>VYXB01010815.1:141029-326313 GCA_013397135.1 Pachyramphus minor | reverse complement strand
GGGAGGGATGCGGTGCCCATTGTGCGGCCCCTCCGGTATTGTTCTCTAGTTCGTGCGAATTTTATCGAAAATAAGAGGAGAGTCCTTTGTTCGTGCGGGCTGGATGGCGGAGCCGGTGGGGTTCGGGAGGGAGCGGCGGCGGGCAGAGGGTGCTCGGGGAGGTTCGGGGGGCGGTGGCAGACGCGTTATCGATCCCGGCACAGGGTGACAGGTGCAGCCGCGGGGACACACGGGCTGTGCGAAACGGGGATGCGAGTGTGTGTTCGGGGCTGAAAACCGCAGCGAGGCAAATCGCCCTCCGCTTTGTTTCTGCGGAGCGCCTGGAACAACCCGGCTGTCCTTCAGCCCTGTGCCAAGGAGGGTCCCTTCCCTGCAGAACTCCCGGGCAGGTGACAGCAGAGCTGGCAGGAGCGGGCGCAGGAGGAGCCGCCAGGCAGCTGCAGTGCACTTTGCAAAGCTCGGTTTTCTGGAGGTAAACACTTTAAAATCATGCGCTGAGGGATGCATGACCGGCAGCACTGCGTGAAGCGCTGTGTGCCTCGGTGGGTACTATTACTATGAGGTTCAGCTCCGAAATAAAATGTGCATTGGGATGTTTAACGTGCCATCCCTAGAGAGGACTCCTCGTTTGTTCCTTCCCAGCAGGGAAGGCGATCATCACTAAACTTTTCCTGATTAGAAACGAAGTAGGCTTGTTGGTAATCAACTGTCTCATGTCATTAGAATATAATGCATATTCTGTGTTTGGCAATACTGATAATTTTATCTTCAGAGCTTATAAAGGGGTTTGTGCATGTATAAATTTTGCTCTATGCATATATATGTTTTAATCACTAGGACTCGATGTGGTGTTAAGCAAATCAGATATTTGTTTATGCTACATTAAAATAATGTATGTTTGTAGGGCAGTGATAGAGTGCAAGGGACATAAATCTAGTCACTGTTGTCAGAATAAGTTGGCCAGGTTGTATTTGTTTTGTCTGGAGTAGGGAGATGGGGAGGATTAGAAGGAAAATTTAACTGGCACTGCTGTGGCTTTTTATATTATTATTTGCAGACAGGGCTTGCTCCTTCAGGAAATGTAAAGGCCAGTATTGGGAGGTATTGAGTGCTTGGCTGGTAGTCAGTCTGTTCCAGGAGGAAGCTTGAAGATACAAGGTTAACCTGTTATTATTGAAGGAAATTGCAGTTTGGTCCCTTGTCCTCAAATAGGAACCTTTCTAGCAGAGAGTTTTACTACAAAGCACCATTTTCCTTTAATGCACGGAAAGTTTCCTTTTTGGGAAGCTATTTCCCCCTCATGCATGCTTAAAAAAAATCACAAATCACTACCTAGTTCATCTATTTGCTGTAGTACTTTGAGCAAGACCTTTGTCATCTGATTTTTCTGCCTGCAAGAACTGAAAGCAGCATCTTTTCTGGGAAGGCTGGAAAGTGCCTGACCAAGCAGAAGATGAAAATGCCTGCCTACTGCAGTGTGGCATCACCAGTCTCAGTGCTATGATTGCCAGTATTTGCAGGATAAACTCTGCTTTTGCAGTTCTCCACAACTGCCCCGTGGATCTTATCTGTTTGCATTCAGCCTGATATCAAAGGTTTGAGATCTCAGACATCAGACTTTCCTCTGGGGACAGAATCAAACTTTGCATGGCCTTTTTGTCTTCTGTCAATTGGTATTTACTTTTCGAACTGGTGTTTTATAAAGTGCTAATCCAAGACATGGAATAATTTAAATCCAGTCTAATAGGAGAGTTGCGGTAGTAAAAATTATATGTTTTGAGCTCAAAACTGCCTTGATTATAAAGTCTTCTCTGAAAGCAATCTTTGCTTTTGTATTTTGAGTCTCAGTGCATACCACATGCTTATGTGATGTGCACTTGCAGATGAATCAAGCTGCCACTTTGAATATTCAGCTCATGTCTCAAGACAGGTAATAATTAGTGAATACAGCTCTCCAGACCTTCAAAGTACATCTCCAATATGAATTGTTGCAGCAACGTAATAAGGGATTTTAACACCAGCCACATTATGGCAGGGGAAGTAGCATCAGAAGTTACGATTTACCTGAGGCCAGTGAACTGTTGTGAGAACTGGAGTTAATTTCTGGTTCCAGCTCTATTTGAAACAAGTGTTAGAAGAGCATCAGTACCAATGGAAATGGGTTCCTGAGGATTTGTGTCTCTAGGGTGATCCCTCCTGTGGGTTCTCTGACGTCAAATAGGACTTGACCTTTGTCATTAACCTTTCTCTTCTTGTCTTATGAGAGTCTCGCCTCGACCCAATCATTTTTTTCTTTTAAATGAAAGTGTTGGGAGCTTTGGGACTTTTTCCTGCTGTCAAATTTAGTCAAAAGCAGGTCAGTGGCCTCAAAAGCAATTAGTAGGCAGCTGACAGACAGATAAAAGCAAACAGAGAAGCCAGTTGTATGGGCACAGTACTACAAGTACAATTCCTGTCTTACCTGAGAACTTGATTCATTTTGGCCTTCTAAAAATAAATGCAAGTATAAGAAAAACTATATATTTAGTGTGTATGTGTATATATATATAACAAGGGTATGCAAGTATATATTTAGTATATGTTTAGTCACTAGGAAAAAAGATCATATATAGAGTTTTTTGTTCCACATGTAGCTCCCTGGGTATCTTCCACTATTTTTTAACATCTCCACACAGAAGCTGGATAAAACATATCCAGTCAATGCAAGAGCATCTTATGTAATAGAAAGAACTGGGCTGACCTCTGCTACAGCACATCTTGCTTTACTTAAAAATAAAAGCTTCTGCATTGCTAAAAAGTAAACACAAATTGTGGTGATTTGTGGTGTTTATACCCTGGACACAAGGACATTGTGTACAATGAGTTGTTCTTGGGTAACCTTTTTTCAGGAGCAACACACAAGGAAGTGGCTGCCAGTTTTCCTGGTTTTGGTTTAATGACTTCCCAGTATGGACTGAATGAGTTTAGGATGGGGATGTGATTTCTGGTATCTCAGACAGAACTTGGGTGCAGGTTCCAAGACTCAGGACTTATCAGCTGACACTAAGTTGCAGCTTTTTTGGGAATACGTGGTGAAACTGGGCCTCCACCAAGGACTGGCCTGTTTCTTATGGTTTTAAGTTTATTCCAGGACTTTAAAAATGAAAAGCCTGCACTGTAGTAGTGGATATGTCAATAATGTCCTTATATTTACACAGAGTTGAGAATTTCCACTGTATGTGGAGTATGTTAAAATATAATGATATCTGGGAGGAGCTGTCCCAGACAAAAAGTGGGAGTGCCTCCACTGTGGCTCTTGGAAAGAAAAGCCTGAAAACTGTGCTGAGCATTACCAGCTTGAAGGGAAATGATCTTCTGCAATTTTCTTAATAGGTCTTTGATCATCCTGAAAACAGCTGCCTGTGGAAAAAGCATTCTTTCAAGAGCTGTGATATTTTGCTGCTGTTAGGAAAGCAAAGAGTGGGGACAAGGGAGGACAAGAAGCAGTGAAACCACTGTAGGTTTACCTGTGAACCTGCAGCATTTCAGCCACCTGGCGATGCTGGGATGTATCTTCCTCCTTAATGAAGTTTTGGGAAAAGTCACCTTCCCTTCAGAAGCTTGGAATGCGGTTTCACAATTATTCCCTGGGTGACCTTTTACTGTTGATGATGAAAACAGTGTTGCTTCATTAAGGTGTCACCTCCACCTTCTAATTCAGACGCTACTTCCTGGCATTTCTGTAGTGCCTTTAATTTAAAGGTAACGATTTAATTAAGCTGGAGAACTACCCAGCAAAGTAAATGAGCCTCACTATCCCACTACAGAAGGGGAAACCGAGCTGTAGAGCCTGTGGTGATGGAGTTAGTGGCAGAGTCTTGGCTGGTATCAGCTCATCCCTGAGGTTCTCCATCCCTGTCACACAGTACGTCACAGGCTCTGGTCTGCTGGGCTTGTCCTTTAAGTGTCTGCAACTTGCTAATAGCCATATTTGTGTTAATTAGCCTCTCATTACAACACATAGTTGCAAATCAAATGCCATTCTTTGAAGATACATGCATGCAAATGATGGTTGAAAGTTGAAAGTCGAGTTTCAAACTACGTAGTACGAGCTCCGGCTGAAGGGTTAGGAAAGGTTCAGCACTAACTCCCAAGTGCAGAGACATTCAAGAGGTTATGAGCCAAACCTGCTTCTTTTTCCTCGTGAACTCGTGTTTGTGATAGTAACATATCACCTGAGAGTGTGTTTCCTACTGAATGAGCTTCATGCAGCCTGAGATCCCACATGGAATGGGATAAGGAGAGCCCCTTCTCCCCTTTTCACAAGACTATGCTCAGTGCTTACAGCTTCAGGGAGGAAACTGTGAAGTGGCAGTGCAAGCTCTTCATTTTTCTGTCTCTTGTTGAGCTAATCTGAGCCCAGGACTCAGCTGTGGAAGGACTGAAATGTTGGAAAATATCAGAAAATAATATTGACAGAATGCACTTGAGCAGCAGTGCCACCAGCTCATGCATGGGAAAGCCTGTGGAAGGATGAGAGTGTTTCGTTTGGACAACAGATACCTATGACTGGCTCAAAATTCAACAAGTCCTGCACTGACAGCAGAATTTAGGACTGCACCTGCTGCATCTCAAAAGCAGGTGACAAAAAGTGCTCAGCAGCATGATGAGGGGAATGTGTAGCAGCATCTATTTCCCTGCTGCTGTATTTTCCCTCTGTGATGGGCTTTATTGCAGAGTCTGCTCCTTCCTGTTCTCCAGTTCTTAAGTGAGTTGGCAGAATTTGTTCCAGAGCACTTTACATTTCAAGTGAAGTCTTACTATGTTTAATCACGGTATTTTTTTCTCCCTTGTGCTGTAGCTTTGCCAGATAGTGACTATCTTTGTTATTAGGTGCAGATTTTCCTGTTTGACTCTGAGATCCTCTTTCATGCATGTTGATTAATTTTATCCCCAAAGCATCCAAGCCATCACAGGCAGTGAATGTGGCCCTTATTACATGGAGTTAAGATCCTCATAAATATTGAGTGTGTTCTTAAGAATAATGTGATGATCTCATTAGTCCCTTGATCTCCCCGACTGTCAATATAAGAAACCTTGTGGTCAAAAGTGTGGGAATTCTGTAATCATTCCTTCAGGACTTTTCAAATAGCACACCAAGCTGTAATAGGGTTAAATTCCATCAGCCAACTTGTATAATTAATAGGAGCAACTGAAAATATTTAGTCTTTATTTCATCAGAAGCAAATGAGCTGCTGGTTAGGGAGCATGGTGGGTTACAAAGTTTAGCAGATGTTGTTAAAAACTGGTGAATTTTCCCCTAATGTGGCATCCCATGGTTCTTGCCTGGGCTGTGAAGTACTGAGGAGTTTATGATTGAAAGGTGTTATAACACTGTCTGAACGAAACAAGGTTTGTAAAGGTCCTGAGGTTCCTTATAACTGTTGCTAAAAGCTCCTGGTACCTACTCAGGAGATTCAATGGGAATTCTGTTTTACAGACAGAAAGTAGTAAATTTGGAGATCAGGACTCTTGCTGAGTTGTTGCTTGTTTGCATCATCATTGATGTGTTTTATAGACCAGGACATGGTTGTGCAGCTTCTACTGAAGCACGTGATGCACCCAAGGTACTTCTAATCCACATCTCTGAGAGATACTGGAGAGCTGTAGGCCATGGATGGGAGAGTCTGAAGGAGACAAGAGGCAGCACTGGTTAGTGAGGGGCTCTGGGAGGTGAGATATGACTGATTTTGTGTGCAGCATAAAGGGTGAGGAGGGATTTGAGGGAAGGGCAGCTTTCAGCAAGTGTCTGCAAACAGCATCTCCAAAGCACCAGAGCATCATGAAAACAAAGGATGGACATGTCTGCTGGAAATGGATAATGGAGGATGATGCCCTTCTGGCTGAGAGAGTTTTGTGGAAATTAGCACTATGGATGTAGGGTGATGAGTGTTCTGGAAAAAAATCATGTGTGCTGGAAAGGAGTTCTGCAAAGGGCCTGTGAAGTGCCTGAGGGGACATGGAAGTTAATAGGGGTTGAGTAAAATGGGCTTGGGCTCAGAGCCCAGAGAGGTGTTAAGTGAGGTGAACAACACCTCATGGTTTCCAGAGAAGTTTGGCATGGCCATCTCTTGAAAACTGCATTTTTGGGGAATTGGTCTGAAATTCTTGGTCAAGAGGCAAAATAAATGAAAAAACCCCTCAGACGACCCAAACCAAGCAACAAACCCCCCAAACCAAACCGTTCCTTCTGAGTCCTTGACTATCAGACCCCCACTCTGAGGTTGGTGCTGTCAAACAGCTCACCCTGCTACCCCTGGACTGGACAAGTGCTCACCCTAGAGTTGGGGAGCACAGCAGGCACCTCGTGCACCTTTTTTAATAACAAGGAAAACACATCTGTTTTCCTTGTTATTTTGTGGGTGTTTCTGTCTGATGTAACCCAGCTCTTTCTGTAAGGTTGCAGGGAAAGGAAGTGAAAGGGAGGGAGCAGTAATTTCCACGCTCCTGGTTTTACAACAGTATATAAATAATGAGGAAGGTGAGAACGTGTGGGATCCTGGGTGACTGAAGGGGTGTAGAATCCTGCACTTCTGTGGCTGTGCCACTGGACTTGTTGCCAGTCAGGAGTGGCTGAAGGTCACTTTTGGAAGGCTCCTGAATGAGCTGTTCAGGGTGCTCTGGTGGGCTCTCCCCACTCCTCAGTGTGCTGTTTTTCATGGAAGCCTCCAACACAAGGCACAGCTGGGAATCCCCACGTTACCTCCCACGGTGGAAAATAAGAGAGTAAGGAATTGAGTCCTTCTGTCAGGCTGATCCCTCTAGACAGCAGTGGGAGCAGTGTAGGAGCTCCCACTATTCCCTTCTTCTGTTTTTTTGAGGGAATAAGTATCAATCAACCTTCCCCAGAACTGTTGATCTCCTACCACAGCTGAAATAAATCATGGAGCAATTTTAACTGAAGAGAAAGGTGAGGAAACATAGAAGAAAAACTCAGCTTTGTGCCTTGCCAGGCCTAAATTCAGGCTTCAGAAATATGAACATACCGGGGTTATGTTGTTGGGGAACAATATTATCTCCTACAGAGATTTTCTGTTTGTTTTTGTGGTTTTTTTTTTAATACCTTTCTTATGCTTCTGCTGGTGGCCAGAACAGAAGAGCAGAGGGAAAAGCCCAGGGTTTATCCATAGAATAGCTGCAGTAGCAGCTTGGAGCTTGGCTGGCAGAGTGAGAGAACCCTGTGCTGGAATGAAAATCCTTTCAGCCTTGGCATGTGATGATTTTTATTTTTTTTTATTATTATTATTTTAAGGCTGCACTGAACCAAAACTGCAGTAATCCATCTTACTCCTCGTTCAGCCTTCTGCCAATAATTATGTAAATAGCAGATCACAGTTAATTATTTGTTTCATAGCTTCCCATTTTCTGTATTTGTGCTAGAAACATGTCATTATTGTGTTAGGATGCCAGGCCTGGGTTCGTGGCGACCTGGCAAACAACAAGAGTGGGTGAACTGACAGTGGCAAAGGGCCTTGTGTCTGTGAAACCCTCAGGGCCCGACTTGAACCTGCCTGCAGGTTGAGTCTGATTCCCTGCCTGTGCTGGGATTTGCTGAGCTGAGTTCTCTGCATATTCTCTTTCCAGAGATCCTTCGGGAGGCTTTGCCAGCAGAGCAGTTTGGAGCTGGAAGGGGGGGTCTTGCCCTGGTGTTGATTTGCAATTTTCACTTCTTTCGTGATTGGTGCCTGTGTGGTGGTGATGACTTTGGGTGTTTTGCATTTATCCTGGCTTTAGGTAGTTGCTTTAGTACAGCTTTGCCAGCAGGAGGGTGGTTTGGGAAGTCCACAGATCCCCCCGTGCTCTTGTCATGTTCCTCCGCAGCGAGACTTTTCACTTGTAAATGTGACACTGACAGGATTTCTCTCCTAATAATTTTCCTTAAGACACTGGATTTTCATGTTTACGTTGCCAGTTGGTTTTCTCCAGCACACTTGTGCTTGTGAACTCCATCCCAGCCAGAGCCACTGTGCATTGGCACGGGGTAAATACTCTGTGACATCAGCTGCCCAATGCCACTGCAGGTTGGTGTGTGAAATGTTGGTTATGAGACACTGAATCAGGGCTGCTTAAGGGCCTTAGGCCAGGCACTAATTTTGTGCAGTTTCAGGCATGCTGTCTGTGCTAAATAATAATTAATATGGAATTGCAACACTATTAATAAATTCCAACTGTGCAAACTATGCAATAAGGAGAAATTATTTCTATTGCACCGGCGTGGCTCATAAAGAGGGGTCATTGCCTGTGTTGGTGTGCTGAGCTATTAGAACTCAGATGTTGAAGCATTTCTAATAGTCTTGTTATTTCCGTCTGGCAGCCTGAAATGCTGACTAACTTTCAGGATAACAATCTTTTGTATATTCAGGAAACAAAATACCCAAGGGCCACTGGTGACTGACAGCTACAGTGCTCTGATTAAAACTGACAGTTCCTGATCAGCTCCGTCTTGGATGTGTTAGTTCCTCCTCTCATGGGGAGGAGAAGAGCAGGGACAAAAAATGATTTTATGTGGTAGTATTAGGATATGAGGCTTTTTTTCTTTTTCCTTTGCAGTTTTTCAGTCAAAAGTACCCAAACAAGGTACCTGAGTAATAGTGCAGTACCTGAGTGACAGTGCTTGGAAAGACAAACATTGATCTCTCCATGACGACTTTCCTATAACAAAATACAGCAAATACCAAGGTGGTGGCTTTTACTCATTGATTTGTGACTGCAACAACAACGTGCAGAGGTTCCTGAGCTTCTGATGATCAATGGAGATGTGGTGTTTTGTGTGTGTGTTTTATTCCCAACTGGTATTAAGGGATGGAAGATAACTTTTTTTCCCCCCTAAGTGATAGAAATCCTGGTGCTTTTGTTCATCTGGGCCTGCACAGAGACTGCATCAGGAATCACTCAACCCCTGCTGAGAGCCCTTGTCACTGCTCAGAACGGGAGGTTTTTGGATTCTAATCCTCACCAGTGGGCACTCACCCACTGCTGCTCCTGCCCTTTCCTCCCCAACAGCATTTCTTAGCTGTTGAGGGAATAACCAACTTTATTTCATTTGCCTCTGTGTTTATTTAATCTGCTTTTTATACACAGGCAGGTGCTGGATGCTGACGAGCAGTGAGCTCTTCCCCAGCATGTGCTGCCTTGGGCTTGTGGGCTCTGTGGTGTGCTTTGAACTGTCCTGAAGTGCTGCAAAAGTAATAAAATTAATGAGTTTCCTTCTCTTGCCTATTTCATTATGGCAGGATCTTGGTAGAACTGCTAAAGTTTAGTGTCACTTGCTATTCCCTTCATAAAACGTGTATTTTTAGGGAAAGGAAATTTGCACCTCTTACGTGTTGGCAAATTCCAGCTTGGCAGAAACGGGAGTTGCTCGCAGTTATTTTGGAAGGTGAGATGTGTGACCAGCTCTGGGAGGTAGTGCACTGTTTATTTGTGGTCTAACACTCATGAAACTGGGTAGACCTTTCAGGACTTAAGTTTTGGGTCATGCTCTCTCTGGGGTTGGGGGCACTGGAGAAGGGGGGGGGGCTCTTAGAAGCTAAAACACCTTTTCAGATAAAGTTAGAATTACCTGTGTCCTTAAAGGTGTGCTGAGATACACCTGGTATTAAAGCACATTTTTATTAGCAATTTAAAAGTGCAGTGGGAATACTTTAAGTTATTACAAAGATACTAAAATTTTTGAGTTTTTGGACCAAGAGGGTTGCAACAGTAACTGAAGACGAGAGAAGTAAATCACTTTTCCTCTGCATTTCATTGTGCTTTTAAAACTTACGTTTGGCTCAAAATTATTAATGCTCCTGTAGTCCTATTGTGTTCAAAAATATGTGATGGTTTAAATGTCCAACTGCAGCTCACTGCAAGCTTACATTTGCCTCACAAGTGTGCATTTAAATCACTTGCATTGCTGAAAGCCACTTAACAGGAATAAATTAGCAGTCGAGCTGATGTTTGAATAAAAACAGGAGTTATGTGAGTGGCTGGAGAGAGCTTTCTCTCTGTAATACAATCTGAATCAGGATTTAACATTCTTGATTTAAATATCTCGTCAAGCTCTATTTATACCATTTTCTGTGTGAATGGGAAATATGTTTGCCCCCATTTAGGAACTACTGGCCTTTGTAACCTGATGAAGTTTGGTTTTATTTGCTCAGACTTGTGCAGATGAAGCACAAACAGCTCCAGTCCTCAGTGGCAGAGATTTCCCAGGCCATTCCCACCTGCAGCAGGAGGTTTGTGTGTTCAGCCCGAGCCCAGCAGTGGCTTTGTCCAGGCAGTCAGGGATGTTCAGCCCCTGGTCCCTGTGCAGAGACTGCCAGAAAACAACAGGCAGGCTCAGTCATGGTGTGGCCATCACTAGTTAGTAGATTTAAATCACTAATCTGATAATTAAAGTGTTTGTAAGTTCAATTAATCACACTTTCAGCTGGCAAAACCCGCTATTTTTCAGTGCTTCAGTTTCCTTGGTAGCTTAAAACAAATAAAACTTTTGGTTTAGTGAAAGAAGCCCTTGAGAAGAAAATTTTTAACAGCACAGTTTTCTCACAGTTTTCAGGGGTTTCTTTATTCTGCAGGAGCAAGGTTTTTTAATTATTTTTTTTTTTTTAAATCAATGCCTTTGACATAATATAGAAGATCCCTGTTTGCAGCTTCCATTCAAACATGTGGACTCCAGTTGCCTCTGCTGGTATTGAGTCATAAAGGCAGGAGACCTAAAATACAGATCTTACAGTCATGCAGGAAGTTTCTATTTTAAAAAAAATAGGTTTATAACTGTGGTGTTTCTAAAATATATCGGCTCCTTTGTAATTACACACTTTGGATATTAATACATATAATTTTGAAATTATAATTTAGACTCCGGTAGGTAGTGTCATGACAATTTTAAGGTAGATTTAAAAATATATCTGAATATCTCAACAAGAGAAATTTTTCTTCTTTAGTGATATTCTTGGGCTTAGTCTGGAGGACCTGATCTAGACTCTGGGGTTTTATTTTTGATTTGTGTTTTTTTGGCAGAATGAATTGTTCTGTCTTTTAAAGGAACAGTCCCTGGGTGCTTCTATGAGATTTCAGGGCTAGAGGGAAGCAAGAGCACACTTTGGATAATTTTAGGTTACAAGTTCTGGTTGGAAAAGTCTCTTGGCAGTTGTTAGAAAGCCAGACAGTGAAAGCCTTGGTGGGTGAGGAGCTGGAAGGGTGCAGCACCTACAGGGGGGTGTGTGTGGTGCTCACACCAACTCCAGACCCTCCTGCTCCGGGATCTCTGGCTTTTAACAGATTGGTTTCCCTTTAAATCCCCAATAGCGTCTTCCCAGCCAGAGCTGCTCTGTGGCCTGTGGTTTGCTGAGGGCAAAGCGAGTCCCAGAGGCTCGTGCTGTGTTGGAGTCCCCTGTCATTGCACTGGGGACCCTGCCCAGGGCCCTGTTTGTTCCACACGGGTGCCTGGGGGGTCCTGGCTCCTTCCTTTCCCTCCCTCCCCCGGGCTCTCACTCGTGTGTAATCAAAGGAAGCAGTGGCACAGCCCCAGAGGAGAAGAGCTGCTCTGTCCCTCTCCCCTGTGCTCACGGGGTCCGTGGTGTGCACCTGCTGCTGCTGGCTGCTGCTGGGACCTCGTGTGCCAGCAGCCTGTGCTGATAAGCCTTCCCTGTTCCTTCTATCCCAATTAATAGTTTTAAGGACACTTAATTCCTTGCCAGTCTTCTAAAGCTTGTCTTTGTCCACAAACGCTCTGCATTATGTTTGTACGGGGGCCAGTGGCAGAGAGCTTTCAAAGCATGGAGTGAGAGCTGGAACAGGCAGTGTCAGGAGGTGTCTGTTAAATACATAAAGGCAGCAGCCCAAAACACCAGCAATTGCTGGGCAGTGATAGCTGTGAGGCTGCTGTGTCATTGGAGCTGTGGCAGCCACTTGTCCAACGCTGCAGATTTCCCTTTGAAGGTTGGTAAAGCTTTTCTTGCTGTTCCTATTCACCTCCTTGGGCATTGTGCCCTCTCTGGGGTACAGGGCTGCTGCCCTTTTCCTCTGTGCCAGCCCCTCCTGCCCGAGCATCTGCACCCTGGGCAGGGTGCAGGAGCAGTGAGAGTTGCCAGGGCTGCCTGAGCCCTTCCTCTGTGCTCCTCACTGTCTGCCGAGTCCCTTGGAGCCACACCAGCTCTGAAACCACTGCCTCCATCAGTACCTACAGGGTGTCTCCTTATCTCATGAAACCATCTCATTTAAACATTTTACACTTCAAAGTATTGACTTGTTTCAATCCAGAGCTCTTTGGTTCCACGCAGACTTGTATCCACTCTCTTTTCTAGCTCTGCAGATCACTGAGGCAGCGTTGTGCAGGGGAGCTTGATAAAAGCCCAGCTTAGATAAGCAGCAAAACTGTGGAGTTTGGTTTCCTTTGGGGTTCACTGCTGCAACCCCCTCCCTGTGATGGATAATTTTCCCATGATGGATAATTTTCACCTGATGGATAATTTCCATTTGGGCAGTGGATGATGCCCTCTCACTGGTGGGTGTTAGAGGTAACAGTACCCATGGAAGGGGGGGATCTCTGCTGGAGTTGGAGAACACTGGTGGAACTGAGCAGTGTGCAGCCTCCCTCGTTGCTTCTGCTCTTGCATTGTTAAAAACATGATAATCTTTTTAGCTGCTCGATCTCTCCCATTGATGATTGCTAAATGTAGTTACTTATGTACAAGCAAGCTCAAACAATGGGAAATATATGAAATATGAAGCCTTTCTTTGTGCTGGGGTGGGAACATTCATCTTGCTGTGGTGAGGAATGTTCACCTCACGTTTCCGAACATTGTGTTCAGCAGATGAGCTGTTTCCTCCTTCTCCTTCAGGTTTTGGTCTCTCCATTGGAGGCAGGGGCTGAGAGGCCATGCTTGGATGGGCTGTTAGAGTAATTATCCCAATGAACAGGCATGGCTTTAAAGATGCTGTGGTGTGATTTTATTGTTATTGAGTGGAGCAGGGTGGAAATTGGCTTGGTTCTTGTTTTGTTTTTCCATAGCTCAGTCTATTGACATGTAGATGAGGGAGAGTCACATTGAGAAAGAGCTGCCTTTTGACTCCAGCAGTGTCCCCAACTGGGGAGAAGGCTGAAGAATTCAAGGGAACCTGAAAAACACAATCCCATAGCTGACAGCCTCCTGTCGAGCAGCATATTGGCAAAAATGGAGTTTTACCTCTACTGGGTGACTCTGTCACTCTGTTGAATAGTGAGAGAAACCCCCTGCACAGGCAGGGGCATGATTTTGCACATCCTAAGGTACAACAGTAACTTATGAGGAAACATCGTTCTTAAACAGTTGCTCTCAGTCCAATTTCATGGAAACTTTAGCAACAAAACAAATACAAACCCTCTCTTTAAAAAAAGCCCTTAAAATAGAGATGAGGTTAAAAGGAGACTGTGTCTAATTTTGTTAGAGTTGTGGCCCTAATTTGTCGCTTCTGGTGACTTGAATTCCTCACAAATTGCTGGTTTGTCTGCAGCTCTGTAATTCCCACATGCTGTAATTTTGCCCTTAGAAACGTTGGCCGGGGGCAGCTCTCCCTTTCTGAGCTGGAATTTGGAAGGCCTCAGACTCTTCAAAGTGGGCTTCCTCTGTTCAGTGGGGGTGGGGACAGGGAGGATGGAGCAGCTGTGGGTTGTGCTGGGACAGAAACCCACAGGGATTCCACTGGGAAGGCCGTGGGATGAGCAGGGCTCTGGGGTGCAGGAGGTGTGAGTGAAGGCAGCACCTGGGTTGCGTGTTGGCTGTAAAGGTTGTGTTCTTTGGCAGCACTGGAACCATCCAGCAGAAGGATGGGCTGGAGAACCAGGCTGTCTTCTTCTAGGACACTTCAAAATGTGACTTTAAGAGTTACTGCGGGAACGATTCTGAGGTAGTTGCTATGCTAAAAATCCAAGAATCTTCCAAATCGTGTTTTCTGCTCTTTAATCCCTATCTTTTTCACTCTCGTGACCAGAGACAGGACTCAAGGAAATGGGTATGAAGCTGAGTCAGGGCAGGTCAGGTTGGATATCAGGAAAAAGTTTTTCCCCCAGAGGGTGGTTGTGCACTGACCAGGCTCCCCAGGGCAGTGGGCACAGCCCCAAGGCTGACTGAGTTCAGGAAGTGTTTGGACAACACTCTCAGGCACAGGGTGGGATTGCTGGGGTGCCTGTGCAGGGCCAGGAGCTGCACTGGATGACCCTTATGGGTCCCTTCCAGCTCAGCATATTCTGTGATTCTGTGACTCTCTCAGCTGCTGGGAAGGTCAGATATTGCTGTGAGCCTTTGGCTGGTTTGGAATCACTGCCCACATGCTTTGGGGTTGAGCTTGCATGCAGTCTCTTCATTTTAGGCTGTATGTTTAACTGTTGTGTCATAAACTGCAAGAATATATCACTTATTATCAGGTCTGAGAACTTGATGCTGAGATGAAAGGAGAGATGGATCTGAGTTGCACTTTTGGGTTTCATCTTGGTTTGGAGTCCTGAGAAATTAAACCTTATTCTTGGTTGTTTGCTTTTACATCCGTTTTATCCTTTGGGCATCCTCTGTTTTAATGATTGTTACTACACTTGGTATGGATCTCTCAAGGAAGAGGACATGGAGAAATGAACTCCAGCTCAGCCAGACCCAATACACAAGTAAATGGAATTAACCAATTAGTCAGATCTTTAAGGGCTTATGATGTAACTGAACCTGAGGATGGAAGTCACTCCTGAAGTACAAAGATAATTTAAGCTCCAGATATTTTTTACTTTTCTGCTCAGCTCTAAAATTTAACACAGTGTTGATGCTTACTAAAGTAGTCAGAGATGCTGCTTAAACAAATCTGAAAAGCCTGGGGAGGGCTTTTTGGTTATATACTAATTGTGTATTATTTCCATGTACAGTTATTGCAATTAAGGACACAGTTTGTGCTGGTTATGAGCACACAAGTAACAGTGATGACTGTCAGGAGACTGGAGCTCTGTGCACTCAGATCACCTGTTCCATCCCTGTGGGCACAGATTCCTTCACTGGCCTTTCCTTACCTGTAATCTCAGCTGTTGGCAGCCCTCAGCTGATAAGGGTCACCATCATTATCTCTGCTTCTCAACAAACTAATGGGGTTCTATGTTGTTTAATGTGAAGCAGAATGTGGGCCTGCAGTGTGCTCCTCTGCAGATCCAGGCATGGCAAAAAGACCAAAACCACAGGCTGGAATTTTATGGAAGAGTGTGTAATTTAAGCAAAATGCTCTGCTTGATAGGCTGCGACTGTTTATTTTTCAAACGTGCCGTGAAAATGTTAGTGGTGGCTTTGTATGAAGATGTTTGATTGTGAAGGAGGAATGATTGTTTTGGGCTGAAAAGTTTCAGAAAGGAGAGGATGCACATATCCTGATCAGGAAGGAAAATAGCTGGGGTCAAGTCTCTTCATATTAGTGTGAATCCAGGGCAGTTGCAGAGTGTTTGCACAGCTGAGACCCAGGTTTTACACTATATTTCCCTCTGGTAGAAAGGATAGATGGAAGAAGGAAGAGAGAGCCCAGGCTTGGTTTTGGGCACTGCCATGAAGTGTTGTTGTTTGTGTTCTCACAGAGCAGGAGGGGATCCTGTTGCAGAAGCCCCTGTGCTCTTCAGCTGCTGCATCCCTGTCAGTGGTGCTGGGAGCAGGAGAGCAAGGAAGGAGGATTGGGAGGAGGCTCAGCCACATTGGACACACATGGGAACCACAGATGGCCCTTCTTCCAGTACCACCATCCTGCAGACCTGCCCTGTGTCCTGGGATAACTGGGCACAGCCTCTGCTTTCCCACCCAGCACAGCATATAAAACCTCCTCCCAAACAATCCCTGCTCACAGTGGAGCTGTGAGTTAGTTGTTATTATTAATATCATAGTGTTGGTGAGGATGCTGATGGGCCTTGTGCTTGGAAACTGGGAGCAGCAACCAGAAGGGGCCAATCCTGGAATGGCTTCTCAGAGAAACAAAGGTATCTTTTCATCTACCTGCTCCAGTGGTTTCTGGGCTGCTGGGAAAGCTCTGATGCTCCCCTTGCTGCCTGTTGTTTGGCAAGGCCTTCCAGTGTGTCAGAGCACCATGCTCCTGCAAATGAATAGGCACTTAAATTTGGGAGTGGTTTGCCTTGAATGCCTAATTTCCTTTCACACCTCTTGTTTGCAGCTGACCTTAGTGTGTATTAAAACATGGAGCTTTCCCTGCATTGCTCTGAGAGTGTGTGTGAAAGGGAGAAAGAGAGTAAGGGCTTTAAGGAAAAATATGATGGTGGGAGGCTTTTAAATACCTGTATTGTGACAGAAATTGGTGATATGATTCAGAACTTGATAGCTGATATGGACTTGAAAGGAAATAGATGCAACTCAAAGTGCTGTAAGAGGCTCTGGAACCAGGTGAGGATTAGGATGTGCCACAACTGGAATAACATGTCCGGTCATTTCTGGAGGCTCACTTGAATATTTGTAGGCAGTTGGATTGTTAAGTTTGTCTTACAAGGCAGATAAGGAATTGTTTTCTGAAGGGAGGAGAAAGTAAAGCAGAAGAACACCTTCCCCTTTCCTTCCAGGTGCTCCCTTCCCGCTCCACTCTGGGCATGGCCACACAAGGAGTTGCTTTGGCAGGTGATTTGGGGAGCAGCACTGAGTAGATCAGGGCAGGGCAGCTTTCTGGGAATAAGCAGCTGATAAGGAAGGCACTGGAACACTGCTGATTGGATAAGGAAGGTTAGGCAATTAAATTTTTGTGGGGGGTAAAACCCAGACAATGTCCTTAAGCCACTGGTAGTATTTTGGTAGCCAAGCAAAAGGCAGAGGATTTTATTTATTTGTAGCTTTACAGAGGGCTCGTTTCTCAGCAGTTACATGATAAAAAAGGGCGCTGAGTTGGTCAGGATAGAGCCACAGACTCTTTTAGGTTGCAAAAGCCCTCTAAGATCCAACTGTTGCCCCAGCACTACCAAGGCCACCCACTCACCATGTTCCCAAGGGCCACATCTACATGTCTGTTAATCCCCTCCAGGGATGGTGACTCCACCACCGCCCTGGGCACCTATTCCAAACCCTGACAACCCTTTCAGTGAAGACATTTTCCCTGCTATCCAATCTAAGCCTCCAGATACCTGTCAGAGGGACAGAAATGATGCATTGCTTGGTTGTGTTCTCCTTTCATTTGTGTCTCTGTTAACCTGTGGCCTTGGTGTTTGTGTGGGGAATCATCATTGTTCTGTTTGCAAAGAAATAAATAATAGTGTGGTGTCAATGTCTGATGGAAACTCACACCCTGCAGATAATAATTGCCACAACTGTGGCCACAGTAATGAGTAGTTTGCCATGAGACTTAGAGATTAAGTAGCTTTTGGATGTGATTGAGTTGTATTCTGGATTTGGAACCTGGCTTTTTTTGTGTTTCAGGGATTTTCTGCACAACCATGTGGTTTTCTAGAGTTTGGTCTTAAACCATTCAGTAGCAGCTGTTTTAAGGAGAATGCCAGATCTGCCAGGGGTAAACAAACCCCCAGGAGATGGCAGTTCTTAAATCCTACTTCTTCCAAAGTTGGGGCTGATTCTGTGAGCGTTTCCTCGTGGAATGAGGCAGAGCTTGTGCTGCTGTCAGAGGGAAGCGAAAGCACAACAAATGTCTGCTGATGGCTCTGAAAGGATTTGCCTTCTGTGAAGCTTCTGCTTTCCTTGCTGAAGTGGGGGGGATTTCTCAGAGAATCTCACAGGATTGTTTAGATTGGAAAAGACCTTTAAGACCACTGAGTCCAACCCTTAATCCAGCACTAACCATGTCCCCAAGTGCCACATCTGCAGGTGACTCCCTCTACCTTTATAACCTCCTTCCTTCAGTCCTGCTTTCACTTGAGCTCAGGCTCTTTACCCCAAATTGGCCCAATTTCCTGTTAAAATAAGCACTTAAAAATTAGATAAGCATAAAGTTTATTAGAAAGTACATAGCAGGGGATGAAGAAATCCTTTGCATATGTTTGAACAGTGCTTGCAGGGTGACTGCCATTAGGCTTAGACTATTTTGTGGCTGCTGCTGCTCCACCACGGCAGAAATCTCATTCCAGCTGCGTGTGTGAAGGGTGTAAATATCAGAACAATTTTCCTCAAGCATTTTCTTTGCATTTGAATGGAGCCAAGGAAAAAAAAAAAGCATCTGATCTGACAAGCAAACCTGATGATAGCTCCAGGAAAACAGTTTTTTTTGTTTATTTTTTATTTTATTTTTTTGTTGTTTTCCAAGCAATTTCTGCAGTTTTTCTCTCCTTCTCTGTTGCACCATTTAGCTGGATGGAGATATGTTCTGCCTCTAGCACTCAGCAGGAGTCTTATGTCTATAGATGTTTTATGCAGTCTTTTCTTTCTGCAGTAACCTAGGGTGCTGTCCCTGAGGTGAATAATCTTTTTCCTCCTCTCTCTCCCCAAAAATGGTATTAATAACAACATAAAAGGAGGAAATGATACAAAAAAGAAGGTAGGAGTAGGGTGGAGCATGTCTGCATTTGATAAATGCCTTTGTCATTTCCAACACCTGCATTTTTTAACATCTAACATCTCCTGTTGTTCCCAAATGTCTGCAGTTGTCCTTTGGGCCCTCACAAAAGACAGGGAACAGCAGTTTGTGACCCCACAGGAGGTGAATTAATGGTGTTCTCAGAAATCACAGGCCATCTAAAATGCTTTAATTGCAAGAGATTCCTCTCAGTCTCTGCCATTGCAGATATCAAGTTGTGTTTTTTGACTTGTGGCAGATGCTGATAGGGACACAGCCAAGCAAAGAAAGGAATCTGAAGTCAGTTCCAGGGTGGACAAGGTTCAGTGTGTGGGTTTGAATAAAGGCCACGTAAAAGTCAAACTGCTGGTTCTGTTTCTGAACACGCAAGAAAAAAATCTGCTCTATTTGGTTTTGGTTTCAGGGTGCAAGGAGCACTTCTGATTGCTCGGTGTCAGTTCCATCACAAACTGGGAGCGAAATGAGCAGGAGACAAAACAAAAATCAAATCCATCGCTTGGGAATTTGAATTGACACGAAAGGCAAGTTTCTTCATTCTGGGAGGAGCAGTCCAGCTTTCCAGCAGCAGGAAAAAAAAAAGTTAAGCTGATTTAGGGAACAATTTTCCTGAAAATATGTATATATATCCTGCAGTCCTGGTAAATATAGGATTTTAGGATTTGATTATACTTACATGTAGAAATCTCTCATGGTTAAAACAGTGCCTCGAGGAAGGGATGGATGGCAACTGTTTTCCAGCCCAGCTTCTGTAGTGAATAAATGGGTGACTGTGTCCCTTCTGGCTCCTAGCAGGGATGTATATTAGGAGGCCAGTATTTTCCATGTGTTTGCTGCATGCCTTGGATTTCATGCTCCAAGTGCAGCACTGACATAGGTGTTTAAAAGCAGCAGATATGGGATGGGCATTTCTCCAACCTCTTTTGTTCTCTGTCCAACTTTTCAAGAGCAACCAGCTATGTGACCGTTCCTCAAAACTGCACCAGTTTCCATGGGGAATACCATGGGATATTTAGGAGAGGTGTTAACCTGATTCACTTCCCAGGCAGGTTGGAGTTCCAGGGCTATTCGTGCATTAGCACAAGTTATTTTCCCCTCGGTAAATTCCAGTTTTCTATACTTCTTTTTTTTTTGATCCTTATGAAATGTGAGTCTGTTTGGGGGTTGCAGGAGTCTGAAGATGCATGAACAAGACTTTCAAGGTGATCTACTTGTGACACAGTTGCCATTGCTGTAATGAGCAGGTGTAGAGTGAGCAGGGGGAGCACAAGGAGCAGTTTTTCGTTTTTTCCCAGATTGGATGGCAGGTAAAGAAAGTCTTCTGGCTTGTTTCCCTTCCCAAACCACTTCCATTTGGTCCTTCCTCACTTCCACTTTCTCTCCCCTGCCAAGCCAGGCAGAGCAGTGAGTGCTCAGCTTTGCACTTGTGCACAAAGCGCTTCCAGCTTTGCCAGAGAGAGGAAGAAATTGGACAACATAAATGGAATTCTCTTTTGTTTGATTTCCTTCCTCATTGCTGCTGTCATGAACATGTGAAAATTACCTCTAGCAAAACACTTAAGCTGAGATATAATCTGCCAAGGGAATTTGGGCATACAGTACCTGCTTAAAATAACAATAAATTAGACAGTTGGATGCCCTATTCTCAGTGCAGCTTTGAAAGTCTCTGACTTTAACTATAATTACAAATAAGATTTAAACAATGTCATTTATTTCCACAAGCTGGCTGTGAGTCACAGATTGTGTCTTCCTAAATTAATGAAAAGATTCATTTTCTCCTGTTTTTGTTTCCATCCCCCCCAATACCTTGCGGGGCAGAGCTCACAGAGCTCCTGGGGACCCCAGGTGGAAACCACCCCAGTGCGGAGGCTGGGCAGGAATGCTGCAGCTCCTTGGAGTGTGTTCCTGCTGGGAACACCTGGCTGCCTGTTCAGACCTGCTCCCAGCTATCTCCTGGTGTTTGGGTGGCATTCACCAGGGATGTTGGACTCACTTGAAAGCGCCCTCGCCAGCTTGGCTTTGGCCTCTTTGAAAACAGAGCTCTTTGTGCTGGGGCAGCTCCCCTGTCTCCCTTGTCAGGTCCCTGTGGATTTACCTGCCATCCATATGTGCTCCAGCACGTTCAGTGGGGAGCTGTATCCACGTGGTGTGTTCTGCACTTCTCCCCAGAGCAAACCTCTCTCTTGGGTCAGCACTGAGGGACTGACATGAGCAGCAGGTGCCCTACAGCCCAACTTCCCAAATACCCAACCCCAAACACCTCCCACACCGTGGGAGTACTTGGAGTCAACGTGATTCCAGCCAGTGTTGTGAGCAGGACAAAGGCTCTGGGACGTGGCACACTCACACAAGGTCTTTGCCTGCTCTCCCCCCACAGCAGAGTGCTCCACATGGAGTTTGTTTGATCTGGGAATCACTTTGTCTGATGGCACCAGTTTTGGAGTTCGCAGTGCTTCCTGGATTTGCTGTAAATCAGCATCAGGATCATTTGCTGTAAATTTACTGACCACACAGGCGTTTTGCAACACTCCTGTGCATTGCTTTCAATATCCAGACAACACTGTGGTTTGTTTTGCCTTTTGACTGGCACTGCTTTTCTTCTATTTCATCCCCTCTGTATTATGCAGCATTTTAATGGGCTTACAACTCAGGTGCTTTATTTTCTGGTCAACATCTGTGTATCAAGAGTAAATGATCAGAGGGATTGATACGTGTTCTGAAGGAAGAACCCGTGATACCAGTGACTGAAATGCAGGACCAAAGAGTGTGGCTTACTGGCTGTCCAGATTTAGGACTGGGTTGCCTTTTAATTTTGAAATGGATTTTTTTCTTCTCTGTTCAGTGAGAAAGGATGTTCACAGGACCCCAACAGGCCTTTTCTTCAAAGTGAGCTCTGCCTTGTGTTCCATACAAGCATGTTCTTCCTGACCCCATCTCTTCAGCTGTTTAGGTATTTCTTTGCAAAAGCTGGGTGTGGGTAGGAGGGAAAGATAAATTCTCTTTGCTTCAGTTCAGTGATAGTCCCTTATGTGCAACACCTGTGGCTGATCTTGATTATCTCTGAAGATTTAACAGCTTTCCATTTCACACCTAACATCCTGAGATAAGCATTGGGAGTTAGGGACCGTCCCAAAAGCCACGTTTTATTGGCCAGTTGTGGAACTTCAGGTTATGAAACATCATTGCAAGAGATTCTCTTAGGTCTGTTTTTCACCAAAGCTGTGGAGTGTTTTATCCTACAAAAAGACTGACGTTGGTTAACAGAAGGGAGAGTTGTAAGAGACATGGGGAAGCACACACATGTCTGAGGTTATGGATGCAGTGGGTAATGCTGCTGGATTGCTTCTGTGTGGAGAGGAGGAGCTGCTCTGGCTGGCTTTGGATCAGTAATTTCTGTCCTGAAACAGAAAGTCACTATGGAATAGAATGTGGCCACTATGACCAAAATACAAAAACTGCAGCAGTTCCAGTAAGTGAAGACACAAATTGCAATGGAAGCAGTTTCTTTTAAACAGAGGCTGTTCTGTAAGTCTCTAGGTTGTTCTTTATTTTCCTCCCCCCCTGACTGTTTTAATCCATTGGCAATTTTGGCCACACTTGAAGAAGGAAGGCTTCTCAAAGATACAACACTGCTGGAGGTTTCACAGACACGTGGAGCCAGGGAAATGAGGGAGTCCCTGTAACACGAGCTTTATGTTTATGAGGTGGGAAAGAAACCACGAAGGCAAAAGGTTTTGAACATCAGCCACCTCTGAAAAAGCCTGGGGAATGCTGTCTCAAGACAGAAAGCCAGAGGGAAACAGGGATCATTAGTGCCACTTTTAGGAAATAACCTTTTGCAATAAACTTGCTGTGAACTGGCTGGTGGGACCTTGCCAAGGCTTTCTTTGAAAAAGATGTTGTTTCTCTGTTGTTGCCTCCTGATCTGGTGATTGCTGTCCTGACTCCGAGGTGCACCTGTCATTAAGGAATTAATGCACATTTCATGAGCAGAAGCTGAACAAATTAGAGCCTTTTGCTGTTTATAGTGGAGGGGTGAAACTCCTTTGGCTGTATTGCAGTGTCTCCTGAAACAAGTGGAGGCCATGTCCTTTATTTCTTCTACTGCGTTGTTAATTATCACAAATTAAGGTGTAGGTGACTTGCTGACAGCAATTTTTAAAGATCTGACTCTGGAGAAATGAAGGATTCAATACCACCCTACTTTTTTAAAACCTGAAGACTTTCTGTGCAAGGTGAAAGCGAGGGGGGTTGTGTGTCCTGGAAAGAATGTGCAATTACTAATTCTTTTTTCCCAGGTTCCTGTGCTCATCTATTTTTTAAGAAGTTCATTACTGAATGCCCCGGGGGAGATTTCATGGAATTTGGTATCACTTTGAAATTCACACAAGGAAGTTGGAGTTAGAGCTGTATTTGTCACTGGATGATGCTGAATTTAAGTTTGGGATTCATTGAGATTCTGGAGCATGTCCAGAGAAGCGAATGGAGCTGGGGAAGGGGCTGGAGCAGCAGGAGCAGCTGAGGGAGCTGGGGGGGCTCAACCTGGAGAAAAGGAGGCTCAGGAGGGACCTTCTCACTCTCTGCAACTCCCTGACAGGAGTCACCCTTGTCACCCTTGTCTTTCCCTGCATCCCTCTCCCCTTGTTTAAACAGGCAAAAGTTCCTGACCTAAATGAGAAATGCTTGGTACTTCCCAAGATAAAAAAAGCACTGTAGCAAAGACGTTTCCATTTGCACAAGTTTTTGTTAAATGGCCAAGTGCTTGTTAATGCAATTTCATTGCAGTGTTTCTCACTGTGCTCACTATGGTGTGTTTATGCACAGGAAACGTGTCCTTTTCTTCAGTCCTGGTCTTTCCTTCAGAATGGCAGTAAACTTTTGGTTCCTTGTTCTGCCTCAGAGTGGTGAAAACATGGTCAGTTCTGTCATGTCACAGACACTGGTTCCTGAGAAATCAGACCTTTGATCAAAGGCCTTTATGTTTGCAGTATCAGAGGCTCAGCAGCCTTTATCACCTCCCCACAATCTACAAGTAAAGTTTGGACATGGAAAGTGGTTAAAATGGGTCTTCTTTACCAACAGAGAAATAAAAGCTGCCCTAATCCAGAGAGACTCTCCCCTAATAACAGCAACAACAGAAATGTCCCTGTCTGTTTTTATTTGGGATGCACGTCTTGTAATTAATCTCCCTTCTCCTAATTTCCCTTTCATCTGGGGCTCTTCTGAGCACTTCACAAGAACATAATAACCAAGCCCAACTGTATCTGTGACACACATGATTATTGTTATTATCTTCATTAGGCTAATGCAGACTCTGAAATTCTGCATGATCAAATAACTTACCCAAGGTTAAATAGTGATGTAGTGTCAGGACTGGGAACACAGCAGCCCTGTCTCCTAAGCCTGGGTTAAATTCAGGTTTTGCTGTGTCATTTGGGAGTGTTGATCCCTGTCCTGTTACCACAGCCCTCCTCACAGAGCTCCTGTGGCAATGCAGCTTGGCCAAATCAAAAACCTTGCTGCGGAGGGTGTTTTAGCTCCAGAAATTGCTGCAGCTTGCACTGAATAAAACACTCTGTGAATAAAACAGGACAAGCCCTGCTTGTGCTGTGAGGGTTTCCTGGTCTCACTGTAGCCTCCTGCCCACACCACTGACCCCCTCCAGTTCTGGATTGTCATGCTTATTTTAGTGCTCCCTTTCTCCCCTCAGCACACACCCTCGTGCAGGTATAAGGTTTGATCCACAGGTTTTTGCTAAATCACTTATGGGGCTATTGTAGAACATAGCAAATTCTTTACTTGGTCATTTTAGGAAGTTGGGCTGATGCACTTAAATATCTCCTGTGATAACCCCAAAGCTGGTTGCTTTTCTTTTTTCCCTAATAATGCTGTGGGTAAGCCATGGGTTCCATAACAAGCTTTTTTGCCCAACACAGATCTTCTTTGACTACCTGTGTGCCTTACTAATTACCTGTACAAAGCCACTTCTCTTGTCAGCCAGATGAATTTAAAGACATTCTTCTTAGAGTAACTAATGTGGCCATGGACAATTGGGCACCATGATTGATCCATGTCCTGTCACAGCTTTGACCAGGACCCAGATGAAATAAAAACACTTAATGTGCTTCTGTGGGAAGATGGATGGATGTGAGGAGGAGTTGTCCCATTGCTTTTTGCTCAGGGAAAGGGTTTTTTTCAATCCATGGGCAGGGACAGAAGGACATTTCCACTCAGATTAAAAATACACAGATTAAAAAATGGCCACGGTTAGAGCACTGCTGGGATAAAGCACAGGAGGGTTTCAGGAGCTGCTGTTGGCAGCGTGTGATGTATCCCAAACCTCATCTGCAGCAAGAACATCTCTCCCGGGTCATGTGAGGATAAAACAGGAGCTTTGGATTTATTTACATCAGGCACACAGTAGGATTCTTGCACAGACCAGTGCACTTGTGAGGGAGAGTTCCCCAAATGAATACAGGAATGGAGAGAAGGAAGGAGGAAGGGAAGATGAGTTGGGTATGAGAAGGTGCTGAATGGATCTTCAGAGCAGGAGATGGGTGAGGAGACCCAGAAAATCCTAATTATGATGCTCTAGAGAGAACAAGGGTGGCCTTGCAGCAGCTTTATTCTCTTTTCTCCCCTATGAAGACAGGTTGTTCAGCCTGGAGAAGAGAAAGCTCCAGGGAGACCTGAGAGCCCCTTCCAGGGCCTAAAGGGGCTCCAGGAGAGCTGGAGAGGGACTGGGAACAAGGGATGGAGGGACAGGACACAGGGAATGGCTTCCCACTGCCAGAGGACAGGGTAGGTGGGATATTGGGAAGGAATATGAGGGTGGGGAGGCCCTGGCACAGGTTGCCCAGAGCAGCTGTGGCTGCCCCATCTCTGGAAGTGTCCAAGGCCAGGTTGGACAGGGCTTGGAGCCACCTGGGCTGGTGGAAGGTGTCCCTGCCCATGGCAGGGGGTGGAATGAGAAGATCTTTAAGGTCCTTTCCATCCTAAACCATTCCATGATTTTTTTATGGATCATGGACTCATGGACCTGCTTGCCATGTTCAGCAGCAGTGCCCAAAGGTGTTTAAAGATATGCCTGAGAGTAAGGGCCATTCTGGGGTTACTGAAGTTAGGGTAGGTATTTTTATCTGTCTCCAAAAGCTTTTTCACCTGTAATTTAAAACCAGATTTAGGTAGCCACTCAAAATAGTAAGGTTTGGGTATTTTTATATACTTCCTGTCGTTTTAGAAGTTAGTGGCAGCAACAAGTTTGCATTCCAGTTCTATCCAGGTTTTAATCCGTGGAGGAGATGCTATAGACAATTCCAGCTTTTCCTGCTTGTGCACTTAAAGCCTCACGAGCTTGTCCAGAGGGAGATTTGTGCAGGGGACATGAACTCCCACTGCAGGGCCACCTGTGGAAATCAGGGTGCAGGAGCACTGGAGATGTGCTCAGACTCCCCTGTGTTGGCACAAAGCTCATTATCAGAGCTCTTTGTCAGCCCAGGACCACGAGAGGGGACGTGTTGGGCTTTGCCTGAGCACCTGGCACAGGAGAAACCTGCCTGGAATGTCCCTGACATTCCCTGATGGGCTGCTGTCCTCCTGGGTGCTGCCCTTCTGTGCAGGGCACCTCTGCAGCTGGCACCTCCCCTGCATTTTATAAACATGGTAAAAGAGACTAAAAAGCTCCTTACAATTACAGACAATGTACCAATGTGCCCTGGACAGCTTGTGATGTTCCAAAATAGCTCCAAGGCAAAATGCAAATGAGAGACGAGCTGCAGTCACTTGGAAGTATGTCCAATCTGAGTGCACATTTCTCCACATTTGATAGAAATCTTCCTAACTGGAGAAATTAGCTGTCATCTGCTGTAAATCATCAGTCACTAATTACCCCCGTTGTTCACTCACATCTCAATTTTCTGTGGCACAGGGAGCGTGTGTGGCTGTAACAGAGGTGGGGGGGGTTGAAAACCCTCACTTGCCAGAGAGAGATATTAGAGAACATTGAGCCTCCACAACCCTGAAATCTGCTAATAAACCCCTGAATAATTTCTTTAGCTTAACATTTTAAATTGAATCTTAGTCTTGTGACATAATGTTGACAGCCCCAGAGACACAGCTGCTTGAGCATGGAAATGCACCTGAAAGCCCAGGGGTTTTTTTTGGTGGGATTTCTGCTCCCAACCTGTCTGAAAATCTCTGAGTCCAAGACATTTGCATGTGCTTTGGCTGGTTGTTCCAAGAAATGCCCACCTATTTGCTAGATAAGGTGGTCTCAAGCATTCAGTAGAGTGTGGCAGTGTTCTTCAAATGTGTTTGGTTAAAATGCACCTCGAAGTTTTAAAAGTAAAGGCATCACATTGATTCTGAGAACAAGAGCCCGTTCGTTACATATTGTCCCTAGAACTCACAAATGGCTCTTTTCCTTTGTGGATCTTGTCTGGCCAGAAAACCATGAGATTAGAGCTGTGAAGTCCACAACCACATCCGTACAGAGCCAGCAAAAATCTCCAGAATCTCTCCAGAAAGAGATTTTGTAGATACTTATTTTAATTTCCTTGCAGTCTGTGGCTCATGCCAGTTTCCTGACTCATCATCACCCCGGTGTGGTGATACGCCAAGTTTTCCAATAAGGAAAACAAGGGAGCAGTGAGTCACTGCCTGAATTCATATGCACTTGATTTGCTCTATCATTATCCATACTGGTTTTATTTATTTTAATTAGTTCATATACAAAGTCTCTGAGATACGTTTCACTGCATGAATTAGCTCGACTTGTTAGTCTTGTGTAAAGATGAGAAAGGCAGAAGATGAGCAGGGCTTTTGATGGGAGGCCCAATTTTTTCTGCCATAGCATCCACCAGGAGACTGTGAATGGGGGGAGTCTCTGAATTTCCGGAGATTTGAATAATTGAAAGAATAACATTATTTTCTGAGGCTCTCCTCTTTGATCTGAAAATCTGGTGAGGCTGCTGCTTAGATCTAAAATGTCCCAAGAGCAGCCTTTTCCTTCGGTGAAGACTGTGTTTAATTCTGTGTTCCAGCAGAAGTGTTTGAATGAGGTAAAAATCTAGAAATTGGGTCTAAAGAGAGTCGTGAGCTGGAGGTGCTGAGTGTGGAGAAGGGTCTGGCCAGCACTGTCTGAAAGCTGTTAATGATTCCAGTCCTTTCAGATGACTAATAGAAACCTCAGCTACTACTTCTGTTTCTGCTGCTTGTTCAGAGTTGTAACAAGTTGTGATTTTTCCCATTCCACGCAGAGGAACCGTTCCAAGTCTCAATGAATAAGTTTGGGTTTAAGTTCAGGTCTAGGTGCCAGTTCATTTTAGCCTGTCCTTTGAGCCAAATCCCGTCACTTATCTCTAATTGAAGTCTTCCCTTGGGTTGTAGGAATTGCCAGGCTGATTAGATAGGCAAAGCAGGAGGGAGATGAGGCAGGGGTGAAATTAGGGATCTCCTTGGAGGGAGCTGCCAGGGGTGGAGAGGAGAGGGAAGGGACACTGAGCTTCTCCTCAGATTTGGCCCATGTCATCTTGTTTTACTGCTGGGAGCTGTGGTTGAAATGGATAACCTTCCATGGTTTGGAATTTATTTAAGCTCTTGGGCTCACATTGCCCGTGCTCCCCCTTTGACAAGGACATCCATCCCAGCCACAGTCCTGGGAACAGACCTGCACTGTAATTAGGGAGATGAAGGATTTGATTAGGGTGTGGGTTTACCATGAGGCACCCAGCATTTGGCAGCCATGGTTGCATTCAAACTCCTATTTGTTTTGTTTTGATTTTTTTTTTTTTTTAATCCCAACAGGACCAGGTGTCCTGTGCTGCCTTCCCCAGACACCCTGACCCTGTGGTAATGATGCCTTGTGCTAATCAATCCCACACTTGATGAACTTTTTTATCTCCTCCCAGTCTTGCAGGCAATTTTGTGCTCAGACTTTGCATACCACATTACAGTGGAGTTTGAGCTGTGTTAGAGGAACCATCATTTATTACTGCCAGAGAGAGTGAGAAGTTGTTTTTTTTTAATATACATCTTCTCCAAGCCTTTGCTTTATTGCATTCCCTATTTTTTTCCCTGATGGTTAATTACTTGTTACATGCCATGCAGGTAAGCCAGTAGCCTTTGGGAATGAATGAATAGCTCAGATACTTCCTCACTGACATTAAAATAATGCCAAAAACACTGAATGGAAAAAGTGGGTGTGACAGGTGGTGTGAGTCTCCAAGGATAACACTGGTTTTGATTTGGAATAGGAATGTCAGCTCAAAGCAGACAGGCATTTTGATTTCATTTTCAGAGCAGGAGTGTGCTTGGCAGAACTCACAGCACCTCTCCTTCCAAAAAACCCTTTGCAAAGGCTGCTCAGAGCGAACAGCAAGGAGTGTCAGAGCTCCAGGTGTGTGTCCTACAGTCCAACAGATCCGTCTGAGAGGAGCCTCCATCCCCTCACCTTTGGCATGTGCAGGACATGGGAGGCTCCCAACATCTGTGAAGGCTTTGAACTCTCACACTGACCTGCTCTGGGGTTTGTTAGGGAACAACTGGAGCTGTGCCAGGGCAGGGTCAGGTTGGATCTCAGCAAAAGGTTCTTCCCCCAGAGGGTGGTTGGCACAGCCCCAAGGCTGCCAGAGCTCCAGGAGGGTTTGGATGATCCTCTCGGGGGCAGCGGGGGATTGCTGGGCTGTCTGTGCAGGGCCAGGAGTTGGACTGGATGATCCTTGTGGGTCCTTCCCAACTCAGGACATTCTGTGATTCTGTTCTATGATTTTTAAGCAGCTGTTTCGTTCTGGGAATGACCCCACGCCCCTGCTCACTCTGACCTTCCCCCTGAGCTGCCAGGACTGCTCTCTTCCCACCCCTCTGCTTTATTACCCAGGGAAACCCCTTCCTAAACCCTCTGCTGTGGGTGTTGGCCGTTGCTTTCCAGTGCTTTCTAGGTCACAAGTTTTGTTCGTGCCAGCGTGAGCAGGTCTTAGGAAACCCTTGTTTTGATTTCTCTAATTGCTGGGTCTGTTTTGTTTGTTTCTTTTTAATCCTGCAGCGCTGTTTCAAAACCAAAGGCTGTTTCCCCAGCGCCTGTTGTCGTGTCATGCAACAGTGGAAACGAGTTTTGCAGAGGGAAAGCCGGTGTTTGTGTCCCAAGGAAGCTCCTGGCAGCGCTTTCAAGCCAGACCTCACCACAGGTTTATCAATACTCCAAGAGCAGGCAGGGAACGCTTTCATGGCAATCCAAAGAAGGTGGTGCTTCGTTTATATTCCTCTAGACTTGCTAGTTCTGGCAGCAGTGGGAATTTATCTTGAGCTACAAATACCAAGCAGGGCCACCACGGTGGTTTTGTGGGGCTGGATATTTAAATAGGGCCCAAAATGGTGACGCTGGTGTTTAATAGCAGTGGGCGGCTGAGCTGAGGGCAGCTCGTTTGAAGCTCAGGGCTCGGGGTGTGAAGTGCTGTCACACCTTGGGGTTGCAGTGAAGATATAATCACAGAGACCTCAGAATAAACTTCTCCCCACCTAATCTTTTCTCATGCCTCTGAACAGACAGGTGTGTGCACCACTCCTCTGCCTCCCTAATGCTTCGTTTGAAGGAGGTTGGATATGGCTGCAGGCATGAGGAAGAGCCTGGTGGTAGGGTGCCTTTCATGGTTAGAAGGCCAGGGCTTGGCTCTCCCTGCTTGGTTACCTCCTCCTGAGAGAGCTGGTCCTGGAAGCACCAGGGGAACACAGTCTGGGAAGGAAAATGCCTTCCTAAGGAGGAGGTGGCAAGAGGTAGGGGAAGAAACAGAGCTGTCAGTACAGAGTCTGCTCAGGCTGTCAGAGGGCTGAGAGTGTGAGTTTGAGTTGTCCAGCACCTCCTTGGAGGCTTCCCCAAGAAGAGGTCCAGGCCTGCAGTGGGGCAGGAGGGGGCACACAATGCTGTCAGTGCCCAGCCTGCATCCTGTGGAAAACTGTGTGCTGGTTCCCTTCAACCCACCATCATTTTTCCCCATTAAAAAATACCCTTAAAAACACACATGCTTTTCAAGTAAGTGGTTAGGTTGGCCAGAGGTATTGCAGCACACACTCAGTGCTTCAAGAATGTGCACTGGCATTACTGAGCCAAGGCTGGGTGAGCTGAGAACCTGTGGCTTTGCTTCTGTAGCTCTGCACAGGCCAACTCTACATTTTACACCTGCTTTGAAACCAAATCACGATGTTTTGTTTTGGTGACTGGAAAATGGGTCTCTCCCAGGGAAGCTCTAACGCCTTTTTGCTTTGAAACTGTGAGTTCATTGTGGTTTAGCATATGAACACTGTTTCTTACTCTGTATTCATGTGTTCAGGCAGCAGTAAATAGGTGAGGAATCCATGTTGAATCCTGCAGCTCTGGTCAGAAACACAAAACCTATCTGGTGGTGCCTCATCTGTACCATCTACCCCCCTGTTCTAAGCGTGAACTACACACTTCCAGGAAAATTTGCCTTTCCCAAAGTATTTCCCTTAAATCAGAGATAACTTGGGCCATTAAATGTGGATTTGCATTTCAAAAGCCTCCGAATTAGGTCTCTTATATTCACTGTTTGTGAAATGTTCATTACAAATGTCAGCAATATCCTGGAAACCCTCTGACCCTGAAAGGGGATGAGGTCAGCCACGTTCCTATTCCCATTTACTTGACATGCCCTCCCTATCTCTAACACTTCACACCCAAAAACCTTTTATCCTCCAAATTCCTCTTAAAAGTCCTCTTCATGCCCAGTGCCCCCAAAAGTCCCATAACTGCCTTGGTGTCCTTGTCAGGTCCTTAGACAGCAGGCCTGGTAGAAGTGCCCTAGAGAGGGTTGCAGAAACCAGTCACTGCTCACTCTGGGTTTCCCAGTGAGCCCTGTCTCCGTGCCCATCTTGATCAGCACTCCTGGCTGGGTGCTGCTCCTGTTTCATCTCACTGAGTTCCAAGCTCTACATCAGCATTAACAGAGCCTGGCTCAGCTGGTGAGACACTCTGGGAGGTTGGCACCATGTTTGTTCGGTCCTGAAAATACAGAATGTGCTTAAGAAATAATAGGTGTTGTCACAGCCTGTGCCATGCAATCACACAGACATCCCAAATGGCCAGCAGCCCTCTGGAGGGGTTGTCTGGGGGAAGGCTGGTGCCTGCTGGCTGCTCTTGGCTATTCTGAGATCCTCCTGGGACACAGGGATGAGATTTAATCCAAGAAAGGCCTTGCCAGCCACATGTGGAGGCTTCGCTTCCTCGGGTTGCATCAGGTGCTGGGAGACACCTGGAGCACATCTCTGCAGGCAAAACATTGTCTGGGGCCCGGCTCCAGCCCTCTGCCTTCCCATCACAGAAGGGAAAGTCAAAAGCTCTATCATTTTCCTGTATTCTCCGCTGGTCTATCATTGCTTAATTGCATCCCTAAATCTTATTAAAGTCTGGGCTGAGTCACTGCCACGGTGAGGTGGAAACAGAGCTGAGTAAATTTAAGGAAGGAGGAGAAGTGTCTTCCCACATGAGTGGGCTGAGCAGGAGAACTCCCACAGCAGAGGAACTACTATCACTTCATGGATGTATTGCATCATCTGCCTGCTGCTGCCTCTAATTTAAGGCTCTAAACCCAAATCAAAACACCTGTAGTCCAAAGAGAGTATGAAGTAGCCTTGGAGTAGGAAATCCATGTCAATTAGACATGCAGATCTCTCTTAATCTTCTGAGACCTTCTTCCAAGCTCACACAGGACTTCTAATTGTGGTTCTCCATTGTCCTGTTGCTCTGATTCTCCAAAGAACCCACTTTCCACCACCAGAATGAGGTTGTAGGATTAACCCAAGGTAGCTGCTCGTCAGGGACCTAAATGTGTTTTATTTGTGGTTACAGGAGTTGAAGCTTGTAAGACACATTGTGGTGTGTTGTGTGAAGAATCACTGTAGGGCTCTGAAGCTGTTGTCACTGGACAGATAATTTGTCATGAACTGGAAACCCTCCTCTGCTTTGCTGTGTAGGCATCATTATATTCTCCTGTACTTTCTGTTCTGTTTTCTGATGCAAGTCCATAAAAATCTTCTTTCTGAGTCAATGTTTTCCATCACACCCCAGGCTCCTGTTCCTCATAGTTTTCATGGTTTAATGTGCCTCCTTGGCATTCTGGCATGGCTGGGAATATGTGCTGTGGGCAGGGTGGGCACCCTTCAGGGTGCTGGAGGGAGCTTTGGACTTGTGTGTGTGCATTCCACCATGGAATATATTCCATCTAGTCCAACCCCCCCTGCTCAGCTGCAGGGAGTGAAAAGGGTGTTCTGTTTCTCTGCACAACTGAGTGATGATAGGAGAGCATGAGAAAACACTGTATTCAGTATTTCCTCCTTCTTCCATGTTGTTCTTGATGGGTTTATTGTCCATAAAATTGTAATTATATTGCCCACGAGTCATTTTGACTTGCTGAGCTTTACCTGATGTGGGCACTCTGGGACCAAGCAGGAATGGAGCACAAAGTGCAGGTGGTCAGAGCTGGTGAGTTTGTAGGTTGGGTTGCAAAAGAAACTTTTAATTTTGCTTTTTTCTTTGGTTTTTTTTTGTGAAAGGGTGGGACACCAAGGGGAAGGAGGTAAGTCAGCTAAGCCATGGAGGGCTTTGCTAGGCAAATGCAAATTCATTTTTGTTCATCAGATATAACCTGGATAATGATATCCCAGTTATTAATGGAGCAAATGAGGGCAGCACAGCGAAGAAATGCCAGGGCACTTTGTAAATGGAGTTAAATGTGCCATGCAAGAGAAAGCAAAGAAAATCCTGTTGGAATTATAGGAGGCAGCAATGCTCCAAAAAGGAAAAGAAAAGAAAGGCCAGGGGAAGACTGTGTCAGGCTGGAGGCAATCAGGCACTTAATGCTTCAGGAAATTACAGAATCACAGAGTAATTGAGGTTGGGAGTGACCTCTGGAGCTCATCTAGTCCAAGCCCCCCGCTCAAAGCAGGGCCAACTAGAGCAGGACTGTGTCCTGTTGGGTTTTGAATATCTCCAGGGATGGTAACCCACAGCCTCTCTGGACATCAGTGTTTGCCCTCCCTTACAGTAAAAAGGTTTGTTTCTCATGTTTAAGTGGAGTTTGCTGCATTTCAGTTGGTGCCCCTTGTGTCCCTCCCTGGCAGCAGCGTGAGGAGCCCGGCCCTGCCCCTCTGCTATCAGCACCCTTGTAATTGATAAGATTCACAGCCTTCCCCACCCTCAGCTTTGTCTGCTCCGGGCTAAACAGTCTGATGAGGGAGCAGGGAAGTGGGGAATGTTGCAGGAGGGTGCAGTGATGTTTCTGGGCAGATCCTGATGGTCTGAAGCCCACCTGAGTGCTGCCCTAAGTAAATGGTGAGGTCCCAGTAGTACCAAATAGCTCAAATGACCTTTCTTACTTTTTTTTTTCCTTCTTTCAATTTTTTTTTTTAAGTACCTTTAATTTATGACTGTTTTCTTGGCATTGTCCCACATGTCTTCTGGGAATAGTTATCTCTGGGTGTTTTATCTCTGTTTTATCTCATTAAGTGTGATCCTGGCAGTCCCAAAAGACAAGATATTTGTGGTGAGTGAGTTCAGGTTGGTGCTCAGTTGGTTCCTGTGACCTGCAGTGATGAGCAGAATCACTTTGGATAGAGCCTTGGATCAGAATTTGAGCTGCAGGTGAACTGTTACAGATGTTCAGTGTAGTTAGAGAATGGTGTTTCTTAGTGTGTTTTTATTTGCATATCCTCAGGCTTGGGGAAGAACAGGAGCCTAAACAAGGAAGTCCCAGATATTCAGAGAGCAACAGTCCCTGTTCCAGACCCAGGAAATCAGATGCAGGTTATTTAGACCATAGACAAACATCCAGGACTGTGGATCTGCAGCTGAGGCAGCTGGGCCATGAACAGCTTGGCAAATGTGGCCCCTGAGATGAGGAACCAAAGCTCTCCTGTGGGCTGCTTGGTTACAAAAGCAGGGCTGTTCCCATATACCTGATCTGACATGTGTTAATAGGTTTGAAACAAAAACACCAAATCTTGCTGAATGTGTGAATGCTGCAAAATCTGTTGATTTTGCTTGTGCCAGTTAATATATTTGGGGATACAGGGAAGAGGGAAGCCTGGCTTTGGTTCTCGATGTAGCTGCTTTAAAGTTGGACATTTGGTCACTTTTACTAAGCTCTTTCAAATTTATTTGCTACATTTGTTTTGAAAGTAAGAGCTCCCCAGCACTAGTTAAATATGAAAACTTCCATCATTGCTCCTATCAATGTGTCATATCTCCTTCCAACAGAGATGTGTTACAACTTGTCTCGGGTTCAATCTGTCGGTCTTGTCAAACCATTGAAGGTGCAGAATCAGTTCTGTAAAATAACAGAAGCAATGGGGTTGGATTCTGCAGAAAACACACAAAAAGAAAACCCTGCTCTTACTGAAGTAGAAAGGAAAGTCCAGTTTCTCATTCATGAGAATTTAATCCCCAAACTCGTGGTATGATGTTATATCTGCCTACCTCTGTTTTTCTTGTAGTAGCCTAAAATTGCTGAGTGTGCGCCTATAAGAAAGAAGCCAATATGCAAACTTTAGAAGTTATGTGTCTGAAATACTGGTATTTAAAGCTCTCTGTTTCCCTTGTAGGTGTGTTATTGGACATCCAGCAGCACTTTGGAGTCAAAGACAGCGGGGCTGGGTTGTTACAGACAGGTAAGACTGAGTGTTCTCTCCCTGGTCTTTGGAACCTTCCTCTTCTCCAAAAGGTGTTTATGGATTTCTTATTTGTGGCCCTTGGGCACACTGGTTGTGGAGTTTACTCTTCCTAGGAAGGTGAATGAACACGAGGGGTTTTTTGGCTTTGATTTGCTGCTGGGCAGGAGGTCAGGGCTCAGAATGACTGGAGTGTAGAATGGGCCAAAAGTAAACAAACCTAATGATATCATTTGACAACTAAATTCAACTAGGAGATGGCTACTTCCCCTAGAAATGATGAACCAACAGCAGGACCCTGTTGTTCTCACTGCTTTAGGTTGGTAATAAGTGTGTTATATGATGCCCTTCATGTGCTCTACAGAGAATCTGCTGAATGAACAGTGGCCTGAAAATGTAAAACTCATCAGGGCAGGTACCTGAGGCTGAGAGCTGCAGGCAGGGCTAACAGTCATTGCATCCCTGGGAACTCATGGACTAACAGCTGCCCTTGGGTGCTGTTACCTTCAGATGTGGCTCTGGCTGTGGGTAAGGAAGGATTATTGCAGTTGTGATGTCCAGGGATTTTAATGTCCCAGACTCCTGCAGACAGAGCTGCCCAAGCCCAGGACAAACCCAACTTCTCTGGCCTCTAGTCCTGAGGTGGCTCAGAGGAGTGTGTGTCCCCGTGTGCTGGATGTGGTGACACTGAGTGCTGTCTCTTGAGAGCACATTTGGTCCTTAAGGAGAGCTGAAAGGAGTAGCCAGAGAGGAGATGCAGCATTTTAAGGAAACAATCTGATTTGGAAACCTCCTGTAGAATTATTAGCTGGAGTTACAGATTTGTGGTGCTGTGGTTGTCTTGTAACTGTTGTCTGTCTGAGGGAACCACTCTGCAACAATTGCATCTCTGAAAAGAAGGAGAATTCAATTAGGTTTTGAATAATGTGCCAGAATGGCACATTTTCCCATGCTATCCCAGTGGATACCAAATTCCTGTCAGGAGCTTTGTCTGTGGAACTGTGGCAAACACTGGGCTGTATAAAATCATTCATTCCCTAAGATCACACCAGAGCTGAGAATGTTCTGGAGCCCCATCACTTGGTCTTTGATTTCTAGCTGTGTGAAGCTCTGCAGTATCTCCTCTGTGGCACAGCAGGGTCCTCATCTGTGGCTGCAGCTTCCTGGTAATGTTGTAATACAAACAATTAATACCAGTTTGTATTAAACCTTTCCAAGTGCTGCCCCTGTGGGTCAGCTGAGCTCAGCTGAGCACGTGGCCAGGCCAGGCTGAGCTCTACAAGTGTCACTGATTATAAGGAGCATCAATCAGTTTTGCCCAAAGTGGCACTGCTTGTCTGTCAGGCTCCTTTCTGCAGCAATTATTTGTGTTTATTTATTGTGCTCAGAGGAGCAGGTCCTCAGTGTAGCGTTGGACACGAAGTGCCTGCTAGAAAATATTCTGGTGGTAAAAGGACACTTGCCAAAGCATGTATTTAATCTTCATTCCCCTCAGTGGATGAAATGCTTCTGCAGATGATTTATGGACAGCAAGTAAAAGCTAAGCTTCAACAGGGCATTCATTTGTTAATTGCGAGAAATGTTATTTATTTCTCTAGCGAACACACAGGGCATCTGAAAACAGCAGCACTGAGGTACTGCAGGATTGCTCTTGAGTGTGTCAAGAGTTTTCTGACTGATAATTGTTGCTTTAAGAAAAGCAGTATTTTCTCTTGGTCGGTGTTTTTTTTTTCCTTCTGATCTGAAAACTGAGGGCTTGACTTTGCTCCTGCAATATAGATAAGAGTGCCCTAATCTCAGTGCCATCAGAAGAAACTAAAGCATCATTTCACAAAAGAGTAAGGGTAGGGGCACATAGCTGAAAATGTATTAAATGTATTCCTTCAGCTTAGCAAATTCCTGTGTTGGCAGCTGGCCCATGGCCCAGGTGCCCTTAACCCTGGAGAAATAAAAGATGCTGCCCTACACGACCACAAACACTGATTTTAATCTTTGCTCTGTTCCCTGAGTCTGACCCCTCTGGAAGTGCAGATCAGGGAAAATGGGTGCAAGGGGTAAAAGCACTCGCCCAGGGGGGCAGAGGGACCTGGAGCAGAGCTGGGGCCAGGACTGGTGTCTGCCAGACCTCTGCCTTCACCTTGAGCAGCTTCTTTGCAAGCAGGGACACAAATGTCCTGTTTGCTTCCCCAGAGATGGTCCTGCTTAACTAACTGAGTGATGTGAGATGAAACACTGCTCATCCTGGGTATGCCCTCTGAAGAAAGAGTGGGTGAGTCCTCATGTTGTTAGTCCTGCATCTAAATGAGTCCTAAATTAATTTACGATGTTAATGAGAGGGAGTGAAATGTAGTATTTGCTGGCAGTTCATATCACTCATCAAACAGGCTTTAAAATAAACAATTTAAAAAATCCTTTTAACCGAGAAACAAAGTTGCACAGGTTTTTTAGGAGGAGATGGTTCTGAAAATTCAAACAGCAAGGGGGAAAGAAAACCCCAGAGGTAGTGTTTGAGCCTGTGTTCATCCCATACCCCATTCTTTGCAGGTACAGCCAGGCTGGTACCTCTCTCCCTCCAAACATTCAAAAGCCAATCCATACACTGAGCTCCACAGGCTTTCTGGAGAGCAAAGGGGTCTCGTTCCTTGGGAGCTGCGAAGACACAATTTGAATTTTTGCTCTTCTTTTGCATTAATCCTGAGATACAAGTGGCTCTTTGCCCAAGAGATATAATGAAAACTGGTTGGAGGGACACTGTAAGTCCCTGCACAGAATAATCCCTGGACACTCCAGCCTCATCCCTAATGGAAGGGAGCAGGAGGTGGTAGAGTGTGCAGCAAGGATCCTGTGACAGCAGAGGACACGCTGACAGATGGAGCACAACTGCTGCTTGCTCAGGAGCACTGCAGAGTAACACACATAAAATGTGTTGGTTCCAGCCTCACTTAGCTCTGGATGATGCTGTAATTCTGTGCTGATCTTCCTTTTTAGAGCACTACATGTGCAGTTATATAAATACTGTTTTAGCTCACTGGCCTTCAGGTCTGCATCCAAGCTTTTTTTGTGCTTACTGGATAATCCTGACTGATCTCAGGAGGTGATAGAGCATCTCCTTGTCTCCTTGAGCTGTAGGCAGTCAATATTTTTATAAACCAGACCATGCAAAAAGCCTTTTCTATGTGTGGAGTAAGGTAGAGCAGCTACAGGCCTCTAGGAACACAAGGACTGAGAAGGTGGACAACTGGATTTATAAAACTGCTTCAAAATAGTGTTATCCTTCCATAGATACTTAGACCATGAGAGTAATATCCCAGTGCTGTACTCTGGTTTTCACTAGATTTTTTTCCCTCTTCTTTCCTCATTTTTTGTACTTTACTGCTCTGTCTGCTCTCCTTGCCCTTGGATTTATGTTGCTTTTGTGTCTGTGCCACCCCAGAGCTCTAATAATAGTGCCTGGCTCGCAGTGCAGTTTGTCTTCCAAAGATCTCAGGATGTTTTGGCCTGGGGGGGATAATGAGGCTGGTCCTTTTCTACAGATGGGGAGACCAAGAAAGCCAGAGGGGAGAAATGACCTGCCCAAAGTGGCTCAGCAGGTCTGGGACAGAGCCAGGGGGAGAACTGTGGGCCAGTTCCTGAGCACGGAGCATTCCATGAGGTCAGTGCTCAGAGCCAGGGATTTGTCCTGAATCCTCCAGCTCAGTGCCTGCTGCAAGTGGAAACTGAGAGGGATCCAAGGGAGGGGATGGCAGGGATTCCATGGAAATGCAGAGAAAGTTTCTGTCTTCAGGAAGAGCAAAGGGATGTCACCAGAGGAAACCTGGTAGGCAAAAGTGTGTAGCACAAGGGCACACACCAGGAAAGGTAAGGAAGTGAAAGAGATGGGAGGAGGACTCATTACAGGTGAATAATCATAGGTAAGTGGGGCTCTGAACTTGTCTCTCCTCACAAGCAGAAGTGGGCATTCCCCCAGATGCCTTTCAGCCCCTGGTTTCCCAGGAAGCCTCCCAATGCCAGATGCTTCCCTAAGTCTCATTGGGAGCTCACTTTTCCTGCAAGGGTCAATTGCAGCTAAAACCTCTGTTCATCTGAAAAGTGAAACCTTCTATCTCCCTGGGTTGCTCTACCTCTTGAGCTGCCCTGGTGTAACCTTGTAGTAGGTTGAAACCCTGCAAATCAAACACCTGATGGGCTCTGGTGTGTTGTGGTTGTACCCACTGAGCTCGTGCAGGGAGCAGGAGGCTCGAAATAGTGGGAGGGCAGTGGTTGGATAAATCAGACTTGCTGAATTCAGTTCTCTTTGACTCCCATCTTCTTGTCATTGGCTTATGATGCTCTAACATTTCTATTTATCCCCCCTCTGGGGGCTGCCCTCGAGTATGTGCACATGACATGAGTTGCAGGTGCTGCACATTTCTTTTCTATAGAACCTGAATAGATGCTGCCTTGCTCCTCAGCTGTGCTGTGCAGAACTGAAGCACATCTCCATCTTTCACTTCCTGCTTAACTTCTCGCTAGAGCAGAGGAAATCATATTCTAGAGACATTGTTTTCTGTTTAAAATTCATGGGCTTTCATTGTGAGTGAATGGGTTCTTACCCCAGATCACCTCCTCAGGTGTCCAGTTCAGGAGGGGAGACAAAATGCCCTGTGATTGCTTTTCTTCATTTAGGATTTCAAATGGTTTGGACCATCATGTCCTACCCACTGTCATCTTCCCTCCTTCCAACCACACTCAACATTCCTAAATCCAGGTTCCTTCTCTGGCAATGTGGGGCTCAGAATCCCAGGACAAGGTGGAGTCCTCTTGTTGCCAGGAGATCCTGTGAGTTGTATCAACAATGAGTGAAACCTTTTTACCCAATTCTCTTTCCATACCTGATCTTGTGTCATGTTTTTTCCCTGAACTTCTTCAGCTTCCTGTGGGATGCTGCTGATCTAGGGATTAAACAGGGACAGTTTAAGCAATAAAGAGGGGAAAGCAGGGCTTTGTGTTCAGTGTGCCTTGATTAATGTTGTGACAAGTGTTGGCTTTTACTTATTTTACTAGAGTGAGCTGAGATAGTCCAGAGCTTGATTATTTCCCACCCAAGTCCTTTACAAGTTCCAGCAGTCCTTTATTCCTGTGTGCTAGAACAGTGTCTGATACATTAAGAGGTCACAGCAACCTGAGGGGCTGATTCATGAAAGCAATTAAGCCTCTGCACTCGAGAGTGAAAGTATCTTCTTGAATCAGTGAGCAGGCTACAGGAAAATGTGTCTGTGCCCCAGCCCAGCGCCCCATGCACCAAGGACCAGACTATAAAAGTGCCACTTGCAGCCTGCACTCTCACTGGGCAGCCCTGGATTGCAAAGGAAATGATCCTTGTAGGGGCAGAAGGGGCAGGGAAGGGAGGGAAGGTGTCCTTGCCTCCTGCTGAGGGGAGGGGAATGCTTCAGCCAGGGTTGCATTTTGTGTTTCACGTGTCAGCAGGTGAGTGCCTCGTCTTCACCAATACTGACTTTATGATGCTGCATGGCCACTAACACAATTTCTTTTCCCATCCCCTCTTCCTGCTTTGCAGAAGGAGGGTTTGTGCTGACTTTTGGCCTTTCAGACAGGGCAGGTGCTTGTGTTGGTTGTGGCAAGTGAGACTTGCACTTGTGCTGCCTGTGGCACGTCTGTTCTCCTGGCAGATCCTGGCCTGGTTCCCCTTGAGCTGTAGTTCAGGCACCTCTTGCCAAGGTCATCTTCACTTCTGTAACTTATTATAATAACGAGGGGAAAGATTTCCCACAGATGTTAGAGAAGTAGTTATTGTTCCACCAAAGTCTTAACAGCTTCTAACACAGCCTGTCCATCCCCCAGACATGTTCCTCAAACCTCAGAATTCCATTTGAGTCTGTACAGTGGAAGATGGCATTTTTGTTGGCATTGTGCAATTCTTTGAAACAGCACCTTCCTCTTACTACCAGCTGTGCAGTCTCTTGTAGCTGGTAGCTGCCCTGTGTTGTGTTTCATGCCCAAATAGTTCAGAAGGGCTGGTCTGCCTGCCTTGACTTTTTTCATTGCTACCTTATTTGGAATATTGAATGAGGGATGTATCATTTGAGTTATATTATCAGTTATTTAATCAGATATTTAATGACTACCAGTTTGTGGAAGGGAAGTGTGTACTTACCTTCAAAACCTTACAAGGAGCTTACTTTTTTCCTCCTGCTCCTCCTCTGCAGTGATTCAAGAAGCTTTTGGTAGGAAGTGGAAAACCAGCCTAGCTTTAATTCTTGCCTTTCACTGAGCCTGTTAAGTTTAATTTTTATGTGTGGTGACCAGAGGAGTGTTTGTGTGTGTTCTGAATCAGGAGGAGCTCTGGATTTCTCCTCTATACCCTGATCTAGATCTGTGCATACAGTTGCTACTGATGCCCAATTTAAAGGTGTGTTAGCCCAGAGGGGAAGGTTTTTTACCTTGACCTTAGGGGAAGTTGGATCAGGGTCTTCTATGAACTGGGGGTGAAAAAACAGAACTAACTGTTATAGTACACTTTTATAGCATATTAATATGCTTCATCCCAGGGGAGCCAGGGGTGTTCTCTCTTAGAAGATTTATTTTAAGGTTTTTTTCATTTTGTCTTGCCTCCAACTCCTGAAGAACTCTCATTTTCTTAGAGCAGGGACCTGCAGTTCTGCTCACGAGAAATGTGGGCAGCCCTGCTCCCACAGGGTGAGATCAAGTGGTACAGAGGCCAGGCTTGCTCTGTGTGCCCTGGGAGATTTCCAAGGTAACACAGGACTGCTGGAAGCACTGCTGTTGGAGGAGGTGTTGGATTTGAGAGAGAGATCATTTGGATAACCCGGATAGTCTTGACAGCGTGTGAAGGAGCTCTGGAGCACTGAAGGTGCTGTCTGGCACTGAAGGGAAGGTACTGGGGTTAGTTAGGAAGCTTCCAGAAGACTCTGGAAGTACCAGGGTGTATTTGTAGTAGTGAGAATGTTGGGGTCCTGGACCACTCCATGCAATTGTTTTGCTTCTCCAACATCCCATCTGGAGTTCCAGGTGGCTTTTCCTCCAAACCAGTGCTTCTCAAACATTTTGTGCCAGACTACTGTGCATCCCCACAAGCAAATTTGATTTAGTGATTTATCATCAGGCCACTAAAAAAGTAACACTGCTCCATGTCTGGCTGCAAAGAACTTGCTGTTGCTTTGTGGACCCCGATTTTGGGAACCCCATCCTTGGCTGAAGGAACAACATGTCAGCAGGGGCTACAGTGATTCCCATACTTAGACCCACACACCCCTGAGCAGTGACTCATCTGTAGGCACCTCTGCCTGGCTTTGAAAATGAATTCCAAGGCATCACTTATGTAAAAAGTGAACATTCCTCGTGGTGTTGGTAGTGTGAGCAGCCTGCAGAACCAGATTCCAATTAGCACAAATAAGCCTGAGCTGCATGAATGGTGTATTGTTGCACCAGTTCAGAAGAAATCTCCCCTTGCCCCCAGTCCATGCACATATTCCAGGGTGTTTCCTGGGTGCTGATGTGAGATTATAGAGCAAAGACCCTTGTGTTCTTTGCTGCTGCAAGCAGGGAAGTGCTTTGGTTTCCAGTGGAAAGGATATTTCTAGGGAAAGCTCAGTTCTGACATCTTTTATTCCCCTGCTCAGTTATACATCAGGCTATTCCTAATTAAACATTTGGGCAGTTTTAACCATTTCCTCCTTCCAACCTTTTTGTCCACTGATGTTTACAGAAGGAAGGTTTATTTTACATATTCTCCTACTGCATCATTGTCCTCCTTCTTTGGAGTTGAGCTGAATTGGAGATGTGGCAACTCTGATTTATTCCCCTGTGGGACAGCAGTGTTGAAGTGAGAACATTAATTTCAGTACACCTTTCCTGCAAAGAGTTGCCTTAGAAAACTAAGGAGTTTCAACAACTTGCTTATTTGGAGCTACACTAATTTTAAATGGATGGCTACAGTGAATTACTATTGGGGTGGACTTGGGAGTGAGTTAGGGAGGCAGTGCAGGTAAAGCAGTTTGACCTTTGGTTTGTATTTATAACTCATAGAATTGCAGAGTGTCCTGAGCTGGAAGGGACCCACAGGGATCATCAGATCCAACTCCTGGCCCTGCACAGAACAACCCCAAGAATCCCACTGTGTGCCTGAGAGTGTCCTGCTCCCAGCACTGGCCAGGGGGATCTCTCCTCTGGCTCTGTTCCCTGCTCCCTTCCTTCTCCAAATCATCAGTTTGTAGAGGCAAGGTGATCACCTACCCTGTGATGAATTCTTGTTAAAACCCACCTTGTTAAGAGTTACACAGTGAAATTTCCAGCACAGGATTTGTCTGTCTGGGGTTGAGTTGGATTTGTTTCGTGTTCCTCGAAGGATGTTTGAGATATGCTCTAAATACTTGGTTTGAACTCTGCTGTCATCACAGTTCCTGGTTTTGTCCCTGGCTCTGCCCACCCTGGGATTTGGGTGGTCCTGGTCACCTCAGCAGCTGATGGTGTTAATTGTGAGCTCTGTGCTTGTGCCTTCAGCATCCTGTGCTTTTGTCCAACCTACCTGGCAGTATAAATAACAATAAAATTGCCTTAGTGCTCTTGGCCACACCCTTTGAGCACTAGAAATCATTGACAAGGTCTGACAAAGGCACTATTTCATGAGAGCCTTTGTGACTAGAATGAGTGAAGTAAGAAAGATGGGTGAGTTAAAGAATAACTTTACCTCCAAAAGGAAAAAAAAAAAGGAAAAAGTAAGGTTTGGCTGGGCTACATTCAGTTTAAGCATATGGCCTGTTTGGAAAAGCAGCCTTCAATTTTACACGTGTAGTTTGAGGTATATAAATGCTTAACTTACTAATTGTGCCTGCAAATCAAAGTAGTTAAGTGGCACTAATTCCATCAGAAAAAACTGCTCCCGGGGTACATTGCAAGCTCAAAATTAGTGATTGAGGATCTGTAAAAAACCTGATACTAAAAATAAATATTAGTTCAGAAGGGCTGATGTAAACAGCTGTTACGGTGAGAACACAAGTGTTTGACTGGATAAAAAATCCATTTCCTTGAAGGTAAAATTGCGGAACAGGAGCGTGAAAATGGCTCATAATTTTTGCTGGTTTAGTTCCCCCTGTCCTCCTGTTTTATTTGTAAATTGGCATCTTCCCCCACCCCACAGTGTCCCCGGGCAGGAGAACTCCTGGGATGTGTAAATCTACTGTGTTGTTACAGCTCAGGATGCTGAAATGGCCTCAGCTGTGTGGTGGCTTTGGCTCAGTCATGTGGGCCTGGAAAGAGGGTCTGTCTCTAAGGGTTTATTGGGTTGCATTTCTTATAAAATTCTTATAAAAGTGCAGGTGGTTTCATTTCTACTTTACCCATCCAAAGCCTTCAGCTACTCCCAGCTTTTTGGCTGCGTGGCAACTGCTTTGAAACCCATGGATGTAATAATAGGGAAAACTATTAGAGACTGTGACACTTAAATATGTCATAAGGGGGAGAAGGGTGGTGAGTTGAAGAGAAAATATTAAAAGAAACTGTATTTCTGGAAAAAAATGAGAGGCAGAACAGATTTTCCTGAAAAGCAACATGTCCAAAGTTGTCCTTGTTCTCACAGAGGATGTTTTATGGCAGCACAGTTAATAATACAGGATATTATACAATGGAGGTTGAGTTTTCACTGAAAGCTCCCCAGTGAGATGTTTCTACCAGCTGCTGATGTTGCACCTTCCAGGGACTTGGACAGTGTGTGGCACACTGAGCAGAGAGAATGTTTGCACTGTAAATAAAGGACATATTAATTCTCCTTGTTTGTACTTAACTGAACTTGTTCTTTACGGGATCAGAATCCAGAAACTGGGCTTCCTTGTCCAGTCACCAGACAAAATTCTGGCAGCACCATAAGTTTTCCCCCCATGCCTCTGTTTTCAGGACTGCTGATAGCAAAGCTCAGCTGGTTCCCTGGGACATTTATGGTGCTGTGGTCCCTTGGGAGAGGAATGAAACAGCCACTGAACACAAACCCAGATGGGCCACTGGTCACTCCTCAGTCTCACCTTCTACATGTTTAGAGCTGTTTGAAATGGGTTTTTTTCATACCTTGACAATCACTGGATTTCCCAAATATTTTCTTTACTTCTTTCCATTGATGCCACTGATGATGCAGGAAGGCATTGCATTTGCAAACCTTGGCACGTTGCAGGATTCATTTTGGGATGCTGTTTTTCAGTGGTACTTGTTCTCCCAGGCAGATCCTGGTCAGAAGAAATTTAAACTGAGGGATTATTTAAAGCAGGGTCCAGTCAAGTTCCGTGGCTGCTGAAACTGGGATTAACCCTGGGATCTTTCACAGAGCTTTTGTTGTTTTATCCACAGCAGCAGGTTCAGTTGCAAAGCTCACTCCGGGAGCTGCAGCTCAACTTGGCATTAGAGTGTTTTTCCAAGTCAGGAATGACACTGGGTGATGATAATCTCAGAAATAACAACTGTAAGACAGGCAGATTCTGTAAGACACACACAGATTCATTCTCCAGTGTAGCTATGATCCTTTGCCAAACCATTGCAGGTTAAACACTGGGATATGTCAGTATTCCAGCAATTTCCTGAAATGAATTTGTCCCTTTTTGAAGGCCACCCAGCCACTGCAGAACACTTGCTCTCTGTCTAAATTGCCATGTATAACAGCAAGAGGCAAAAGCATTTCTAAATACTGCCAGTAACATTGAATTAGCAAATAATTTATGTCAAATAGCACTTACAGTGCTGGGAGAGGCTTCCCTACATAGTGGGATGTCTCTTTGCTGTGGGATGAAGGCTGCTCATCACTGTAGGTGTTTATTTGTGGTTCTTCAGCTCTTGTCCTAGTGGTCAATACACAATAACAAATCACAGTTCATAGGGATGTTTCTTTGTATTTACTGTGTGGCGCAAGAGCCTATTAAAATACTGCTGGCATTTGGAAAAATAGATGGATGAGCCCGTGGCTCCATACCCTGGCAGAGCTGTTTAAGTGCTGATGTGTGGCATTGGATAGGAAGTAGAAAGTATTTATGGCCCCTGCCCTGTGCTCTGACTGCTGGTGCTCAAACCATGGTGAGACTCCCTCTGAAGCCTTAAAGCTGAGGGAGATGAGGGTGTTCTGGATGTCCTAAGGTCACCTCCCAGATGCCTCTGGCTCGCTCGTGGATCTTGTTAAGGTGGGGTTTGGTGGTTGTCTGGAAAGCCTGTTGTATTTTAAAACAAACCAAAACAAACAAACTATGTATATAAGTATGTTGTTGTTTAGGTGCCAGACCCCACGAGGAGAATAGGTGGGGTTCCCTGTGTGCTTTAACAGGAGAAAGCAGCACAGCAGCTGCTGAGGGGCTGCAGCCCTGCCTTCTGCCAAAGGCAGCTCTTGCTGCCTGGTGGCTCCAGACTCCTGCTGCTCATCCAACTGGGTCAGTGCTTCAGCAGTTTATTCCCTCTCCCGTGCAGTTGTTTGTGTCTAAACACCTGGTTTCTGTGGCTATGTGAGTATAATGGCTGGGGTAAGAAATGAGAATCAGTTCAGGGTAAGAGAGAGCTCAAAGAGTTCCTTCCTTGCTCTTTTGAGAATTGTGATTCATAATGAAACCAGACAGTGAGAGCCTCTACACACACACACACCACACTTGGCCAGCATGTCTGGTCCAGGCCAGCCCTGGCCCTGCTGCACTCACACTGCCCCACACATTCACCCTCCACTTCCTCCTTGCAGGAGATCACCTGTGTTATTAATTTGCTTGTCCTTAATAATAAGGGAGGGTAATGTAACAGTACATGAACGTCCTGCAAAGGTGGGAGTGTGTTTCTCTGATGTTTTCCTCATGATGCAGAAACAATCAGCAGAGGCTGGAAAGGGCTCCAAAAACTTATCAGGGAAGAGTGGAAATGAATGTCACGAGGATTGTTGTCAGGCCCAGAGCTTGGAAGAGCAAGTCTTTAGGTGGATAACACATTACAATTCTTGGGAGGGCTGAAGGCAGTCAGTGAGTAATTCAGCTGCCTGTGCAGGAATTCTGTGTACTTTCCTCGGAAGGATCTGATTGCTGTCCCTGTCACAGACAGGATGCAAGACTACATGGTTTTCTGATCTGTTGTCATTGTTCTCGTGTTCTTATGAAGTGGTCTCCTGAGGCTACATGAAAGATGTTTTACTGGAGGACTTATTATTTATTCACTGGCAATGCCTCGGGCAGAAAGACGGACACGGCTGTTAAGGAGAAACTGAGATTCCATCAAGAGATGATTCTTTCTCTCCTTTTTTGTTGCTGCTGAATCGAAACCCAGTCAGCACTGCAGACATTTCCTCTCTAAAGTTAGCATGGTCTTGGTCCAGTCCCTAATGGGTGGCAGCTTATGTAGTGAGAGTTGTCACTGCATGAGACACCACTGCATTTTACAGGCAACTCAGGGAAAAGTAGGTAATGGAGCAGGACAAAATCCTGACATTCCCTCTGTGAGCAGCAAACAGCTCTTTAGAAGTAAGGGCTGGGTGGGCAGTGCTGTGAAATGTGTGTGTTTCCCACACAAATATGTGTGAAGCTGTCAACAGCACTAACATCCCTGGGAGTGGGGGGGGGGGAAGTTGGAGGAAAAACTTTGAGGGAAATAAGACAATCCCATGCTGTTGGATTAGCATCGAGCAGAAGTGATTACCCACAACTGCTTTTACATCCATATATTCTGTGGATTTTGGCATATTCCCATTCCGCAGTGATTTCTATTCCTAAAAAATTGAATTAGCATAAGGCTGCAGATGGCAGGATTTTAAGAGCAGAGCCCCTTGCTGGTGCTGCCTGAGTCTTAGAGCGAGCAAATAACGATCAGATATTTCACATGTCCTCTTGAAGATCTCGTGATGAGAAATAATATATTTTCACCCCTTAGAATTCAGTTTAATTTGACAAATGTTTGCTTTCCTCCGGATGACTAGGGGCAGACAGTGTGAGACCAGGGCAAAGTCAACCTGTTTAGAAATTCAGAAAGCTCTGATGTGACCTCTGTGAAGGAATTTAGCTACAATACAGAGATGAATCTGTATTTTTTTCCCTTCAGATTGCTAATTTCCTTCATTATTGAGTTTTACTGATTTTAAAAGACGGCATTTTACAGCTCAGCTAAAAGCACTCTTGAAGACATATGGCTGGAGTTGGAAAGGGAACAATTTTTCAGAAGAATGGTGTGGAAGGAGTTTGCTCCAAACCCTGACACACTTTTTATCTGCATGTGCACAAACACCCACTGGGAATAGGATTCCTTGTCCTTCCCTGTCCATGCACCAGTGCCCTGCTCCTGTGCCTCACTGATAACGCCAGAGCAGGATCTGGGGTGCCCTGGGTGTCTCTCCTTCACCCCAAAGTGTTTCCTGTCCATTTGCCTGTGTTTGTGCTCTGCCTGCTCCAGCAATTGCTCTGAAATCTGCAGAGATGTCTTCAGTTCTAACTCTCAGTAGGACACCTTTGGTGGCTGTCCATGATAGACATTAAAATTGAGAGCAAAGGCTCATTTCATACCTGTGTCCTGCCAGAGTAGATGTTTGTCCCAGGGCTGTTGGTGCTGGGATGGCTGAGAGCCAATTCCATCATTAAAAGGCAAGTACGGCCATTTTCCCTTCCAAAGAGGGAGGGCATGTTTGCCAAACCCTCTATGGATGGTACAACAGCCCCCTAAAGAACTGTCATAATAATCAAAGAGAAATCAATCAGTCCCACTGGCTGCCTGGGGAGGATGTCAGCCATGGATGTGTCCCCCTCCCCATTCCCAAAGCCGAGCTCTGTGGGTTTGCAAGGCTTTGATGCAGCTTTTCCTCACCACCCTCCTTCCAAAGTCCCTCCAAAACCCCCCCAAGCTTGTGGCCCTGGTGGAAGGTGATGAGTGAGAGTCTCTTCCTGGCCAAGACTGCTGGAAAAACCAGCATCTCTTCTCCAGCCTTTCCCAAATCCCTCACTCCATAACAGAGCCATGAGCCAGTGCTCCTGTGCCCGGCTGCGTGTGGCACATTTGGAAGTGTTTGGTTGGTTGCTGCAGTTTCTCCTGCTTTGTAAATGCAACCAGCAGCCACTGGGAGCTGTGTGGAGAGGTCAGCGAGGCGTTCCCACTCTGCAAGACTCATTTATTTAGGAATTCCATCTTAAAAACATACCCAGACCAAGCTGAAGCCTGATGAAATCTCTGGGGTAGGAGTGTGTCAGATGAACAGCTCCTTCAGCAAGTTTCCATGAGCACCGTGGCTCAAGGAGCTCTTGATTCCATTCTTAGGAGAAGGGGAAGCACTCACTTCCTACTGCCTTGTTTTTCTTAGGAAGCTGCTGCTGTTGGTAAATAACATGTAGCAAAGAATTTATTAGTAATTCACCACACAAGTGTCTCCTCTCTCTCCTGTTCTCTATTGCTGCAGGAAGTAGGTTTTGATATTAATTTCTCTTTGAGACAGAGTAACTCCTGTTGCACCACAGTTAATTATTTGAAATTAAAATGTTGGCTGAGGAAGGATGAAGGATCAGTGGTGCAGTTGTAAAGAAGGGTGGCAAACCTCATTTTAGGATAAAAACACTCCTCTCAAATTGGAAACAAGGAATACGCCAGATACAAATGATGCATCGCTCTATTATGGGAATAACAGATTTAATGTATTTTATTGCTAGTTAAATCTAATTCATGGTACTCAATGCAGATTTCAGGGATCAAGGGATTTAGGTTGTTCTGCATTACTGGCTTTGGGCTGTCATTTCTTGGTGTGTTTAAGTGCACACTGGCTGGAAAGACTTTGTGTCAAAGGTGCACATCCCTGTTCCTGCCCTGAGGGAACCCCTGTACTCCTGGCTGCAGGTCCGTGCTGCCTTTCCAGCTCTTGGATCAGGGCACTTGCCAGAAAAGATGCAGGGTTAGTTTTCAGTCCTCAGCATTCCCTGGATTTTGCTCTCCAGATGGTCACACGAGCTCTGTGCTGGCACAGGGGAAAGTCTGACCAGTCCTGTGAGGAGATCCCACCTTTGCTTCCAAAGGCTCCTGCGGATGCGGTTTTGTGCGTGCCCGGTGTCATAATTGCAATGGGAAAAGAAAGGGCTCAAGTAGAGGAAGGGACTAGAATAAAATAAAGCTCTTGGTGGCTATTTAAATGCTTTTTTAAGACACCTTTCTCTGGCTGTGAGCCCTGGGTAAAGGTGGTTCATCCTCCTGGCAAACGGGAGCAGCCTCCTCCCAGCTGGAGGGTTATTTGCGATTGCGGCTCTTGGGAGGGGGTGGCACGTGGGCAGAACTTTGGAAAACTGCATGGAAAAGAGAAAAGCAGAAGTGGTGTTTGTTCAGGTGCACTTTCCTGAGCTCTAGCAGAGATTCCTGCCTCCTTCTGGAGCAGAGGCAGGAGGGTTTCGGGTGTATTTCAGCCACACGAACCCAACCTCGCAGCAGTGCCACTCACGGTGCTGCAGTGCTGCAAAGCTCTTGACCAGTCTGTGCACCTCTGGGATCTCATGCCTAATTCAGGACTGACCAGAACGGATACAAATCCATCCTAATTGGCTAACTACGTTAATGAACTTTCCCTGTCACTGATTGCACAAACGGACCCGTGTCACGCACTGGGTGAGCAGCGGGGCCGTGGCTGGGCAGGGCTGGTCGCTGTGACCAGCTGAGTTCTCAAACAGTCAGAGCTGCTCAAGCCAAGAGGAGAAGAAACTGCAGGAGGACAAAGCTCTGACTGCGAAGTTATGATTTTTTGGTGCTTTTAGAAATAATTTTAGGTGCAATTCAATAACGTGTTAATAAGCCATTGCCTAATCAAGCTGGTGGAATTGATGCAGATGCAATTTTGTCTTACTAATTTTTTTTGGGGGGAGTAATTGTACCAGTCCAGACCAGAGGTTCTTTTAGTATGTCTCTCTTAGGTTATGATCAATAGCACATATATATGGAAAAAACCCATAATGAACATAAAAGGACAAGATTATGGTGATAGTTCCCTGGTATGAACTGAATAACTGAGGACTTTCTGAGCAAGAGGAGCTGTCTTTAACAGTCCTTAAATTAATATTCTCCCAGGACTCTTCTAATCCTGTTTTGAAATAACATAAACTTTGAGCTCCTCAGGCCTCTGTGATAAAATCTCAGTGTTTAGTTAAGTCTTGTGCATGAAACTTCTCCTTTAATTTGCATTTTTCAGCTGCCAGTCTTATTTGATGCCACCTGGTCAGTCTTCTAAGAGAGGAGGTGATTCAGTTTTTCCTTTTTCCACGTTACTCATGGTACTAGATCTCCCCTACATCCCACATCACCTGTTCCTTTTCCAACATGTTTAATGTTTTACTGTAAAAGGGCCTGTTTTGTCCTTTTGACAATTCTTTTTGATGCCCTCTGTCCTTTTTCCAGTACTAACCTTTAATGTTCCAGGGATGCAGCAAAGTTATGAGTACTAAGATGTGTTTATTGGCAGAAAGGTTCTGATCTCTGCTGCCATTAGAAGTCATAAACAGTTCTGTCTAAAGAAAAACTCAGCTCTAATGCCCAGTGAATCAAGGAATCAGCTTTGGTCAGGAGTCTAAATCAAACCACACAAAGGAAAACAACTCCAAGTGGAAATGGCTGTAAAACAGAAGTGGCCTGGGCTTATTTAGCCTTCACTTCTGCATGGTAAGAAATGCAAACCCAGAGTTTAAACACTGGCAGACAAGCACGTTTTCTGGGCTGTGCTGCCAAGTGCCAGCAATCCAATGATGTCCTGGGCAATAATCTGCATGGCACTGCCATGGAAATCAAACTGCTCTCAAACCTTCTTCATGGAATGAACCAGTTTGTGCAGCCAACCCAGATGTGAAGATGATTTCTTTAACTGATGAGGAGAGGGGGTGTCTGCTCCTCCTCAGGTGTTCTCCTGTGTATCTTTTAATGCCCTGTGTAGCCACAGAAGCTGTTCTGCTACAAACACATTCTCATGTCATTGGGAAAGCTGTTTATTGGGGCTGGGTGGCTCCTGCTCTCCCAGAACCAGCTCCGTGCAGGGTCAGGCAAGCACCAGATCAGGCACAAGGGAAGGGAAGGTCTGGGAGCTGCTCACTGGCCCCATCCCTTTGGGTTGCTGCCTGCAGCGTCGTGTTATGGAGCACATCTCTCAGAACACACCACCTGCTTTATTGATGTTCAGGTTGCCCAAATCCCTTTAAAACAGTGGTAATGTGATCACTGTAACTCCCAACATGAAAAGCAGAAGGTGTGGGGGGGTGGGTTTTTCCTCTTTTCTTTTTAAATGGTGTTGTCTGTGTGCAGCTGTTCCAAATTGAATCTTGTAGCAAGTTAGCTCCTGCTCCAAGTAAATTTGCTGGACATCCAGAGAGATGGAACAGCACAGTGAAATGCTGGCTTTTCCATGAGACACTTGGGTAAAAACATTTTGAAGTACTGCAGGACAGAATTGAACTTCAGTAGGTGTAGAAATAATAAGTGTGAGTAATGATCTACTTATTGCTTTAGCAATAAGGAAGATCTGAATGGCTGAATCTTTAAATGCAGCTTCTTGGGCATAATATAGGAAATTAATAAAAAAAGAGTGAAAAAAATGAGTGCTGGTTTTCTGGCTGCTCTTATCTGATTTTTTGTTTCCAAGCAGTGGATTTCCCAGAAATTCCCACTGAAGCAATTACTCTTGTTGGTTCAGGTGAACAAAGCAAGCTTCAGGATATCCTTTGCTGGGAATATAAGGGCTAAACCTTGGAAGAGTCTGCTCTCTGCAGCGAGGAAAAGGGGTGGAATTATCAGTGCTGTGTTCTTCCAAGGGCTGCATCTTGTGTATTGTTGAGTGAATTGTGAACTTGCCAGGCAAGCTGTGCTCAGGCCTTGTCTGGCTTCATGAGTGGAGTGTTTGTAACCAGGTTCTGACCCTGTCACAGCAAATGGAGCTGGGTGGTATCGAGCCTCCTCGATGGAAGTGTGCATGTCAACTGTGTGTGTGTGTACATAGCCATCCTAAACATGTTGTTTACATTTTATAGCAGTTTTGCTCTAAGGAAAAAACTGGCACCTCATGGTGCAACATGCTCCCTATGGAGAAGAGGAGGTTGGAGTTTGAATACTGATGAGTGTTTGTTCTCGTTATTAATTTAGAGTAACGGAATCATTTAGGTTGGAAAAGACCTCCAAGATCATTGAGTCTGACCTTTGACTCATCACCACCTTGTCCCCAGCCCAGAGCACTGAGTGCCATGTCCAGTCATTCCTTGGACACCTCCAGGGGTGGGGACTCCACCATCTCCCTGGGCAGCCCCTTCCAATACTTGACAACCATTCCAGTGAAGAAATTCCTCCTGATGTCCAACCTGAACCCGCCCTGGTGCATCTTGAGGCCGTTTCCTCTTGTTCTGTCCCCTGTTCCCTGGGAGCAGAGCCCAGTCCCCTCTGGCTCCCCCCTCCTGTCAGGGAGTTGCAGAGCCAGAAGGTCTCCCCTGAGCCTCCTTTTCTCCAGGCTGAGCTCCCCCAGCTCCCTCAGCTGCTCCTGCTGCTCCAGCCCCTTCCCAGCTCCATTCCCTTCTCCGGACACGCTCCAGCCCCTCAATGTCTTTCTTGCAGCGAGGGGCCCAAAAGTGAACCCAGGATTCAAGGTGGGGCCTCTCCAGTGCCCAGCACAAGGGGATGGTCACTGCCCTGGTCCTCCTGGCCACACTATTCCTGATCCAAGCCAGGTGCCATTGGCCTCTTGCCCACTGGCTCATCTCCAGCCACTGTTGACCAGCAACCCCAGTTCCCTTCCCAGCTCTCCAGCCGCTCTGCCCCATCCTGGAGCATTCATGGGGCTGTTGTGACCCAAGGGCAGGACTTTTCACTTCACCTGAGGACACAAACACACACCGAGGCGTTTCTGGAACTCTCCATTCCATCCCATGTCTGTCATGGGACAGCATTTCAGAGCAACCCAAGCCTTTGCCAACCTCAGCCCGACTGACTTGGTGCGTTCTCAGCCCTTTTTTTCCTAATGCTCCCACGTCCAAGGCTGTCAGTGTGTGACAGCTTTGTGTGACACACAGAACTGATGGTGTGTTTCAAAGCCCCTCACACTTGTCACAAACTCCTAGTCTGTGTGATAGTCTGGAAGCCGGTGATCCCGAGGCTTGCACTTGGCAGAGCACAGCAACACGATCCATCTGCTGGCTGTTGAATTAGCAATGAAGTAAAACAAAGTCCCTGTAACAGGGGTACCTACGGGAGAGTTTGTGACAGTGATGATCTTCAGGGTGATGTTTTGTAGAAACAATTGTATTCTAATTGATCTCCATCAAAGGATCAATGTTTTAAACCTCCATCAATGGATGAATGTTTTAAGTCATGCTGCTGAGATTTCCCAGGGCTTTGGATTGCCCCACCACAGGGTACCATTTTCACCTTGGTCACCTCTTACAGTCGTTAAGGTTGGAGAAGAACCTCTTAAGATCATCAGGTTCAACCCTTAACCCAGCACTGCCAACTCCACCACTAAACCATGTCCTTAAATGCCACATCTACACATTCTTTGAACACTTCCAGGGATGGTGATTCCACCGCTGCCCTGGGCAACTTGTTCCAGTGCTTGACCATCACAACACTGTGTCTGAACTATCAGTAGCATGAAAGGATCTTTTTTCTTTCTTGCCTTAAATGGTCCTGTAAGAAAAAAAAAAAAAATCACTTTTAATTGTGCTAGTAGACCTTCAGAAATCCCTTTAACACAGAGATGGTGCTGTAAACAGGACGCTGCTGAAGCTGGAAAACCTGTGTGGGTTCCAGATTTCTGTAGTTCATCACGGACAGGTCACTTCCCTGTGTCTTAATTTCCTTAGCCCTGAAGTAGAAATTAATGTTTAACTTCCTTTCTAAATTGTCCCAAGCCCTGCTGTGATTAAATGTGCTGTGTTTTATGTGCTGAGTAGTGTTATTATAGCATAAGACCACAGTGAAAATGAAAACTAAAAGTAACATTGCAAAAACATGTCTTTGGAACAGAGGGGATGGTTGGGCTGTTTGAGGGTGTTCATTCCCCGTTGCAGGGAGATGGCAGCTGGTCCCACAAGCAGCTTGAGAAACACATGCACTGAGGCCTGAAGGTCCCTGGAGTAGAAGTGGCTCAGCCAAATCCGTGTCTCAGGCAGGCAGAGCAGGGCTGTGCTTGCACACACCCATGAATTATCCCATCCACAGCGAGCTGCCTGCTCAGGTGTTCTCATTGTTTGGAAATTTGTTGTTGGGAAAATATTCCCAACCTCCCAGCACATCGTTCTCAGCTGTGTCTCAGTGGATTGCCAGTCCCTTGGGGCAGAGGCTGCCTGGGTTTCCCTCCCACTGTCAGCACTCAGTTAAATGGGTACCCACGGTTTCATGCTGACTCAGAGCTCAGAGATAGCCACAGGGTTTTTTTCTCATTGAGTATCCCTGTGCAGAAATAGCTATTTTTACCTGACCCTTTCTAGCATTATTCCTGACAGGAAAAAATAAGCCCTTTGTGCTTCAAGTCAAAACCAAAGAAGGGACCTTTCCGTGGAGGTGCCTGTGATCCTCTCAAACTTCCAGGAACTGAGGAACAGCAGCCTCTGAATGTGCCTCTGTCAGTGCCTCTCTTCCTTCTTGGTTACACTTGTGTGGTGACCTGCTGGCAGGAGAACTCCCTGGCTGAGGTACAAAGGGTTGGTAAGTCCACGTAAGAAAAGAGCAAGTGAGACGGAGGCAACAGTGTCTTTGGAATCGCTGGTGGGTCAGAGCCTTTTCAGGGAACAGGTGTAGGGTCAAGCTGGGAAATTTTTGTTTGGAGGGAATGAAGAGAAAAATAAGAGCAGTGGAGTCTAGTTCCAGTACTCAGGAGCTTTTGTGGCTGTTAAGTACAAAGTTTACAATCCTCTCTCTTCCCTCATCTCCTTTGCTTCCACTGTTGGGGGATTTGCTTTTCCACTGGATACACAGGCAGCTCTGGAGTGTGGGAAGTGTGGTTTGCATAGCAGCTCCCTGTCCACAACCCCTGCATGGTGACTGAACTGCAGAACATGCAGCAGCAGTTGAGGCTGAGCAGGATGGTTTCCTCCTCTGGTGGGTGTTTGGGTGGGAAGTGTAAGGGTTTTTTATTTTTGTGCTGCTGGATTGTTGTAATTGCAGCCATGCACAGCAGAAGCTGGGCAGTGCTGGCTGTGAAGGTGCTTGTGCACCTGTGCAGGGTGGGACAGGCATCCAGAGGCAGAAATAGATACCAGGCCATCCTGTTTGGGCAATTCCACTCTTCCTGCCTCCTCACCGCAGCCGGCATCTCAGTGGCTGAGCCACAAAGGGAGGAATAAAGACAAATGAGTTCTCCTCTTGAAAATACCTGTGTTTAAAAGAGCCTCCCTCCTCCGTGGCATTCATTATGTGTCTGTTTATTCATCCTTTGCTCACATTGTAATTTGCTCTTGCAGAAATGTATCTCAGCTCCACCCTGTGCTGGGACTGAGCCACCTCTGCTGGCACTGCTGGAGGTCCTTTCCCAAGAGAAATCAGCTGTGCACATCCATAATGGGATTGGCAGAGCTCTACCTGCCCACAGTTGCTCCTGGTGCCATCACTGCCTTTGCAGGAGCTCACCCCAAATCCCAGTGGGTTTCTAACTCTGCCCTGGCTTGCACTCTCCATCTCTCCAAGAGCTGGAACTATTCTGAGGTGTCCCCCAGGTGAAAATGGGAAGAGGAGCTGTTGATTGGGAAGGGGCAAAAGCAATGCCAGTGCTCCTCCAATCTGAAAGATCTGTGGCCGTGGGTTGAGCTGAAGCAGCAGCTGCTGTGGTGTCACTTTGGTGTTAATTGGGGAGTGGGAGAGTGCAAGGAACAGAAATTGCTGTGGAAGAGGGGAGAGAAGCCAGGGAGGAAGAGGCTGGCACAAGTGCCAGGCTCCTCTACTGCAATGTCTTGTGCTCAGCTGTCTTTCCTTCAAACTAACCCTGTTTCTGCTGCCCCTCTCTCCAGCTGAACGTGCTGCAGGTTTGTACCTTCTGGGTAGGGGCTTTCATTTGTGGTGTTTAGTTGTGCCAGAGCCTCAGCTCCTGGTCTCAGGTAGCTCAGGTTTCCATCCCACCTGGAACTGTGCCCTACATCCATCCCCCTCTGCTCTGCCAGCCCGGGCTGGGGTTCAGGAGCCTGGGCTGTCACTGGCAGGAGTAATTGCAAAAATTGATTCACAGGGAATGCCTGTAGCAGGCAAATCCCTTTGACAGACCACACAGCCATCAGATTCTGCATTTGTTTGAGTCAATCAATGCTCTCATGCATATTTGGGTCATAAATACTCTGATATAAATTGCATTTATTCTTGTGACAGCTGTGTTCCGTTACCTGTTATTTATTTGGCTCTGCTGTCCTCTGGTTTTACACCTTGTGGAGCTGTCAACTCAGCTGCTCCCCACTGACAGAGCTCACAGCTCAGAGCCTTCCAAAAATAACCCCTCCAAAGGGATTTCAGCAGCAGCAGGATGGATGTTGTTGGAAAGTCATTGGGTGATCTTTTTTTGGGTTGTTTTATTGGAAAGAGGAGCTTTGTGCTTTTTGACTGCTTTTTCTCCCTGAATTCCAGGATTAGACTTTTCCTTTATGATCCAGAGGTCATTGATATTAATAATCCCACCGATTAATGTGAATTTTGGATCGCACCCCGCGCGTCTCAGGGCTGAATTAATCAGGTTATTCAGTATTTGAAATGATGGGATGCTGACTTGGACGTTCCTAATTTTCCCTTGGAAGCTTTTTTTAGCCTCACATCTTTTCACACTGTAAAAAGGGCAGAAGATGTGATTTGGAGGTGTTTGAATTGCAGTGTCCTTCCAAGGGAAAGGTCAAATTGAAGTGGGCTGGACGCTCTGGACGAGTCACAGGCATTTTCTGCCACATAACCCTTCGTACCAGGCTGCTGCACCAGCCTTGCAAGGTGCCAGTGGCTTTGGTGTTAATTCAGGGAAGCATTTAATCATGGAATTGATGACTCCAAAGTGCCCAGGATAAGCGTGTGCTTAAGTGCCTTGTTGGAGCAGGGCCAGTGCAGATGTACCTTTGCAGAGCAGAGATTTGTGAGCCACTTCTGGGTCTAGTTTCTGTGTCAAACAGAGATGAAAACACTCGTAGTTTTATTCAACAGGTTTTATTTGCACGAGGGTTTTGGGGATAGATGCAGGCACTGAGTGTTCTGTCAATAGGGTTTATGTGTGAGCTAAACAGCAACGCTGTCCGTCCATTTCCACTGAAATACCTGTGATATGAAGCTGCATGTGCTGCTTTTCAGGCCTTGCCATTTCTCTGTTATCTCCACTTATTTTACTCTAAATGTAAAAAGGGTAAATCTGTAATTTAGATCAAATATCACAGTGCAAAATAGAAACACACTCATATGGTTCACGAAATGTAGATGCAAATGGGTATGTATTATTTATAAAGCAGCTTTGACATCTTAATGTACTGAAAAAAGGAGAGACATTTAGTTATAGTTCAGCGTTCTGCACGTTTTTGAACTATCTTAGATCATCATCCATGAAAAATTCATAATTTGGATCTTACTTTAATTTTTTTGCTCACATTCCAACCTGAGACAGGGAGGTGTTCTTTGTTCTTGTCATTTTTTTTTTTAACCTGTTCTATCCCCCCACCCTATTCTACACAATTAAAAGCAGGCAGCTGGGTTGGGCAATGCCAGAAGCCCACCCTGCCCTCCAAGAACTGCCTGGTAATTAATGAGACCCAGAACTCTGACTAAAGAGGGATCTCCAGGTGTTCTGGTGTCCCACCCAAATCCTTCTGGGTTTGCTGAACATAGTGAAAGTTTGTGCTACACAGCAGTAAAATCCATGTAGTTCCCCTAATGTGAACCGACAAAATCCAGGTATAAATCAGCTTAAAACCTGCCAAGTTGCAAATGAATCAGGAATATGGTGTGAGTGCCCCATTTCAGGTGTTCTCAGGGTGTCAGTGCTCAGGTTGTTTTGAGCTGGGTGGGAGGAGTGAACTCTGAATTGAGGTGATCTTGCAGAGGTCACTGTTTCAAGAGCCTCATTCCTACATGGCAGAAGATCCTGGGTTAATGCTTTGGGGTCTTTTTTTGGGGGAAGCAAAGGGTAAAGGTGAGATTGTGGTCCTTCAGATGAGGCCATTCCTCTGTTGCTCAGTGATGGGTTTGGACACAAGCTCAGTGTTGGCAAGAGGACCTAATAAAGAGACAGGAGGTTTTAACTGCAGGACTGGTGCCAATGGGGTGACAGTGGTGTTTGCTGGTTTTCCTCACTGCTTCATGGTTTCTTTAAAATACTACTTGGAAGGATGAAAGAACCTTTCTGTGGCCCATTTCTCTCAGGTGTCTTCTGCAAGAGCCAGCAGGGAGCCCTTGGCTTGTTTTCTCATTGCTTGACACTGCTCCCAACCTCCACTTCACCTTCTCAGTGAGCTTTAGGCAGAAGCTCTTGATTTATTCTGTCCTGGTTTTGCCCATCCCCAGATCCTGAGCTCACAGTGGACTCAGAGGGGCTGGTGCTTTCAAGTAATACGAGTTCACGGGTCTGAAGCTTCTCTGGGAATGAAAAATCTGTTTGATTAAGGAAACACCGACTTCTGAAAGCCCATCAGCCTGTGCAACTCTGTAAGGCAGGGCTGCAGAATGTCTAATTAAATGGAACTGCTCTCTGGAGGATTTGGTTTGCAGAAAATTAGTTTTCATGTTCTTGGCCTGATGTTTATTAAACGTTTCTTCCCTTTTTCTCTCCCGTGCAGTTTTCATCTGCAGTTTCATGGTGGCGGCGCCGATCTTTGGTTACCTTGGTGACCGTTTCAACAGGAAGATCATCCTGAGCTGTGGGATCTTCTTTTGGTCAGCTGTCACGTTCTCAAGCTCCTTCATCACCGAACAGGTAAGATTCTTTGCAAAGGCACTTTGTGTCCTGGAAAGATGGACAGTTGCGTTCCTGAAAAACTCCCTATCCCGGAGTGCCCAAGGGAAACGTGTCCCCCTGGTGTGTATTTAACATTTAGCATGTTGCATTATCTGACCTTTTGTGGGTGAAGTGTGCTCTGTGTAACTGTGTTTGCTTAACTGTGAAAGCTGCTGTTCTTTGATCATAAAAAATAACAGATGAAGCGTATCCAAGCAAGAGTTTCTGTTGACATAAGGGCTTTGTTTCGAGGGAGATCCTAGAGAAGCTTTAAAAAGGCTTTACAGAAGTCTGGGGGAAAGGATCCCATGGCTGTAAGTGGTTCTTTTGTCCTCTGGTGTGTAACAGAAGCCATTGGAGTTTTTTTGGGAAGTCTGCTCGTAGTTGTGGAATAACAAAATGCAGCCAGCCGTGGTTTTACACATGGACTTTGGCTCCTGTCCACAAAGGCAGAGAAGGTGGATGATAACATAGAGATTAGATGTTTCAGCTCCTTTAACACTAGTTGATGGGTATATCTGGGGAGCTGATAGTGGAGTTGTCAGGCTCACCTAATTTTGCCAGGCTCTGCACAGCTCCTCTGCTGCTCCCAGGACCCCGTTCCGAGGACTCCTCCCTGCAATCATTCCCTTATTTGTCAGAGCCACTCGGAGGGAACAATGATCTGGCAGTTTCTGGGGGGAAATATCCTCTTGCTTAAACCATATTATAGAAGAGATTTAATTGCTGCAGGTGGCAACATTCCTGGAGAGACAAATCACAGCTCCTGGCATCATCAGCCTCTTTTCCCCCAGGGAGGGAGGGAGGAACACTCCTCATCCTTTCTGCCCAGCTGCGTTCCAGGGATTGCAGCGTTGTGGTCACACCTAAAGAGTGACAACCTGGGACTAAACGTCCCCACCCTGGTTCCTCCTGCCCACCCACAGGCTCTGCAGTTTCTAATAAAAGACAATTCCCACCCAAAGCAGGCAGTGGCTCTTCCATGTAGGTCTGGCTTTCACCTTGGATTGGTTGGTGCTGCATTTCCAGAGCAAAATGAACAGTGGCCAAATGTGGAAGCCTTTAACTCCGTAAATTATTCTGGTTTATAGCTGGCCAGGAAGCATCCTTTCCAGAGGAAGAGAATCTCTCATATAAAACAGAGATGCTTTTTTGGGTTTCTTTCTTTTTTTTTTTTTTTAATTCTTTAAATGTCTCTCATTCTGCAAAAGCAGCTGTGATCAGAACCCAGAGAGAGAAGCATCTGTGAAGGAACTGATAAACCTGCTTATAAACACCTGTCATGTTATGGACATACATCATGCTCAGGTTTTCCTCACCCTCTCTGCAGTGGACCTGGTCCCACAGCTGGAAGTAGGGGGACACTGGAACTGGATTGATGTTTTCAGGGTTGAATTTAAGTTTAAGGATTTTGGGCTTAATACCTGAAGTAGTTCAGGGATTAATATATAGGGTCATTTGTATAGAGGAGCTGAGGGTGGAAGTGGCATATTGTTAGCCAAAGAAAGGGAGAATAATGCTTTTAAAGCTGGATTATGTTTGGAATCCAAACCCCAAGGTTTTGGATGTCATAAGAGAGACAAGATCACAATTGCCAGGCCTGTGTCAATTCATGCCGGATTTGTATCAGCACTAACTCTGGACCCAAAATACCATTTTGATAGAAACTACCCTAATACTTAGAAAAATCCCCTGTCCTGATTTTCTACTTAGAAAAATCCCCTGTGCTGATTTTTCTGGGATCCTCAGCTCCACCAGAAGACTTATCTATTAATCCAGAGGTCTCACGCTCAGCTCTTGTAATCGACTCCAGGAGATGATGGAAAACTTTGCAGCTTCTGTGAGGATGTGCTTTACCCAGTGGCTCCAGCAGTTGACTGAGGTCATAAGAATAATCCCAACTTCCCATGGTATCCTTCCCAATTTGGTATCCATGCTGGAGGCCTGGTCTCTAGTGGGGAAGTCTTGCTCCACTGAACAAGGTGAATTCCTGACATAGTGGTGAGGAAAAGGGGCAGGGAAGAGCTGCTGCAGCTTTTTCTTCATGTAATGACTAACTAGGCATCTCTCCTGGTCTTTGTCCTCTAGGATTCAGTTGGGGAACAAAACACTGGCTATTCTCTCACATTTTTTCCTCCTTTCCTTGAAGGCCGTGTGTGTTTGTCAGGGAGGAGGGTTGGGAGCTGAAGTATCAAAAGCTCTTTGCTGGCACAAATAACAGCAGTAGTAAAAGAGCACTGTGAGTAGAGAAGTGCTCCCATCCAAGTGCACATGAAAACAGTGCTGGAAGGAGCAGGTTGGCAGAGCCTGAGTCCACGGAAGAACTGCACAGCAAACTTCTTGATGTGGCAACACCAAAAATACTGAATTAGGTGAGAAACAGTAGCTGATCAGTATAAACAGCAAACTGTCTTCAGGGATTGTCTTTCTTCAGATTTGGACAGTGACTGGTGCCTCATGCCTCCTGTCAGTGTGTAATTAGGTAGAGCACACAGCCACATAGCTCAAATTTGGAGGGTAAATGGGAAGAGACAGCTTAACAAAGGCACAGAGCAGCTGCAGAGCTGCTGAACTCTGAAGGCACCCAATTTGTAAAAGTTTTTGGCAGCCTGGTGGTAATATTAGTTCCTGGCTAAAATTTGGACACTAAAGGAAACTACTAAAAATGCTATTATATTATATTATGTGAGTAAATATGTAGATTATTTGTAATTCATTGTGCAAACAAAGGACATGTCCTATTATCTGTCCTGCTGCCTTCCCACAGCTTCCCATGACACCCTGGGGTGTGGGATATCCCTTGGGTCACCTGTCCCAGCTGTGCCCTCCAAATTCCTGGTGCCCCCCAACCCCTCACTGGTGGGATGAGGAGCAGAACAGACCCTGACTCTGTGCAAGCACCCAAAAACATCCCTGTGTTACCACCACTGTCCTCAGCACAAATCCAAACCGTGGTCCCACAGAGCTGCTGGGGAGAAAATTAACTCCAGCCCAGCCAAAACCACCACAAAAGGGTTGGAGCTTAACAACAGTTCAGCTAAAATACTGTCTGAATGCTATTTTATGCTGTTTGGTTTAAAAAGAGTCTCAGGAAACTGCCAGGTAAATCAGGAACTGAGTGTATGTGCTGTGCAGACACATAGTTGCTAGAGAGCACTGCATTATTAAAATATCCTGAGTTATTTATTATCAAATATCTCTTGGTTCTTAACATGGAATAAGGGCCATCAAATAAATGAAGAATGAATCTCTCATCTGCTGGCAGCTACTAAATAATAGGCTCTCACAAGGAAAAAAAAATGAAAATCAGATCAAAATTTAAGGGTCCAGAGTTCCAGAGTATATAGCTGGTGATAGTTACAGAAAACAGCAAAATAGAAACAGGGCAGCTAGATGTTTATCAGTTTGGTTACTGTTCATGAGGTCTTAAATTACATTTAAAGCAAATCAAAATAAGAAACTGAACAAGTGCTGTATCACAGAGTAATTCCATAAATACACCTGGTTCCAAGGATAAAAATAGCTCATGGCAAATGTAACTAAAGAAAATCATTAGAAGTAACAAGGCTGAGATAACATTGAAAAGGTCACCTTTTATTCTGTCAAATAGTGTGATTTGATCATTTATGTTAGTGCAGAATTCCTCTGTAGAAAAACAAAATGTGAGCCCTCCTTCCTGCTCTATAACACTGTTTAGCACTTCCTAAAGTAAAAGTTCCATTAAGAAATCATTAACAAACTTGTTCATTAACCTAAAATTAGGTAACGTTGGTGCATATTTAGACATATCTCAAGATTAGCTCCATTTATAGAAACTTCAGTAAAGTATGTATTTGTATTGTGGAAGTACAACCACCTGCCTTTTTATCAGTCCTGTACCTGCCAGCACACAGATTTGGGCACTTTCACCTGCAAACCCCTTCTTTGTGTAGTTTTTGGCTTTTGCTGAGCATTTGGAGAAAACACTTACTGGCTGTTGGTTCACACTCTGTAATAAAGCAGCAAAAAAAGCAGTGAGCTGCTGTGTGGTGTAGGGTCCCATCCCAAAGAAATGCTCTGGACACATGTGGAGCTTCTTTACCAAGATGCATTTCCATCCACACAAAAAGCTAAGTATGGGTCTGTCTTCTTCTGTCCCAACATAAACTCTGATCTCACAAGTAACCAGTTTATTTCTCCAGAGAGCATCTTGATGAGCTCACTGCCCTGGTTGCCTGCGTGTGGCTGATCATCCTGAGCTGGTTTATATTCCAGGAGGTCACTGGAAAGAGCCTGTGATCCCAATTGCACCGTTTCTCTCCTTCTGAACAGTTTTCCTGGGAAGCAACCTGGTCCTTGGGGTGATCAGGCCACGTGCTGAGAGTTTCTCTGGCTGCTTGGATGTCCACGTCTGTTAGTCATAATAATAACAATGGTTCTTAAATCGGTTCATTTGGGCAGCAGTTTGTCTGAGGAGAGCCCTGGATTTTGGTGCTGGACTTCCTGGCACAAAATTCCAGGAGATCAGGACACCTCTCCCTCATGGGCAGGCATCAGTATCTTAAAGCAAGGGAGGGCCTGGAGGTGGAAGTTTGTCCAGTCTTCTAAAACACTGGTGTTTCCATGTAAATGTCTTAAATAAAGCACATTTCTGAGTCAAGGGGTTGCTGCTTTACACATGAGCAAAGGCTTCTGCTCAGGAGGAATGCTCTGTGAGGTTGGGACACCCAGGGTACCTCACACCCAGCCAGAGCAGGCTATGGGAACATCGGTTTGCTGGAGCAAGACATGCCAGAAAGTTGGNCATGAGCAAAGGCTTCTGCTCAGGTTGGGACACTCAGGGTACCTCATACCCAACCAGAGCAGGCTATGGGAACTTGGAGCTCCATGTGCCAGAAGGTTGAGAAATGGCAAAGCAATTAATTAACAAGGTAATCCAGGAGTGTGCTTTTGAATCCTTCAGTTCTTGGTAGTTATTTCTGTTCAAATGTTGATATAGTTAACAGGATAAAGCCTTTATGCTCCCACTGCAAGTGAGTCTGGATAGGTATTTCTTCTAGTGTTGTTTTTTTTTCCTTTCCTTTTGATTTATCCTCTGAAAGAGGAAGCAAATAGTCTGCTGTGGAATTTCACTGAGCCTGCAGTGCTTGCTCATGTCCTGTCTTTCAGACTTACCAGATGTATTTTTATTTCCAAAGCTTGTCTTTCAAGGGGTGCCTAAAAGAAAAGCAACAAATGACGTGCAGTGTGGAACAATTGGTTAGCTGGGTTAGTTTTAAAAAACATAAACATAAACCAGCCACCCCCTTGCACACAATGATTCACTCCAAGGGGGAAAAGAAGCCTTTAGTCTTAAGTGCCCTGGCAGAAGTTGTAATATAAAACACACTCCTGTGCCTGTGCTGAGATAAATCCACAGTTTGAAAAACAGAAGCAAACAACACTAAAATCCCCAGGCTGTCCTTTTGTGTGTAAGGAGGGCACTGGGTGTTTTCTTTGAAGTCACCATGAATTACTGGAATGTTTATATCCCACTCTTCCATCCTATTATTTTGGAGCAGAGCTCTCTTTTAGAAAGGAGGCAAAAGGGATTCTCCCAGAGCTCTGTGCAGTCAGCACGTGCATTCAGTGCAAGTCAGGCAGTCCCTGACAGGCTGTTGCTGATGTGGTGCTGGAACTACCACGGGTTCTTCATGGCCAGAGCTGTTGGGTGGCTCTGCTGTGCTTTGCCAGCCTTGGATGTGGCCCTGGAACCCTGCAGACCAGCAGGTGCTGTTGGCATTTGGATTTCTGCACGTTTGCCCTTCGGCAGACTGCTCAGGGGAAACATTATCCACTGTGTCTCTCTGAGCAGAGGGGAGATGAGGGGGGTGATGCAGAGCTGCTGTTCTGCCTGCCAGAGGTGGCAGCTCCCAAATGAGTCAGGGCTGCAGTTATGCCCCCCCTGCACTACCTGGTGCCCACAGCCTGCCCCTGCTCTGCCTCTGCTCCCTGAGGTGAGAGATGCAATCCGTGCATCTTCTCCCTGGTTATCAGAGCTCCAGGAGAGCTGCTGTGCTGGAGGCACTGGGATCAGCAGGTGCCAGGTGAAGGAGGTTCTGTGCTGGGTTAGGTGGCTCTGGAGTCCCAGAAGAGGGAAAGAATAAGGGATCTCTGCTCTACACTGCAGAGTGGAATTCTGATTGATTCTGATGTGGACTGATTCTGCCTCATGTCCCTCTCCCATATGGAAAGCAGATGGTTTGAAGAAAGATAATTCCTGTAGCCCCCTTTAGAATTAAAGAATTGTTAAGTTTGGAAAAGTCCTCCAAGATCATCGAGTCCAACCACCAGCCCAGCACCACCACCATGTTCACCACTACCCCATGTCCCCAAGTGCCACATCCACACGTTTTTATAACACTTCCAGGGATGGCAACTCTGCCCCTGCCCTGGGCAACCTGTGCCAGTGCCTGACAACCCCTTCTGTGAAGAATTTTTTCCTGATGTCCAACCTAAACCTCCCTGGTACAACTTGAGGCTGTTTCCCCTCGTGCTGTCACTAGACCTGCACTAGATGTTGCCCATCAGAAGGGATGGCTCTCCCTCGAGTCTGGCTGTACCTACACCTGGGGTGTAGGAATTGTCAGGTTCCTGCAGCAGTTCTGCTGTGAGAAACTCTCTCAGTGTTTTCATGGCTGCTTTAGTCTCCAGCTCCAGCCAGGAGCAGACAAGACAACAAAATCCACGTGCCCTGGACAAGGAGGTGTGAGGGTTTCTATGGGAATTGAAAGGCACTATTTCTTTGACCCCAGCAGGAACGTTCTTGCTGCTCCTTCCCAGTGCTACTCCCAGTTCTCTTATAAGTTTTACTACCTTGCATTTTTTTAATATAGATTATATGAGGTGTACAGTCAGAAAAAATACACTATTGCTTATTCATTTAATAATGAAGGACTGACTGAGCTGGTCTTAAGGGATACTGGGTGTCTGTCAAGTCTGCTCTAATCTTCAGCACAGCTGATTCCAAATACTATGTGGGAAACAGTTTTCCTGTAAGAACCACATCTTCTCTTGCACAGACAAGAGTAATGATTTGAACTCTTGGATCTTGGGTCCTCACTGTTGCCTCAGATTTTGCTGACTCAGGACAGAAGAGCTGGGAAAAGATTTATATAGATGAAATAGTTGCAGAGTGCAGAATTAGTGTCATGTGTTTGTCTCCTGGTTGCTTTACATTCCCACCTTGTCCCTTTGCACCTGTCACTCTTCCAAGGGAAACTATAAATGAAAACCAGATTAAGGTGTTCTCAGAGCAGCAGCAGCCCCAAAAAAGCCAATCTGTGAGAGGAGGCAGCTTTTCATAGGTGTTATCAGAAATTGGAGCATTGTATTTTCTGCTCAGAGTGTTGGTTTTTTCCATCCAGTATCTGTGCCTGTGTATCTGTGAAGCATTTGGAAAGAGTTATTGAAAACACAGCTGCTGATGAGCAGGAGAGAGACAGAGCACAGCTCCAAAGCTTATTCCTGTGATGAGAGAAATGAACTACAAGGAGCTATCATAAGGAATATCTCTGCCATACATTGCATTTCCCACCTGCAGAGTGTCTGGAACAGGACTGGTTCTGTTCTGCCCTCTGGGACCTGAAAGCAATCAAGTCACACCCCCCAAAATCCCACCTTCCCCACACAGGGTCAGTCTGGCACCAACCACATCCCATTCAAACTTCTCACATCACCCCAGTTATGTGCTGCTGTGCCCATGAATGTGCCTCCTGCCCTCTGCCACCTCATTTCAGGTCATGAATTGGTTTGAAGCCCTGCAATGTCTCAATCAAAGCCTGTGGATGCTGAGAGAAGGGCTGTTTCTCTCACTGAGTGTCAGAGCTCAGCTGCACTGCGTGTGCTGCCGTGGCCAGTTCCCTGGAACAGAGGCAGGGGCTTGCACTGAAGTGCCAGACCTGCCCCTCAGGGCTCAGGCTTCTTCCAGAGCATGTGGACAGAGGTTTGTGCTGGGACAGTGTCAAGAAACAGGCTCAGAGCTCAGTGCTGACTTGCAGAGGGTCTCAGTGAGGACCCCTGTAATCACCTGCCCTCTTTCGGAGAGCTGTGGTTATCTGGGTTACTGGAAGATGTTGAAATCGTTACCACAGGGTCTGTGACTGTGGTTCTGATTCAGCTCCTTCTTTGGAAGTCTGTGGCAACCTTTTGTGTGTCTTTGTGGGCTTTGAGTCAGCCCCTGCTTCTTTTTAAATCAACACACATTTGGTGTTTCATCAGATCATAAAAATGCTTGGTGACAGCAGCTGGGGACTGTGGGACATGAAAGATCTTCACAGGCCAAAGACCTTTACAGGTTTGCCCGATTTTTATGCAGAAACAGGAATGTACAGTCTCTGTGTTGAAGAGTAGGAAAGCTTGGTTGCTGTGCCAGTTAATGGGTGGTGTGGAAGCAAAGCCTGGCTGTGATGTGCCACCTGTCCTGCTTTTGTTGTACCTGACCAGGAAAGCTCACCTGGCACTATTTGCTGGGGAGGCAGAGTGAAGAAGGCATATTTATTTTACTTCCAGGCTGTGTGTGTCTTGGAAACATTCCTTCTTCTTGTGTTGTCTGTGAAAATGTACGTTCTGCTTGTCATGCTGCTGCAGAGGCCTAACCCCAGGGCATGCTGAGGGAACACAAAAAACGTCTTCTTGCTTCAACCCTGTCTTATTGGAAGTCTCTATAATGCTTTAGCATTATGTTTTGTAAATAATTATTACAGCATCTTAAGCTCAGCCTTGTCCAAGGCATCCAAGGAATGGAAGAAAGGGAAAAACGCTCCTTAAATAGGCTGGGATTGAATCAGTTGGGGGGGGGATTAAAAAAGAAAAAAGAAGAAAACAATAATGTAGTAGTGCTGCATGTAAGATTTCAAACAGTGCCTGTGTGGCATCATGTGGTCCTGGTCCCTTGGGAAGAAGCTTTCCAGGTAGTTGTGTACTGAGAGTACCAGGTTGGATGTGTAGGATAATTCAGGGATGTGTAGGATACACCCTTCAAGCTTCACTGGGATGGTCAAACGTGGGTCTGGAGAAATGTTGCCATTTTGAAGGCTGTGAGCTGACACCTGTTTAGTGGGGATATAACTGGGGCAGCTTATGGATTGTGTTCCTGAGGCTTTTGCCTCAGAAAAAAGCAGGATGCTTCAGGAGGGTTTGGTAATGATGCCTCACAGACAAAGCAAACATTCCATTCATCCCAGTTTTAGGCTCTTTGGGAGGCCTGGAAACAAACCTAAACTTTCTTTTAGCAGGGCCCTGGTGGCTCTTGAAGGTTGTGCTTATTGTTCTAAAAAACAGGATGCAGGAGAGAGGGAATGTGTTATTCAGGCTGTGGCTTGTGTTCAGATGCAAAGGTATGGATTTGAGCCTTTCTTTGACTGCCCTGGTTGCCTGCTGATCCAAAAAGCTGATCCAAAAGCATCAGTCACTGTAGGAAGTGTAAGTGCTTCCCAGAGGCCACACAGTCTGTGGCCTCCTGGGTCCTGCATAAAGGCTGGGAAAAGAACCATTGTGTTCTGAGTCATGTGCAAATAGTGGGAAGATGGGAAATGTCTTACAGTACCAGGTGCTAAATTAGTCTTTTGAAGTGTTGACATGTCTTTTAAATGCATAAAGTTCCCAGGCTACACAAAACACTGCATTTGCAATGCAGATAACTCGAATTAGAGTACTAATCTCGACCCTGTGCAATAGATTTTGAGCTGGAAATCCCTGGGAGTGGTGCTGATCATGGAGTCTGAAAACATGATTGACGAAGTCTCAGGAGAAGACAGTCACAAAACATGCAAATGTGTTTAGTGTGGTTTAATAGGGTTGTCATTTTGTCAAACAGGCTGGATTTGGAGAATGAAGTGAAGCTGCAGCATAACAAAAACGTGTCAATTTAATAACACTTCCAAAAGGGACATGACAACTGTTCAAAGATGATCATGAATGAGAAGCAGCTCCTGGGTGGAAGGACTTGGTAGATGCATCAGTTCCTCGCTGGGAATCTGATGCTAAAAGTGAGGCATCTCTCAGATGTGGGACATCATCTTGCAAGGTCAGCCTTCCACACACGGTTCTTGGAGGCTTCTGAATCTTGATTGAGTCAGCAAGCCAGGGAAGCGTGAAAACAGAAAGCAGGAACAAGAAAATTCAGAGTTTGGAGTGATCTGGATGGTTCTTAAGCAGAGTTGCCTGAAAGGGCTGACCTGCTGGTGCACTTGAATTTTTAGCATTTGCAAGTAAAATATGCCAAGAATCAGCGGAACCAGCAGTGTGGGGAGAGATGCTGGGACTGTGACTTTGTGCTCATGTCATTTAAACCTTGAGGGGTTCCGTTAAAATGTGTCCTTCATGGGCTCTCAAAGCTTGTTCTACCCTTGAAAATGCATCTGGTGATGGCAGAGCACTCACACCTGGCTGTTTTAGTCAGCTGGTTGTTGCTTTTTCCAAAGAAATCACAGTTTCTGCAGTGGTTTCAGGGATAGGAACATGGGGTTGTGCTCTCCAAGAACCTCCAATCCAACCTGTCTGTCGGATTTGACTCAACCTTGGGTTAGGAGTTGGTCCAAACCAGAGTGTGAGCCAAGGCAGCCCATGGGGTTCATGGGGTTGGATCTCACACGTTCCTGTGGGCGTCACTGGAGGTGGAGGTGTTGGTAGTGTTGGGTATCAATGCCTGTAAGTGTTCTGAAAAATCTGGGATCTCTTAACAGCTGGATTTCAAGCTTGGATTCAAGGCTTTGCTTGTGGCAGCGACACAGTAGCCTGTTACTGCCTGTGAATATTTGATTCTGTGTCCACCAGCCCATATTCCAGCTGCGTTTCTGAAGCTGTGCTGTGTCAAGAACCTTGCAAAATTACCCTGTGTTTCTCCCAGTCCCTATTGTTGTGATTATGGCTGTGTTTGCACATCTCAGGAAGGGAATGGTGTTAGTGCCTAATGCCAGAGATGTTTGTGGCAAGTGCTGGCAAGTGTGTCCCACCTGACACAATGATCTGGAACAAAAAGCAACAGTTTGCTTCCACCCTGGGATTATTAAGGTTCTCAGGGGAGCAGTTTTGGAAGATCCATTCTGGCTGAGCTGTGTGCAGTGGTTTTGTAACAGGGATAAATGGCGGCTGTTTCAGCCACGTGAAGTGCCTGGACTCCTCTGGGCCTTACACCAGAGCCAGGGATGGAATGAAGGGCTTTAACTCCATGTTCCAGCAGGCACTGGGAACACAGGGCTCTTTATGATCCCTGTAATATATTTAAAAACATCAGCCTTTTTCTTTGAGGTCTGTTTTACAGCAATGATGCTGTAGCACCCCACGGGATGGGGCTCTGGTGAATAAGCAAACCAGTCTGGTGCCTTCCTTCCCATTCCATCCCAGCCCCCTGTCATTAATGCAATATTAATGACCAAGGAATTGTGAAGAATGTAAATCCCCCCATTTGCATGTCATGTCATATTTTTACCATGGGTCCATGGGATGAGGAGCCCGTCAATTAGGGAGCTGAGATGCTGCTTTGTCTCAGCTGAGGTTTTTGTCAGGACCTGGTGGAGCCGCCTCGTCACCCAGAGTCTTGTAATTACATATCCTAAGGGATGGAGAATGGGAATTGGGCTCATTCTCTCTTTGTGCTCTCCAAAAATGACTGAAAAGTACCAGGAGGTTCCCTCAGGTGGGTTTGGAGGGAGGGCAGTGACGGGAACTTGGATTTCAGAGCCTGCAGTTTTAGCGCTGAAGGGGAATTTCACCTTTGACATTTGCAAGGAGCTCAGAAAATCTTGCTGCTGATTTTTGTCCCTGCGAAGCACAAAGCAGCTCCCTGCTGGCTCTGGGAAGTGCTGTGGGAGTCTTTCTACTTCTAGGGTGGTTTGGGGTTTGTTTTTTTCTCCAGAGCACTTAATTAGGTGCTTCACTTCAGAGCCTATCTGTGGGTATGCAGTTGTTAAACACTTTCGTTACTGATTGAAGGGTTTGATGAGTAAAAAAAGGAGTATCTTACAGTCTTTATTGGTTATTTTTATATATTAAATACTAATAAAATCTCATGAAATAAGGATGCTTTAATCAGCCAGAATCTTAAGTGCATTTCCAAATAAAACTCTCCACATTCAATTAAGTGTGTCTGAACAGGCCACCTGGGAGAGCTAAAGCCATTAACAAACACTAGAAACAATCAAAGGAGAGGTGAGTGGACTTTGCTTCATCTCCCTTGCTCATTTCTATATTTAAATATGTATTTTGGTCTCTTTCTGCTTGCTGTAGTCTCTCTTCTCCTTGCAGGGCTCCGAGTACCAGCTGAATTTTCCCAAAAGGGAATTGTTCAAAGGTGAGGTGTTCAGAGCTGAGAATCAGGGGGACACTTAATGCATCCAAATGAGCTGAAGTTTGGAAGTGTTTGACAAAGTGTGACTGGAGGAATCAGAACAGGAGAATCAGACCAGCTTTAGCAGCTGTACCATAAGTTGATCCTAACTGCAAAGGAGTTTCAATATTGACCCTTGAGCAAATGATTAATCAAATGTACTAAGGTTTAGTAACTCAGTAGCTTGCTGTGAAATCTTGGTGTGGTGTAGTGGTCTCATCTGTAGTCTGGTTATAACCTCCAGCCAGTGTATATATATATGTATATATATATTTAAAATAAGCATGTGTGAATAAAACACATGTGAATGTGTGAATAAAATGTGTGAACACTTGAAGGAAGGCCCAGGGCATTTTCACTTCAATATTAGTGACCTGCCAGTCAGAGTTCAGAAGCTGTGCTTCTGTCCCTACAGAACCTGCTGTGCTGCTTTGGTACCTGATGGGAGGTGTAAGGATGGAGCCAGACTCTTCTCAGAGGTACCCAGAGAAAAGATGAGGCAATGGCACCAACCAAAATACTGGAAATTCCAGTTAAACAGAAGAAGAAACATTTTTACTGTGAGGGTGGTCAAACACTGCAGCAGGTTGTCCAGCATGGCTGTGGCTTCTCCATCGCTGGGGATATTCAGAACTCATCTGGACATGGTCCTGATCAACCTGTTGTAGTTGATCCCACTTTGAGCAGGGGCATGGACCAAACCATCTCCAAAACTCCCTCCCAGTGTCAGCTCTTCTCTGGTTCTGTGACGGGCATGCAAAGGAGAGGAGCAGTTTGCAAATGGTGGTGGAAGATGGACTTAACCATCAGGAGTTCAATTTGCAGGGAGGAGACTGTAAACTTCCAAAGAATCCAGTGCTGATGGAAGTTACAGGGAATGGTGTGTGCAGTAGTGACTTAAAAGGCAGCTGGGATTGTAAAGAGATGGGGAGTGAAAAGTGGTTGTGGGTGAGTGATGACACACATGGAGGGATGAGAAGAAGAGTCCAAACCCAAGCACTTCCCTGCAGTGGGACAAGTGGCAGGAGAACCAGCAGCTGCAGTGAGTTCCCCAGGCTGCCCTGCCTGCTTGACTCAGGGCTGGTGAGGGGGAGACCTCTTGCTGGAGATGAGAAAGGTGGTTTGTAGTTATATTTATGTGACTGGTAACTGTAGCATGAATTTCTAAGTGCACTCATCTCTCCAGAAAACAGATAAAACACTGATAGCTCTCAGCACTGACTCAGAGCTGATAACTCATCGACCTGCCTCCAACCAGACTCCCCCCAGCTGTACCCTGGCTGCTCCCTGAACACAACTCACTCCTTTGGCTGTAGGAAATCCTGACACCAATGCTTGCCCAGCCTCTGACCAGGGGAGGAATGTACTGACCAACAAAACACTGTTCTACCCCTGTGTTAGTTTGTGTTTTGGTCTCTCAGCTGGCAGTTCCCATGAGGGATAAAATTACTTGTAGACCAAGATAAAGATATTAATCTTCCTTTGTTTCTGGACAGCAAGAAACCAATGGCCAAAATTTGGAATGAATATTCAAAATCTAGGCTGGACTTGACAGGAAGACACATTCTTCAGGACTGATATGGAACAACTCACCAGTACTGACTATGTAACCCCTCTGTAGCTCTCTACAATATTTATTCTCCTTTTGTTAGAGAGGAGTTAGAACCATTCCTGTTTGAAAAGGTGAGGCATGTGACTTTGTGGTCCATATTTAGATTTGACACAGCATTCCCATCAAGTGTATGCATCCAGGGCTTATATCCACCAGTGGAAGCCAGGTGCCTTGGTTATATATATTCAAAATTTGTAAAGCCTTAGGCATGCACAGAGGTGGAAGGTGTACTTAGGCTTATCTGTTCTGCTGTGTCCTTTGTCATCCATCCAGACAGAGAATGGAATTTAAAACATCACCATCATTGTTTAATGTCATCCTGTCTCTCGTGCTATGCCTGTGTCCCTGTTTGACTTGGAAGCTTTGAGATTCTTCAAGGTGACCCCCTCATTCCAGGGAGGGCTGAGGGAGCCTTTGGTGTTTAAGCAAATATGTCCCCTGCTTTTGTAGTGTCATTCCATTGCTCAGCTCTCCTGGTGAGTCCCAGCAAATGAGCTGGAATTTGTAGTGTGAGTGTGCAGGGGCCAAGTGCTCTTAGTCACCACCCTGATACTCACAGCCTGGTCCTGCTTTGGGTGACATCATGGTAATAGGGCACCTTTTCCCACCTGTGTGAAGGGTGTGGTGTGGCATCTTTAACCACTTGGATCCTGCAAAGCACTGGCACAGCTGGGAAAACTTGCTGGAATGGAAGAAGAGGTGTTTGCCTGGGCAGAAAATGCAGGCTGTGCTCAAGGAAGGCAGATGTGTGCACGTGAGTGTAGCTGTCAAAGGGAAGCACTGCTGAGCAGCCCTGGAACAGACTCTGGGCCCTGTGGGGTTTACTCTGCTCATCTCACCCCCCTAGAGTGACACATTTATCACTGATCACTTGTGACTGCCCTGCTACCCTGCATGCTCAGTGCAAGGCTCAGCCAGCTGTAGGAACACAGCACAGCTCAGCTGAGCTTGTTCCAGAAACTCAGGGAAATCAAATCAATCCCAGTGCTTTCTCCTTAGTTTATTGTCACTCCACACACGTGTCCTTTAGGCTCTGTGTGGCAGTCCTAGCTGCCTAGTGGCAGGAATGGCTTTATGCACAGCTTCTTTCCAAGGGTGCAAACCCTGATTCTATATAACGTTTATATGATAAAAGAAAGAAAATACAGCCAAATTCTGCTCAAATATGGAATTTCATGATGCTGAGTCTTCTTTTACAGTAGCTAAATGTAGAATCTGTAGGAGCTGAACTCAATATCCTCACAAGGACACAGGTGCAGGTGCTGTAGCAGGATAAAAGATCCTTCTTTTAGACCAGCAAGACCAGTTGTAAGCATGGCTTGTCCTGGTGCTGTGCCCACACCAGGGATTTGTGCTGGGTTGGCTCTGCCTGTGGGATCTCATCGGTCCATGTGTCCCTCATCTGAAAGCAGCATCTGTTCAGCTTCTTTTGAGACCCTTACAAGCTATTCCACATTCAAATGCAAATACTTAATAACCAAAGCTTAAGGATCATATGATTCTTTAGACAGTAAATCTGGTGGTTCAGTTGTACACATATTTGGCAGATTATAGGTTTATCACTGGCAGCTAATCTTTTAAAGAACTGGGGCTTAACTCCTTTTGTTAACTAATTAAAAAAGAAGGAACTTCAAGCTGTAATTAGACCTATTAAAACATGTATTACTCACTCAATGGTCTATACAACCAGGATAAATGTATAATTAGGAGGTTTCACCAAACATGATTAAAGCCAGTCATGTGTCCTGGGCCATCAAACATTTATGTGTGTGTGAGATTGAGAGTAAAGTCAGTATGAGATATAAACCATATCATACATTCTAGAGAAATACATGAACTGCCTTGGACTTGATGTTCTTTTCCAAGCTAAATGATTCTGTGATTCTGTATTATAAATATATAACTCAATCCTGAAAGGTTTTTTTCAGATGTGAATTGTGGAAGGATTGGGTCACACCCCTAACTTCTAACGTGTGGTGACAGTGGTGACAGTGATGGGAGCAGGTCCATCTGAGCCCGTGATCTGTCACTGTTGTTCCTTGCAGTTTGCTGATAATTTAAGAAATTTAGAAGTTAGTGAGTGGAGTATTCCTGTTCTTGATCAGCACATTCCCTGGGGCATAAGGATTTGTATCCCTTCCAAAACTCGTGTCTGTTCTGGGGGTTTGGGCTTCTCTTTTGTTTGGGCTGTTGCTCTTCAAATGACAAAGTAGTACATTCTTCAGCTTTGTGGCTGGAGGGTGTTTTTCCTTCCTCATATTTAGGAGTTGGGAAGAAAAGCAGGTCCACTGACCTTTTGTGCCTCACATTCACAGGTGTGAGTGCTTTCTCCCTGCACTGCTTTCAGGTGATGTCATTCCTTGAAGGGAAATTCCTGGGAAGGCTGTGGCAGTTCTGGGTCTCTGCAGCCACTGTTCTGTCCATATGTGGATGGTTTGTTGTATATTGGAACCTTCCCTGGCTGGTGTCTCACCAGCCCTTTTGTGGCACAGACAAGCTGCAGAGAGGGACTGGGAGCGCTTCTGCATCCTGAGTTGCCACCAGTCACATTGGATGGCTCAGGTGTCCCTATAATAACCCTTTTCCAGGTGTCCACATCCAGGCTGGTGCCTTGGAGCAGGGAGGGGGATTGATGCCATGAAGTCATTCCAAAAATCCCATTGCATCTCTCCAAACCAGGAGATGTTGACAGCTCCCGTGGAGGTGCAGACATCCCTGGCACAACTGCTAACCAAAATTAAAGCCATAAATAGATTCTTTGCTGTCATAGCTCTTTGTTTCAAAAAACCTTTGTTTTCAGGCACTTCATGTTCAGAAAAACACTGAAGTGTTGAGGTTGCTGGGCTTAACCTGCAAGGAAGAAATTAGCTCAGGTCCTGAAAGCTGACTCAGATATTTCCAGTTTTCCTGCCAGAGACCTATTTGCACTGATAAACAAATTACAGAAGAGTTCTCAAATCATATAGACAGGAACAAGCTTCTTCAATATATATCAATTTCTGCTCGGGGAACAGTGAAATTCAGTTAAAGCTGGAGCTGCCTGTTCTGCTTTTAGGCACAAGAGATACTGCAGAGAGAATTGGGCTGGTGTCAGCCCTTTTTGTGTCACTAAACTGCTGAGAACCTTGGGGTCAGGCAGAGAGGGACAAGCAGTTGGGAGAAAAATCCAGTGCAGAGGAAATGGTGGAGGTGTCCTGCTACGGGCTGTGGAGGGGAACAGAGCTTCCTCTGCGCGTGTAACATCTGCCTTTGCCGTTTGTTTGTGCTGGTTGTCATGTCCACATCCACTGGGAGAGGGAGAGGGATGTTCCTGTGGATGTATGAGCATAGATGCACACAAAAATAGCAGTTGTCTGAACTGCACACGTGGTGGTTCCAGGGCCAGTTTCTAAGCGGTCTGTGGCATTCCTGTGGTCCCAATGAGTGGCACCATAAGAATTCTGGAGTAATTTTGTTGTTTGTGGGGGTTTTTTGTCTTCCTGTATGAAAAGCAAAAGGAAAAGGCCCCTCATGGAAAGGACCAGTTTTTGTCCCAGGGGGCTCCCCAGCTGTGCCTCTTCAGAGACAGCTAAAACATAAGTTTTGAGTGACTGAGTAGGGATGGAAGATGGGGGGGCCCATCTCACTGTATCAAATCATTGCTTACTTTTATTTATAGGCTCCATGTTAGCCAAAGATCCTGAACAACGGGCTAAGAAGAGATGTTACCTCTTTAATCCTAGATCTAGAGCTCCAAAAGCAGGCAGAAGAATTCCCTAAATTGTTTCAGGTTTTTGTATGTTTTGCCTGGTTGTCACACCTGAATGGCTGCACGGGCCATAGCCCTGAATATGTGATCTCAGAAGGGCAATACCACTGAGGCCTTTATGTGGATTGGGCTTTTTAAGATCCCTTTTATTCCCAACTGAAGTCGGAATCTCATAACTTAAATTTGGATACCACCGCCTCAGTGAACGTAGTTTAAATATTAAACAGATATTTGGATTGTGTCAGCATGGAATAAGCCAGGGAGGAGGAGGAGGATTTGAGGAGGAACTGGGAGAGAAGAGTGACTGTCTTACTTGTTGCAGATGATTTCATTGTGTTGGGCATCTGATTCCGTGGTGTTGATGAAACCAGGTCACTCTTTTACCACAAAAGGAATGCTTTGTACAGTTTTCCTGCTTCACTCAGGGCTTGTAAGAAGAGCCTTCTAACAACGTTGTTTGGAGGAAATTCCTGTCCAGTGCATTCCCTGGGAGTGATACTGGCCTGTGAGCACAAAATGGTGTCATTTTTCTGTAGGTATTTCAAATTTGAGGAACATCCAGTGCATTTCCAAACCTGTCATTCTGCAGGTGTAAGTGTAGCACTGTCCATACTCATCCCAGGCCTGGCAGGTGACTGTCTAACTCCCTGTGATGCAGATCTGAACCTCTTCAGAAACCACAGTCAGCCTGCAGTTCCCTGCTTTCTAATTCTGCATGACTAAGCCTTTTAGCATGTAATAAATACTGTTGCTCATTCCAAATGCATTGGTTACCTGTGCACCGATCACTGTCAGCATATTTCTGCACTGGGGTGGTTGAGTGTTGGGTAATTGGCACAAATTAAATTAATCTGAGTCACAGTATTGCCCTTTCTGTTCCACCCACGTGTGTGTTAGGTATGGGAGATGTGTGAGCAGCACTGCACACACCCTGCCAGCAAACAAGGAACTTGTGTTCCCTCAGAAAATGGGGATTGGTGCACAATTCACACCAAAATATGAGGAAGTGAGGAGTGCACACAAGTATTTGTTTTGTGTGACTATAGGAATCCTCAAAAAATTCTTTTCAGCCAGGGGATTACAGCGAGGAGAACAATGCACACACAGCAGTAGCAGATTTTTGGCTGCTGGTGGATGTATTTATGACCCAGGCACGTGGCTTGGTGTCTGCACAGCACTGTCCACGTTTGTGAGGGAGAGCTGGACTCTGGCTTGGCTTTGCTGTAGGGCACAAAGTCAGGCACTTCCCTTCACTCAGCTTTTTCCCATCTGAAGCAGGAGAATCAGTAATTGCACTTCCATGTAATAGCACTTCCATGCATCAGGACATATCATAAGCACAGAATCACAGAATGCTTTGGGTTGGAAGGGACCATAAAGCTCATCTCATTCCACCCCCTGCCATGGGCAGGGACACCTTCCACCAGCCCAGGTGGCTCCAAGCCCCGTCCAACCTGGCCTTGGACACTTCCAGGGATGGTGCAGCCACAGCTTCTGTGGGCACACTGTGCCAGGGCCTCCCCACCCTCACAGGGAAGGATTCCTTCCTAATATCTAAACTAAACCTCCCCTCTCTCAGTTTAAATCCCTGCTGTTCTTCTCACAGGTGATCTGTAGAATAACAACAGTAAGCTGAGGATTTGTAGAGGTTACATTTGTAGGAACAGATTGCCCTGTGCTTACAACTTTGTGCATTGACTGTTTAATTTCTGCCCCTGCAATTACTCCTGGGTGTAGCTCAAGCTGCTTGGATGGCTGAGAACTTGCTTGTGCTCATGTATCAGGTATTTAGGCATCAAAGCACTGTGCCTTATTCCTTCACAGGGCAGCACCCAGAAAACTGCAGGTGCAGTGAAAGGCCAGGTTGAAAATCAGGTCTTTGCAGTTCACAAAAGTGTTGCTGAAATAGGGAAACGGGCTGTGAAAAAACAAATCTGTTAGATGAACAATTCCTTTTGGTCCATTTTAGGCTGAGTTGTGGTGAATGTGAAGTACATCCTTGTCCTGGGGGATTGAGCTTTACTCAGAAAGGCTTGGAATTCCCTGGGCAGCTCAATCCCTCCCCTGCCTTGTGTAGCTCTGAGTCGGTCACCTGCAGGTCCTGCTCACGGAGCAGGGGATGTTCCTGGGGCTCCCAGTGAAGCTCAGGTCTCCTCTTTGTGCAGCTGGGATTGGGACTGGGGGGTTTTTGGGACTGTTCAGTGCCTCTTACTCTGCCTCCCTGCTGTGAGGGAAGGTGTCTGCTGCTGTTCAAGGCAAGCGGAGTGAGGTGGGTGCTTAGCACCTCTGAAAGATTCCCTTATTCCATGGTTTTTAATGAAGGGAAACATTTTGTTTGGGGGACTGGGGGTTCAACTCTTTGCCAGCTTTGGGGTTTCACAGTCAGAGCTTGTCCCATGGCACACTAGGGAGGGTGGATTGGGCTCAGCAGGTGTTGCTGTGTCTGGATTTCAAAGCAAACCTTCCAAACTTGGGTTTAGCAAGACTGAGCTGCGTCCTGGGTACAAACTGAGGGTCTTCTGCCTCTTTTAAAATGTATTCTTGAGTGTCACTGAGTAAACATCTTATTATTACTTTTCCTTCATACCTATAAATCTTCACAAAAATTATAGTCCCTTTCCTCCCAGCAGGAGACAAATGAAATGAGTGTGAGGCTTTAAAAAATAAATGTGAAGTGAGAGGAGCAATCTGCAGTCACAGGGCTTTGTATTTCCTTGCTTTCCCAGATTTTGCTGTAGTCCATCCTGAATTAAAAAGAAAACCAACAACAAGGAGATAGCTGGTAATGTTTTTATTTGCTTTCTCAGTATTTCTGGCTCCTGGTGCTCTCCCGGGGTTTGGTTGGCATCGGAGAGGCGAGTTACTCCACTATTGCCCCAACCATCATCGGAGACCTGTTCACCAAGAACACGAGGACCCTCATGCTCTCTGTCTTCTACTTTGCAATTCCTCTGGGCAGGTAAGTGGCACCAAAATTCTTGGGCCTGGTTTTGCCTTTTCACTTAAATAAACTCCCACGGATCTGAAGTGGCTGAGGATGATAGTTCTTGTCTTTGGTTGGAATGGTTTAGACAGGAAAATATTGTGAGCAGTGACTAATTAGTAGCAGGAATTAGATTCTTTTTCTGGCCCTGTTACTGGTTCATGTGTGACTTTTGGGAATTAGTGGGAAGGATTTTTTTTTTTTCTGTCTTTTTTTACAGCAGTGGGGTGGAAATGGAATCAAAATATTTTAGCTGACTCTTTCTTTCAGTTGTGTTTCCTTATCAGCCCAACACAGTATCTGGTTGTTGGGACAGGAGGGAATCTGTCATTATTTTTATTTTTTTAAAAATAATGGCTGACCCTCTATTGTGAGGTTGTAGGCAGGGAGGGTTTGCATACTTTGCATTCCAGTTCCCAGAGTGGGACAACATCCTGTGCAAAAGGGGCATCAGGGGTTCATTTGCAGCAGGGAATACATGGATAACATGTCCCAAACTCAGAGAAACACTTCTGGTGGTGCATTTTGCAAGTTAGAGCACTCATCCCTGGGACAAAACCCACAAACATCTCTTTGCTCTTGAAAGAAGAGAGAAACAGGTCCTTAATTGGGGAAAAGAATATTTTGCCAAGTGATCCAAAGATTCCAAGTATTCACATAGGGAATTTAGTGAACTATGGCCACCAAGAAATTACAAATACTCATCCTGTTGAGCCTGATTCTGGCACTTAAATATCTCAATATCCAACAGTGACATGGATTACAGGGGCATGGGCTGATTGGGCAAGGCTGTAAACTGAAAGAGGGGAGGGTTAGATTGGATATTAGGAAGGAATTGCTCCCTGTGAGGGTGGGGAGGCCCTGGCACAGGTTGTCCAGAGAAGATGTGGCTGCCCCTGGATCCCTGGAAGTGTCCAAGGCCAGGTTGGATGGGGCTTGGAGCCACCTGGGCTGGTGGAAGGTGTCCCTGCCCATGGCAGGGGTGGAACTCAACGGGCTTTATGATCCCTTCCAACCCAAACTATTCCATGGTTCTGTGGTGATCCACAGTTTGATTTTGGGGCCTGTCTGTGTAAAAAGCCTAGATTTGGGGTAATTATAGCTGGCAATCCCCAAAGCTTAGCAGACTTCAGTAAAAGCAGGTGAGGCTCACAGCTGCCCCACAGCAGTCCTGGCAACTTGTAGCCGAGTCCATCTCAGCCACAAATGCAGCAGTTTTGAAAAGGAATGTTCACATTCACTCAGCTCATGTGGAGAGAAGTGTGGCTGAATTCACCTTCTGTCTCTTTGAGCCTCCTTCTGTCTTAGGGCTGAAGGTCCTGTTGCTTCTTAATCTTCAGATGGGATTTCAGGTTTGATGTTCTCCCACCCGACTGTCTTGCATGTTCTTGGTTCTTCTTACAAGCTTAGGGAAAGTGGCCTCTTCCTGGGTAATTAGAATGAAGTACTGTTGAGTGACAAGAAAAAAGTTAAATGATGGAATATGGGGTGTCCTTGAAGGGCCCTTTTTAACTGAAAGCTTGAACATAAAATTGGTTAATATTCCTATTAGCACACGGGAAGGCCTGATGTAGAAATTACATTGGGAAATACATTCCTTTTGAGGCTTTGCTTCCATCCACTGTAGATTGAAAGGTCAGCTGTAAACTTCCAAATTTCCATCAGATTTGAGCATTTTTAGATCAGCAGTACTGGGAAGAGTCACATATTGGCCACCATCTGCTTCAATCCCTGTGTTCCTTCCTACAGGAGAAGAGAGCTCAAGAGCTGGTTGTGCCTCTGTTTATCTTTGTCTAAGAACAGCTGTGACTGTGCCACTCTTAAAGCTCTGACCACCTCTCATCTTGGCATTTCTTGCAGTGGCTTGGGATACATCACTGGATCCAGTGTGAAGCAGGTTGCTGGAGACTGGCACTGGGCCTTGAGGGTAAGTCCCTGGTAATCACATCTTAATGACAGTTAATTGATAGGAAGAGTTCCATCACACAGTTGCTCAACCTGTTATTATATCTGGAAGGTAAAGGACTGGAAATTACAGCCATGGATGTTCAGTGCATTGCAGATGCACTCTCTAAGCAAAGGGGAAGAGTGTCTGGGCTTGGCTTGAGGTACTTGGTGTTTTCCCTGCCTGGGAGCAAGAATTTTCCAATCTCTTTATTATCAATCAGCTGTGATTTCTTGATGGGGATGGGAAGATGAGGCATTGGCCTTAAATCAACTCCACAGTCTTTCAGTCCCCTGCTGTCAAGAAACTCCGAGAATGGCTTCCTGCTTTGAGGAAAAAACACTTTGTTCCAGTTTCCGCTTGTTTTTCTGCCCTGAGACAGTTGGTTTCCTTCTATTTTAACCTCTTGGGACCCTGATAAATGTGCTGAAAAGATAATCCACTCCAGTCACATGCTCACAAACAGATCCTGCACACAAAGATGTCTTGAAAGAGCTGAGAGGAAGTGGCCCAGCAGAACTGGTCCCTGACCTTTGGTGGTGTGGGTGGCACGAGCCCCTGTGAGGTACATTCTCTGGCCCTGGCACTTCATGAATCCCCTGGAGCTCAGGACAACACCATTTATACCAGCAGGTGATGAAATCCATGGGTTCCCATCTCAAGAAAAGATGCTCTCTGTGACACAGGCCATGCCCAGGGGAAGCAAAGCCAGAACAGCAGCGTGAGCGACGGGAGGGTGAAGGGCATTTCCCAGCTGGGAACCTGGAATGGAAAGGGCAATATCCTGCAGCCTCACACCAGCAGGATGGCTACATCATTCAGCAGCAGAAATACTTGAGGGTAAAATTAACTTTTGAACAGAGGCCAGCACAAGGAATGAGTTCCCCAAAACCCCCTCCTCCTGCTCAGTGGGCTCTGAGGAGGTTGATATATCAGAGTGGTCTTGTAAAACCCAAATCCATCCATAAAACCCAACTGGGTAATTTGTGCAAAGGGATCCTCACCAGCATTTTTCTCTTCAGATGGTGTCTCCACAGTTATCCTGAGAAATCCAGGCTATCTGCAAGGCTGTACCCTTCCAGAGTCATGATTTCCACTGTAAATGACACATTGGTGCATGATTCCCTGACTGTAAAATCACTGGGAATGTGATGAGCTGCACACGCCTGGGGTGGTTGCTTTGGACAGCATTGCTCAGTTTTTGTAGTCACACAGCACACACTGAAAGCTCCCAGACTTCCATCAGTGTAAAGCAGTTTTCTCCTCCCTGTGGCAATTATTGTGCCTCTTGCAAGATGTGAATGATTGCCCAAGGCAGTGCTTCCCTCTGTGATCTCCTGTGGGCTCCAAATCCAGGAGAGGTCAGGAATAATCTGTACTTCAGTGGGCTGAAGAAGACAAAAGGACACGTGGACAAGTGGCAGCTTTGTCTCTGGATCCAGCAGTAATGTGGGTGTTTCATGGGAGCATTACTGAGTGTCCACGAATATTGACAGTGGATGTTGTCCTGGTGGGGGCTTAAGCCTTTAGATAAAAATCAAGGAGACTTGAAATTATCTGGCACTAGAAAACACCAGCAATTCTGGTGTTTTTTACCAGTGCTGCCTTGTGGTCAGCTGTCATAAGGAAATGGTATCAGCTTTCATTCATTCCTGGATGAGGGCTTTTCCTGACTTTCCAGTTCTGGCATACTGTTGTCTTCTCTTTCCTAGAAGAACTGTGGGTTTGTCATCTTTGGACACAGAACACTGCTCAATGTGTAAAGGCCATTCTCAGGTTAATAATGGCAGCATATTTTTTTGGAACAGGGATTTATTTTTTAAATAGCATGTCTGAATGGGATGATAGCTCAGTGAAAATCCATGTTCCTGTTTTCCTAACAGAGCTATTTTCCATTCTAACAATAATGGAATTTCAGTGTCAAAACAAGAACAGTGTTTGTAGCCTGCAGGGCACTGTGGGATCTTTGTATTTTTGTCTAGTGCTTGGGAGAAAGGGTTGGATACTGGGAAGTCTAACCTTGAATGTGTCCTTTTTCTGCCGCCTGGCCTGAATTTTCAGGTCTGCTGTACACTGAGGTTATCTGAGGAAGGTGTCTGTAAATGGGAAGCCACTGTGTGTTGGCTGGAAGAAGGAGGCATGCCAAGCAAGGGTTTTCAAGGCCAGAATGCTCCCTACATCCAGAAATCCTTCAGCCTTGCCTTGAAAAGGCTTCTGCACTCAGCCCAGAAAGTCTCTCAGCCCAGCTAGGAGCAGCTTTCCAAAGAGCTAAACATCACTGAAGAACCAGTATTTTGATGAATCTTGGTGCTTATTAACACAGAGGACTGCCTTAGTCAGGGATTCTCAAAGCTGCAGGTTTCCAGAGTGAGATAAGAGTGCAGGGAATGACAGGGAGGAAGTAAGGGAGCAGATGCCTCAGGTGCTCGCAGATTCTGACTGGAACAGTCCCTGAAACCAAGCTCATGTCATCTGCTTCCCACTGACCAGTCAAAGCAAACCCTGCTGGACTCCTGTGCTAATTCCCTGCCCCTTTCTTGCAGGTATCTCCTCTCCTGGGAATGATAACAGGGACACTCATCTTGATATTTGTTCCTGCTGCTAAAAGAGGAAATGCTGAACAACTTGGAGGGCAGCTGAAGGCTCGGACCTCGTGGCTGAGGGACATGAAAGCACTGATTAGAAAGTAAGAGCACTTGTAAAAACCATGCTTTGCCTCTAATGCTTAATTGGAACACCCAGTGGCCTGGATTTAGCACTGGTGATACTGGAAAGTGATGACATGCAGGGAGTAGCAGGAAGTTTAGTCTGTGGACCTGGGAAAGAAAATCACAGTTACATGAGGTATTGACTGCAGTGATGATGCTGCATTCCAACTTTTGCTCTAATCTTTCCAAGACTGACATCTAGGAAAGAGTCTGCTTTGTTTGGCTCATACTTCACACAAATCAAGGCTTTTGAAGTGGAGAAATTGCTGTGTTCCTCTATTAATTGTTGTGGCACTGTTGTTCAGACACTTAGATCCTTTTTCTTCCTTAAGAGAGCTGCTTTACCAGGGGTGTAAAAGAGAGTTAAATGCCAGAAAAAAATTAAGAGACGTAAATACACAAAAGCTTACACTACATGGCAAGTTTAAATATGTGTTTACACAACCACTTGTGACTGAATCTGTGAGCACTGAATGTGTTTGGGGCTTGTATATGTGCATAAAACATCACATGCTCACGAGTGTTTAAGCAGCTGTGCTTCCCTCCAGAAAGCTGGGCTGTGAATGTGCAAATACTTGCACTTGTGAATTCAGTGTTACATTGGAATTCTGATGGGAAACTGTGGTGTCCTTCATTTTTAGGATTGCTGGCTGGAATGCCTTCCTGGTATTGTCATCCAGTGTCAAAGGACTGTGAGAAGTGATGATGTATAATTTATCAATATTTCTGTGTTACTTCTCTTGGTAGTTTATGCAAGTGATAATCACATGGTGACATGGATGGGGAGGGGGAAGTGAAACTGGTCATGCAGGTAGACAGGTGACATTAGGGTGACAGCCCTGTAATTCACACATCATGACTAAGTACTGATTATCTTCTGAAATGATCCCGTGAAAAGCAGCTCGGAAGAGTCCAGTACGTTATTGTCAGTGGAGCATCACCTGTGAATATTCCATGCTGCTTATTGTTTTATCCCTGCCTTGGCAAAGGTGGCAGGTGTGGGGGAACACTGTTTAGGGAAGCACTGGCTCCTGTGTGGAGTTCCTGCTTCCTCCCTTTTCCCACTAAAGCTTCCCTGGGCTTTGCCTCCACAGCCGCAGCTACGTGTTCTCATCCCTGGCCACCTCAGCTGTCTCCTTTGCCACGGGGGCACTTGGCATGTGGATCCCTCTGTACCTGCACAGGGCACAGGTGGTGCAGAAGACAGCAGAGACCTGCAGCTCCCAACCCTGTGGCACCAAAGACAGGTGAGAGGCAGACTCAGGGGGGGAAAAAAGGGGTTGGGGGCTGATTTACCAGAGGAAACAGGCAAGTCCCACAGAGTCGGGTCACTAGAATGTCTGTCATTTCCTCTAGGCCCTTGCAACAATGATAGGAAATGCTGGGGTTGTAAACTAGGTTTTATTTCTCTTCTTCATTGCATGAAGTCAAACGAAGGGAGAGGCGATGACCTCAGCTCTCTCAGTTCCCAGGCTGGGGTGCAGAGTAGGAAAGAGACTTTTGTCTTTGCCTCAGAGGATGTTTGGAGAATGTGGCTCCTTAAGACCCATCTGTGAGAGCAGCAGAATAAGCTGCAGGTTGGGTAACCCCAGTGGTGGCTGTAATTTGGAAGTTGGAATGGTTCCCCTAAAGCTGCAGGGACTAACCCTGGAGGCTTTTGTTTCTGTGTGAGGCAGGACTTGACTGTTTCATTGCTCTTTAAACTGCTGTGTCTGCTGAGTTGTGCTGAAGAATGTCACAGAGATCTGGGACACTTTGGGCTGAAGTGCTTGATGCTGTGCAGTGGTTTGGGTTTTCAGTCCTGGTTGTGCAACATCACTTGCAGCACATGAGCTGTGAAAAGTAGTCCTTCACTTTGTGCTCCAGCACAAACCAGAAAATGCTACAAAAGGATTTCTCCAGGTAAATAAAAGATATGAAAAACTGCCTTTTGTCAGCTCTTTTGCTTTTTAGCTCATGAGGGAGAATAATATGAGGAAAGCCTTCTTGCTCTAGCTGACATAATCCCATCTCAAGTAAACTACTTAGTGGTTTGGAGTCCCATCAACCAGTGTCCAGCAGGCAGGCTCAGGCTGCTCTGCAAAAATGCAGTGAGCAAAAATCACAGCCCCACTCTGCCCATGTGCTGTTTACAGAGAATCTTCCCCTCCTTGATGACACCTCAGTTTTGAGCTGCCCCAGAGCTACTCCAATGTAGTTGCCAAAGACTCTGTAATCCAAGTGCTGCACATACAGTACAGACAATCCTTGACAGCTCCTGGCTTTTTAAATTGAAATTAACACATTTCAAGTGTGTAACCCAACAGCAAAAGGCTTCTTTGAAGTGGTCTGAAAGGAGCTATAAAGTCAGGGTATGTTGAAAATCGTGGTATTTAAGAGTCTTATTAGGTTTCCTTTCCCTTAAGCTTCCTGGTGCCTGTTCTGTCCATGATTTCCCATTACATGATCAATGTGCAGGTTAGTAGTTGGTTTTGTGCATGCAAAATTAGCTGTACAGGGAACTCTACAGGAAGCTCAGTTCCACCCAAAGAAGCAGGATGAGCCCTTTGCCCAGGGATCAATGCCCATGTCCAAGGCTGAGTTTCATGTGCTTAGTTTTTCTGAATTACAGGGGAAGAGGGCTAAAACCACCAGCACTCAGCAAGGGGAGCTCTTCTAATTTTTAAATTTTTTAAATGAATTTAAATGTTTTTAAAATTTTAAATCTTATTTTGAAATCTGCAAAGCCGACGCGCGAATCGCCAGTCGGCAGCTCACCTGAACAAATTTGGCCATGGCCACTTTTGGGAAAAACTCCAAAAAAAACCCTCTAACACCTGTCTGGTTTTTTTATTTATTTTTTTTTTAATTTCCCAGCTTGATCTTTGGGGCCATCACGTGCTTCACTGGCTTCCTGGGTGTCATCACAGGGGCAGGGGCGACCAAGTGGTGCCGACTGAAGACGCAGCGGGCAGATCCCCTGGTGTGTGCTGTGGGCATGCTGGGCTCTGCCATCTTCATCTGCCTCATCTTCGTGGCTGCTAAGAGCAGCATCGTGGGAGCCTATGTAAGTATGATCCTTCCCATGTGCCAGGCCCTCCCAGACTCCTTTCACTGTCCCCTGCAGGAAGCCTGAGGTGTTGTCCTGCTTCTGCTCTTGGCGTTTTGGGCCGGGCTGGGTGTGACTTGTAGCTCAGCTGCTCATCCCTGCTCGCTGACTGTCATCAGCCATGGCAACCCACAGGTCTGTTCTATCTGTGCCTCAACCCACACCTCTTTTTATTGCTCTTACCCAATGTGTTGGTACAGGAAAATTGACCACTTGCCTTGCAATGAGGGTATTGTAGCTGCAGTGGTACCAGGTTATAATTACAGTGTAATTTGTTTGTGGGCATGCTTTTGGCTGCCTTTAAGTACCATTCATTTCCATAACTGTGTAGATTGCAGCAGAGCAGTATTAATTCCTGGGTGATTTCAATTTGCTGTTATCTGTATTACCATAACCCCAGTCATAGCCCAGGAACACACAGTAATGGATGCTGCACAAATGCAGATTAAAATATGGCCCCTCCCTGAGTGTTTCTAGTTGAATTATACAAAAAGATAGCAAATAGAATGGTTTGGGTTGGAAGGGATCTTTAAAGGTCATTTAGTCCAACCCCCCTGCAGTGTGCAGGGACACTTTCCACCAGACCAGGCTGCTGAGAGCCCCATCCAACCTGGCCTTGAATATTCCCAGGGATGAGGCAGCCACAGCTTCTCTGGCCAACCTGTGCCAGTGCTTTACCACCTTCTTTGTAAAAAACTCCATCCTTATATCTAATCTAAATCAACCCTCTGTTAGGCTGAAGGGGAAAGGAAACGCTTAACTGCAATAATCCAGCTCCAGGCTAAAATCTTGCTTTCAGTAGGGAGTGGAAATCCAGTCACTGAACAGGTCTTGGGTTCCCTTTTAATATCACAGAGAGAATCTGTGGGGTTCTTGGAGGGTTCTGGGGTTCAGGGACCTGAGAGAAGTTTCTGAAGGGAAAGCATGAGGTATTTGCAGGGAAAAAACCCTGTATATCCATGAGCATGATCACGCTGGCCCTTACATGCTCTCTGCTCTTTTCCTCCCCTGAACACATGTACTATTTCTCCCTTGCTCACTCTTGCAGGTGGTTTTGGTCTCTGGGGGCAGCTGCTATTCCAGTTCTGTAGCAGCCATTCCTACCTGGAGCAGGGAGACAAATTACTTTTTTCCATCCAATCTCTTCATATTAATCCAGTCAATTATTGGCAGCAGTAGAAGTGGCTGGCAAGGTGGAATAAACCAGTTTTCTGTGTCAGTTTGCTTCCCAGACACTTGTATTTCTCTCTTTTACTACCTTGCTTGGCTGTATAGTTCAATCAGTTCTTATTCAGTTTTCCTTGCAGTGTGTGTTGTAATCCAGCTCCTTAAAGCACCAATTTGCACATCTGTAGGTCCCACTCTTTCTGAAATATGTCCTCTTTGGAGCCTTGGTTTTCAAAGCTGTCTCTGGAAACCCATTATCTGTGTGGCATCATCATCTCACACAGCTCAGACGCTTCAGCTGCAGATTTTACACTCCTTTAAATCTCCAAATGACTGGAGAGAGATGCTTTGCTTCTGCTTCCTCTTGACACTGTTCCAAGTTCCTCAATTTCAGCATCTATTTCTATTCCTCAAAGACATTTTATGATCTTGCAGAAACAGCAAATCCCAGGGTAAAACCTTGCCATGGAGCTTTTACAGCATCTCAGTCCCAGCCCCAGGGATTTTCTGTTGATGTGGTGGTGTTGACCTGCCTGTTTCTGAGGCATCAGTGTTGCCCAGCACTGAGCTGGAGCTGGAATTGCTCCATATCCAAGAGCACATGAGAGTGTCTTATCCACCATTTCAGAGAGAAATACAGATAATGAAGATGTTGACAGATACCATGGAAGGAGTTTGTAACCTGCTTAGGTCTTGCTGTGAGAGCTGCTGGTGGGACCACTCTGAAACCTACTTTATTTCTGATTTGTGGGAATGAGAATTTGCTAACTCACTTAAACAGAACAGCTTGAGGGGGACATAACTTCTGTCAGCTCAGCACAGATCTGCAACTGGACACCAAATGGAGATGGTGAGATATGACACAGCTGGAGTCAGAAGGGGATGTTTTCACAGAGCTGAAATCTCATTGTAAAGTGAGGCTTCAAAAAGTGTGTGAGGAGTCAAAACTATGAGCATTTCAGGAGCTGTTGATCTGCTCTGGAGCTGCCCTATTTGCAGTAAGCATCCCTGGAGTTCCCTCTCCGGCAGTAACATCACATATCCTCATTTGCCCTTTGCGGTGCATGAACTCATTTTTATATATCCCCATTAGCAGCTGAAGGACAGACATTTTTTTAAAGTCAGTATCTTTTGTTCTACTTTTTGATCTTCCTCTTGTTCCTCTTCTCCTTTCAGCAGTGGCCACACATCAAGCACATGTTTCATGGAACGGGTGAAATACACATTCAACACCTGAGAACTGGTGCACTCTGGAGCATTTCAGTGATTAATTTATAGGACTTAATAGGAATACAGGACTTACAGGAATTCAAGTGAATTCCTGCACAAGGGGCAAGTCCTCCTTCCTGCCTGGGACAATTCAGGCATGTGTGTAGTTCACATAACCTCAAGGCAGGCAGTTGCCTGTTTGCAGTGTGTATGAGAAGGCAGAGCTTGTTGATGCTGAATTTGGAAGTGTGATCCCATCTTTGCCAAGCTCAGTTTAATCCATCCAGCCACAGAACCCCAACAGCAGCAAAGCTGAGGCAGGACATGTTTCAGAGCAGGTCTGAGAGCCCACCTGGGGCTCTGAGAAGTCCTTGCTGTGGCTTCAGCTCCTTTCAGCACCTTGGTTCGGTGGCTCTTGTGCCCTGAGCTTGGCAGTTGGCATTTCCAAGTTCAGGGCAGACCAGTGTGGACAGTGGGAAGATGGGAATGGAGATTTCCTTGCTGACCAGCTGGGCTGTAACAACTGGCTCGGACACCATCACAGAGGAAGCAGATCCAGTCACAGAGAGAGGGGATAGGGAGGGAAAATGTGTGGGAAACAAAGACAGTTTTACAAACAAATAGAGGAAGCTTCTGTAGGTCGTTGGGTAAGACTTGCTAAATAAAGCAAATTGTTCCTGGCAGTGACATGATGGTCTGAGGGGAACCTCAACTGGTGTGTGGGAAGGACAGTGGCAGTGGCCACATCGTGCCATAGCTGCCACTCTTGCAAGAGTTTCTTGGCTTTTAATGCCTCTTGCTGACCATCTCCAAAGAGCCAAGGGTTGTATTTCACCACAAGGCACTGGTGTTGCCAAGCCCATACTTAATTCCTGTCTTGACTGTACATAGATGTCACCCATGTGGAGAGAAGGGCTCCTCCACCTCACCTGAGGTGCCACATAGTTCGACACATAACTTGGTTCCCAGGGCTGAAAACCTCTGTGCTTTGGGCAGTTGGGGCCTTCTTGCCTTTCCTGACTGGCTTTTTGGAATAGAATGGTGCAAGTTGGACATGATGGCCTTAAAGGCCTTTTCCAACCTCAAGGGTTCTGATTCTAGGTGTGGAAGCCCAGGGCTGTCCTTTCTTTCTGCTTTCTCATGTTCTTCTATAACCAGATGTGTTAGCCTGTTTTTTAGCTGCTCTGTAGTTCACAAACTTAGTTTACACTAACAAAATTGCAGGTCAACCCTCTAGAGCTCTGATACAAATCTATGGTTTGCTAATGTTCAGGATAAACCACAACAGTAACAAGGGGTGTGTTGTGTAGGTAAGAGGCAAATAAGCAACAAGGGCAAGTTTGCAACAGGTTATTTTCCCTTTGAATGTCAAGTGAATAAATCCTCTCCTTTTTGTGTGTTTTGTTACAACAGATTTGCATTTTTATCGGAGAAACTCTTCTGTTTTCAAACTGGGCTATCACGGCAGACATTCTAATGGTGAGTGCACTTTGGAACATCTTTTGGTGTTCAGAGCAGTTTATGAGCTTGCAAGAACAACCTGAAATTCACAATTTCTTCCAAATCCTGCTTCAGCCTATTCTGGTTTTTTGTTACTAAGTGACATACAGAGAGAGAGAAAAAAGATTCTTCTTGTCCTTTGTTCTGAGCACCAGGGAGAGGAGATGTCCAGAAAGGGCAACATTTCTGAATTCAAATAATTTCCCCAAATTTGAAGTGTTTGTGCAGAGCCCCACACGGACAGAATTCAGCCAGAATTTCCCAAAAGTCAGCACATTCATGGATTTTTTAATCAATAACTCAGCTTTGTTCTGCCATAGGAAATCCTCCCCTCCCTCCCTCCCTCCTCTGACCACAAAGGCAGCCCATCTACCAACCATTCAACACTTCCACAACAGAAACCCACCTCTGGGAGAGCAGAGAGGAAAAGAAAGCATAAAGAATTTTTTGACTCCTTGTCCAAAAGGAAACTGTCACCTCATGTCTTTAATTTTTGATTCTTTCTCCGCCACAGAGCTTTTTTAAGTCTTTCAAATCAGCAAGTTGACCTCAGCAACCCCATTCTCACATGAAATAGTGTGGACATTTTTTCAAGAGCCTTGTGTGTTTTGTAGAGGCTTCATCAGAGGTGCACAGAGCCCATCAAACATAAGATGTTGAAACCCTGTTGTGAAGGAGGTGTTGCTTATTGTATGAAAAAGAAAGGCACTAAGGCACAGAACCATTACAGGACTTGGCCGAGGTCTTTTGCCAGCTTGTTGACAGAACTAAAAATACAATCAGTCTGGCATCAACAGTAAACTGCCTTGACTTGTATTTGTTGGTTATGCAAACATCAGGAGGAAACAATGGGGCTGGGTACTCCTAGATGGAAAGATAATGGTGTTGATGTATTGATTCAGCAAAGAACTTCAAGCTCTGCTTTAGCAGTGTTTATGTTGGAGTTCAAGGTTTGTTTGTGTGTTGAAGTAGCTCAGCAGTTGCCATCAGGGATCAACTTTCCCTCTTTAACTCATTTGTGTGGGGAACACTTTGGCGGGGGGGGGTGGGTGGTTAATTCCACTTCTCTCAGGTGTGAGTAAACACAGAGAAGTGAAGGTTGTCAGGGTACTTTGGTAGCATCAGAGAGCTTTTAATTCCCGAGGTTCATGGCTCGTGCCAGTCCAGCTGTGCTGTGACGGAGCTCTGAGCGCTGCTTCCCGGGGCTTCCATGGGCTTTGCAGCTCGTGCCGAGCTCAGGCCGTTCATGCAGGGGTGTCTCAACCCTTGGACAGATGTGCAGCCTCCAGACCAGCTGTGCTGAGGAAGAAATGACAGTGCAGTGTGTGTAGTTGCTCACTCCTGCCTCCTGCCAGGGCTTCCTGGCGCATCCTGCCTCTGGCTGTGATGTTCCCAGCAGCGATCCCGGTTCTCTGCGCTCTGAATTCACGGATGGGTTTAAATGGCAGCTGCCTGTACCCTCACTGGCACTGGCTGGCTCAGGTAAGGGCTCAGCCACCAGCACATCTGCAGCTCTCAGAGCAGCTGAGGTGGTGTCTCTGCTCAGTCGTGTTCAAGGTCCTCCAGAGAGTCTGTGCCAGAGGGAGACCTGAAATGTGGCCTCTGTTGTCTCAAGCTAAGCCCAAAAGATATTTTTCAACCAACTGCTCCATTATATCAAGGGTATTAGGGCTGGATCATTGTTTTGATTACTCAGATCTTTTTGTGTTGATTTCAATGTGACTTCAGTATCCCATAGCTTTTTAACAGCTTTTATAGGGTTTGCCATCTGCCTTACCAGCATCCTATAGACTGTTGCATTTTTCAGGGATGCATCTGCTGTTATTTACATTGCTTTAGTGCAAAAGAACTCCGTAAGAAATGATTGGAAGCAATAGTTCCATTTTCCAAAACAAAGGAAAGAAATTAAAACCCTGTTAAAAGCTGGATTTTGGTCATTGCTGCCAACTCCTCAGCTCACTGTTCTCTGCTCTGTTTAGAAAACTGAATGGAGTGTCATAGATAATGCCCAGCTTGAGGCACTAACAGCACCAGTGGACCTGTGAAAGTGTTGAAGAAATAAATGTAAACATCATTTAGATGAGTGCAGGGCTGTAACCAGACAGGCTGAATGCAGTGGGATCACCCAGGGGGGTTGAGAGGGTGTTTAGGCTGTCACTGGGTGAGAGCCAGGGCTGGAACCACCTTTGACTGACAGCTTTGTGGGAAGTCCTTGCCAGGGGAAGGTGTGGATATGCTTTAGCAAGATGCACTTTAAATGTTTGGCAAATTAATTTCTACTGATTACTATTTATTTGGTGTAATCAGAAGTGTGCTGGTTTTGCCTGGGGCTGGGAAGGAGTTTAAAAGCATTATTAGCGTGAGCTTAACAACACTTTTATCCTATACATAAATATTACCCTGTTTTCACGGATAAAAGCTCTCAGTACTGGCTGAACACTGTTCCTGCTGATCTCATTATGCCAGGAGTGAGGCTTTTTGGAAGCTGCATCCCAAATGATTCCTCACAGCTCTCCCTAGATCCACAGATCTCATGACTGCTTAAGAACCCTATCGGGCAGGTTGTTAAGCACCTCCAGAGGCCTTACAAGTTTAATTTCCGTGGCAAAACAAGGATGTTTGGTTATTATCTTCCGATTTAATTGTTGACTCTCCCTGGCTTTGTGCTTCCATTGCATCTGCTGTGCCTGCCCAGGGAAGGGTCATCGTGTGGCTCCTTGTCTCGCCTGCAGTCCAAGGTGCCGAGTGCTGGCTCTGACAAACTGTCAGTGCTGCAGAATGTTCTGCCCTGCCTGAGATTTTTGAAAGGCTGATATTTTGTTCCAAATGCAAATTTGTACAAAACAGGCCGTGTTCTCCTGAGCACAGCTCTCCAGATCTCCTCCCAGGCACATGCTCAGACGCTGCTCAGGGAAAGGGGGGAATGTTTTGTGTGGAGCATGCTAATTATGAAACAGATTCCATCAGCCATCTTTGCAAATTGGCCTTAAAATTACCAGAACCCCAAAGTAGCATTAAAACTGCCTTGTAACACCAATAATGAATGAGCTTCAGCCCGGCAGGTGAGTGTGTAGCAGGCTGAGACATGGGGAGTGCTTGGGACTTTGGGGAATCTGGCCCTACTAGTGGGGTTTTCCCTCCACAGCACATCTCAGAAATAAAGAAGATGGACAGAAGCTTGGTGGCATTTCTGTGTAAGAGCAATTTAAAGGGCCTCAGCTATTTCAATCACAACCTCCTTAGGTCTTTGCTGAGAACAGCCATCCCCCAGTTTATGCATAGTCCTGACACTCATGCAACAAAATTGCTCTGCATATTTCTGTTTTCTTTTAAAACATTAGTCCTTTTTAAATGGTCACGACCTGCTGTGGAGGAGCTGCTCTGATGTTTTGTTGTGGAGTCAGAGTCTTCCTTTAGGCTGGAAACAGGCAGAGACTGGTGCTCAGCTGTGCCATAGGCATGGAGGAATGTTGCTTTTGTCCCGATTACCTTCCCTATAAATAAAACCTAGTTATTTATTTAGTCCAAAATGCTGCCCTATTTTTAAAGCTGAAGATAAATTGCATTTCCAGAAGCTCTTGCTGGTGCTTCTCTCAGTGCCTCCACACAGCAGTGCCCAGAGTGCTGAGGTTAGATCTGAAGGCAGGATGAGAAGTGCCTGGAATGAGGGTACAGCCCATTCCGAAGCAGCCAAGGGCTGCAGGAGGGGGTGCCCTGCTCCGTGCTGTGCTGGGAGCTGCACACCAGGCCAGCCTCCTTTTACTTCATTCAAGAGTGTTTTATTAGACAGTGGCTGCCTGGGTTTTGTCTCAGGCTGCTCTCTCTGGATCCCAGCCTTTCCCTTTTCTGAACAGGTACAACAGGGAGACCTGGGCTATTCCCAGGCTCGGGCAGTGGCTGGAACAGGGTTAGTGTGTTTTTTCTTTGCCTTCAGTGCAGGAAGTATGAATTGTTCTGACCCAGAAGGTGCTTTAGAGTGTAGAGTTTCTGTCAAAGCTTAGGCATAAACACCAGAACTCTCTGGCACGTGGTGTTTTTCTGGGAGAAGGGTGATCCCCCCTTGGCTTTCCCAGGTAACTAATTTCAGACCAGCTCCCTGCTTCCATCCCAGGAAGGAGGTGTCAGCAGCAATCCATGGCCTTTCTGGAACCTCTATTTAAAGAGCAGAGGTTTCCAAAGCTGCTTGCTCAGCCTCCCTGCCCATCCTCTGTGCTGCCTGTCTCTGAACCTGGGATCAGGGATGAGCCAGGCCGATCCCACAGGCTTCCGCCTTGGCTGCTGTGGCTCTCCCACCTCCAGCTTCTGTGGGATGTCCAAACCAGCCCATGGATGGTTTGAATTTAGGTCTATTTTAGTATCAAAATGCCCATTTAGAGCTGTAATTTACTGCTGTCTGCCTAGAAGGGTAGACAATGTTTGCTACCAACTGCTTCCTGTCCATCAGGATAAAATGCTTTTTAAGTAGGAACAGAGTGGAGTATTTTTGGTGTTTTGGAGATGCTGGTTTAAGCTTTTCTTTTTTTTTTTTTCCTTCCAATATCTTTTTCAAGCAGGACAAAAAATCTTGTATTCATTGGCTTGCCACACGTTGGGTTTTAGGTTTGAGTGAGCTGTTTGTCTCTTGAATTCCAGGCTAAATTTAATGTTTTGGCACTTCACATTGTTTCAGCTATCAATACCTTCTTCAGCTAAACACACTGAAAACTTGCTGGAAATTGTACTGCTACTTGCCAAGTTCTGTCTGCATAACACAGCTACACATGCAAAATTATGTCTAATGTGAATGTGTATTCATGTGTACAAATATATATGTGTATAAATATATATGTGGATAGATATGCACACAGACATATGATACAGGTATCATTCAAATTTCTTCCTCTAACTGGCACCAATTCACTGCCACTCCCTGGAAATGGTAAATATTTAATAAATGTGCCATTTCCTTTGCCCTTTGGCTTAGAAAATTGATACAATACAGGGCCAGGCAGCCTTTTTTCTCCAGATTTGCTGACATAAACTTTACAGAAAGAAAAATGCTTTAGGTTTAAAATCCCCTGTTTCACAGATGCACACACAGATCTGGACTCTTCAATTAAGCAGAATTTCTCTGTGTCTTCTCAGATGCCTTTTCCCAAACAGCCTTTCCAGAATATTTCTCCATTTCCCCTGTGTGAATTGGGGCCAGGTGGGAAGAACAACAATAACTCACCCTTAATTTTTCTTTTCTTCTGTCCAATCTCTCCAGTTTGCACCGATTTTCCTGCCCCCTTGGGGAGTGGGAGTGAGTTGTGGGGCTCTCCTACTGTTCACAGCCTGACCTTCAGCATGTTTTTGTGTCTCCAATAAAGCTTGGAGCTAATTTTCCTCTCGGGATTTCTTTCTTTGAGCTCCTGGATGCAAAAGGAGGACAGGGTCTGACATCCCCAGCTGGGTGGCTGCTGTGGATCTGAACATCTTTTGCTCTTTTATTGCACAACAGGAGTTTAACAGGGTGCCTGTTTAATACATGGCATCAAAGTGTATATTTGATATACATGGCATTAGCAGTGTGTGCATTTGCAGCTCTATCAAAGCAGGGATGAAAGAACTGGCAGGTCACTGAAAGCACGTGGCAAAAACCCTAAGGAAAAGCATTTAATCTAATTTTACCCATCATTCGTAATTGTCTGTGCTTAATGATCATTCTAAACAGGCAGTAGTTCTCTTCTGGGGTGGATTTTCTCAGTGCTCTTTCTTTTCTTGCTGCTTTTTGTGGCTCATTTTTCCCACTGCAGACAGGGCAGCTCCCCTTCCCTAAGAGGAGTTGTCAAAGCACTGCAATGTGCTTCACATCCCATGTCCTGAGTGAGCTCTCCTGCTCAGGGAATGGATCTCTCTCTGTAGCCCTGGCCAGTCCTAAATGCCACATTTAATTAATAAATGACTGCAGGAAAGGATTGCAAGGATGAGCTGAAGCCCTGGCAAGGCACAGCTTTCTAAAGAAAGGCTGAAGGCAGCCCATCAGAGAGAAAGTGGACAAATAAAAGGGATCATGGTCCACAAATAGCTGAACAAGAGTCATTCCTGGCAGGGCACATGGCTCTCCAGAGCCACGGGAAAAGGCACAGTGAGAGTCAGTGCTTAGAGGCAGAAGCAAATCTCACTTGGATTTAGAGACCTATTGAATTCTTCATTACTTCCAGCCTTTAAATCAAGACAAGATCAATTTATAAACTGGGATTTGTGGGCTCGATGCAGATGTTCCCAGCCAGCTTCTTTCACAATTTATGCAGGAGACAATTACTTTTTTTCTGCTTCCAGAGGTGTGTTATAAAATTAAGGTCATTCCAAATTAAGGACAGGAGGTTGCATTTTCTTTTTCCTTTTTTTTTTTTTTCAATCTTTCATCCCTTTCCCTGGTTAGGGCTCTGTTTTCTGTGAGCTCTGGTCCCTTCATGGGGAAGTAATTTGTGTTTTCCACTGCTCCTGTGTAGTCTGACTGATTCTGCATGACCTGGCTAAGGGTGTCATGTCCTATTAGAGGAGTGGAGACTAAACTACAGTATCTTGGGTATGGAAAATTTTCCTAACATGACTCTGTCGCTTTTCACAAGTGGAATCACAAACTTCTGAGGAAAATACAAAGTGGCTGGAGGTGGAGTGGGAAGGGAGGATGTGACCTTTCACACTGATGTGGATTGCTGATGGTTTAGGAAACAAATATACAGTATGAATACAATATGGATATACAATACAACATGAATAAACACAATATCCCAGGTTACAGCACAGTCTTTGTTTGAAGGCTGAGCAACCTCGAGCTTCACTCTCCCCATCAGCAAAGCAAAACACTGGCTCAGGGGAAATAGCAGAGTGTCTCCTGGGAAAAATGCTCTGGACAGAGCTTCCTTCCTTCAGCACCTGCCATCAGGAGAACTCCAGAGCCAGGGAGGGAACCTGAGCTTCCCAGTTCCCCTGGAGTGGCCAGTGGCCCTGTCTGCCACCAGCATCTGGGGCAGCTGGTTTACTCTGTGCTGCCCTGGTTATAAACTGAGCAGTGCAGGACAGCTGGGCAGGTTCTCACTTCACTTGCCTTATCTCCTTTTGTTTCTTCCCCTCCTCTGCAGTACGTGGTGATCCCAACCCGCCGGGCAACCGCAGTGGCCTTGCAGAGTTTCACTTCACACCTCCTGGGAGATGCTGGCAGCCCTTATCTCATTGGATTTGTAAGTGCTCACAGCAGGCTCTGGCAGGGCTGCCTGCCCGGGTTTGCTTCTGTTTACTAACTGCTCATCTCAAGTGCCAGGTTAGGTCCTGCTGGGAAGGGCTGTGCTTGTGAGCAGAATGGGAACTGGTGCAGAGCAGTGCGACTGTTTTACGTGCTGCACTTCAAACCTGGGAGTGAGAAATGAGCTTCTGCATCTTCTTGGCCTCAGGCACTTACAAAGCTTATAGACAGCTTTGTAAAGAGAGAGTGTTGCCTTGTGTGGTGTGGGCAAGAGTCATGTGTGTGTGTAACTGTTAATCTGATCCCTTAAATCAAATAACTACTTATGGGCAGCAACATGCAGCTGTCCCACCCTGATATTTTGTACCTCGTTTCTTTGATGATTAATCGTAGAATTACAGAATATCCTGAGGTGGAAGGGACCAGAGGGATCATTAACATCCACAGACACCCCAACAATCCCCCCCTGCCCCTGAGAGTGTTGTCCAAACCCTCCTGGAGCTCTGGCAGCCTTGGTGCTGTGCCCACTGCCCTGGGGAGCCTGTTCAGTGCCAACCACCCTCTGAGGGAAGAACCTTTTCCTGAGATCCAACCTGAACCTCCCAGTGATGGTGTAAAATCCATGCCAGGGTGGATGTGTATGTTTTGGGGTTTTTATTAGTGTTCCTTCTGGGGTGTTCCCCTCTGTGACTGCTGCAGTGGTTGGCTTTGGTCTGTCTGGGAATCTCCCTTCCTCTGCCACCATTGTCCTGGTGCACAGAGCAACAAAAGGCCCAGCTCCAAAATCTGGCATCACAGTTGAAAACACAAGGCCTGGGAAACGTAATGAAGAAAAAAAATAATCTAAGATATACCAGGGAAATTTCTTTTCCCTTCTGCAGAGTTTGATGCCTTGAGAATGAGAGATCACAGATCATCATTTATAAAATACAGCAGCTTCCACACAAATCCCTGAGTGATGCTCAGGGGGTGTTGAAGGTGCCACTGTTTTCCAGTGATGTAACTGGGATCATCATTCATTGGTCCCATCACCTGAGAAGGCAGGGCTTTGATGTGCTCCTCCAGTTCAGAACTGTGTGACACAGATGCTGGGTGCTGTGGGGCTTTTTTTATTTTTTAAAACCATCGTTTCTGATCAGTTCATCCTGTCGACACTGGTGTGTGTGTGCACCTATATGGATGTATTTATATATATATTTCATTTTGTGAGTACATCTATTTAAATAGATATAAATATTTGCTCTTGAATGGCAGCTCCCCACAGTGCTGTAGCTGCTCTGTAGCCCTCTGGAACACACGTGAAAAGCAGATAGAGATAAGGCTGAAGAGACTAAAGAAATGAGAAATGTCTCAAGAGAATAAAAATGCACAATTTAGCTTACTCTTTATTTAATTCAGTGTTCTGGGTACCCAGGGAGAAGGGATCTTATTTTAGAAATTATTTGAAGGTGGCAAGAACAAAGGAATTGCTGGAAGAGTGGGGAATGTGGAGGAGGAGGATGAAACAAGCAGGGCAGTGAGCTTTGAAGGTTGGGGGTGAGGGCAGGGCTGGGGCAGGCCAGGCTGCCTCAGGTGACTCTGCTACATGTTCATCCTTTTTCTTACGTAAGAGGGATGTCCAGGAGGAATACCGAGGACCCTGAATGATTGCAATTAATCTTGAAAGTTGCCTAAGGCTCTTTAGTGTCATAGATTAAAAAAAAAAGATCTTTGGTTGTAGAAATAATGTGCCTTGCCCTTCTGGTGCTCAGAGATCAAGCAAGTTGTGAGTTACTTAAGGATTCCTGGCTGAAACATGCACAGCCCCAATTTAATAGCTGCCTTAGGCTTTCTTCAGGCTGGGAAAATATAAATTATTGTTTTGAAGTATCCTTTTTTAATGCTGTAATTGTTGGGCAGTTGTGATTTGGGAGGAGACTCCTCAAGCACAAGCCTCTGTGGCAGGAGAGCAGGAGTGAAGCACTGTTTCATGGAAGGATCCAGCATCCATTTGTGTAGCCCCTGCACTGGCTGGACTCATCCCCCCTCTGCTACAAGGACTGAAAGGTCCAGTGCAGCTTCCACACAACACAGGGAAACAAACACCTGTTAAAGTGACAGGACAAACAGCCAACTTCCCCAGCAGAGCTAAGGCCAGAAATCAAATGGAGTGTTAAAAACCTCTGGAGCTGTCCAGCTGCAGTGCAGGATGGAGATCTTCCTGAGAGACTGAAACCTCACCTGGGCAGGTTACAGAAGGGGCTTGGATTCTGACCAGGATTTGCAAGGCAGTCTGTGAGGGCTATGCAACCTACTCCTGTTGGCTTTAAAGGAAACATGGGAATCCAGTTCCCACAGTCCTGGGAATCCCCAGCCTGAGGGCATCACCTGCCACTGCTGTGACTGCAGAGTTACCTCGAGGTAACCCCAGAGCAGTGGGGAGGTTCTGAAGGGGAGCTGCAGAAGACCCTGGAGGTGCTCAAGGACAGACTGGACGTGGCACTCAGTGCCACGCTCTGGTTGACACAGTGCTGTTTGGCCATAGGTTGGACTCCACAATCTTGAAGGTCTTTTCCAACCTAAATCACTCTGTGAACTGCAGGCAGGCTCAGAATGGGTGAAACTCAACCTCCTGATCACTTGGGTTCACCTGAGATCCTGGAGCTCTGCTGTGTCTCCTGATTGCTTGTAGAATCCACTGAAGCTCCCTCGCTGAATGATCAGGGGTTTGATCTGACATGGGTGGAATCTTACATGATTTTGGTGAGTTCATAGTGAGGTTCCCTCTCAGAGTGCTCTTAATAAAGAACCAGATCCCTGTGGCCTTGCAGGACTGAGCTGTGGCAGGCAGTGGTCTCTTCTGGGTCCCAATAAATGTTATATTGATCTTAAAATCTTCCTGTGGAGCACAGAGGGTGCTGATCAGCTGCAGCCTCAGGGGTGTGCCCTGAGAGCTCAAGGTCAGACTCAGACTTTCTGCAGCCTCACCCATTCCACACCCCACACTGCAGCTCCTTACAACCACCCAGAGCCCCAAATACCCATCAGTGATTAAAAACTAAGAGGCAGGGAGCACACACGTGTGGCTATTTTTCATGTCTCTTTAAATATTGATAACTTTTATTATGGTAAAAAGGCTTAAGACTGACTTACAAAGGAGTTATGCAAATGCAGCTTTAGGGTGGCAGCTGGGATTTGCATAAGGCTTTACTACCTGCCAAGCACTGAGATATGTTACTTTAAATCAGCACTGCCTGTTCATTCACAAATAAGAATAGGAGTTGCTGAGCTATTTCATTAGAGGAGACAGCTTTTATTCCTAGAGAACTGTAACTTTTTTGCAGGACCTTTGTGATAACCAACCTGCAGAGTTAAATAGTTCCTGTTTAACAGCTCAGAGTTGTCACTCCATGCTTTATTCCTGAGGCAGTGGGTGAGAAATCTCACCTGCTCAGGGCATTACACCCAAATTTCTCTAGTACTTTTCTGTGTTTGACAGCTTCCACTATGCACAGAAGAGTTAAGGGAAATGCCCCAAATCCCACCAGTTGTGTTGAGTATCAGGTAAAGGCCTTCAACTGCTTCCCTGTGCCCTGGACAGCAATTCAGACTCAGAAGAGCCAAGTGGAGGGAGGCAGCAGCACACATGACATGGTTCACTCTTCTCAGGCTGCATCTCTGCTCCAGCTCCTTGTGTTACTGACTCTGGTTTAGATCTTTGGTGCCCTTTGAAACTAGTCAACTGTAAGGCATGGCAGTGAGTCCCTGCTCCTGTGTCCACCTGTGCACATGGATGAACCTGTCACCCTGCTCAGGGTTTGGGTTATCCTTCACACTACTGCTCCACTCCCTGGCATTCTCTTTTCCTTCAGGAAAAATGAGTACAGGCAGAGTTGGTTTTTTATTTTGAGGCTGTGGCTTGGGGCTTTTTGTTTCCTCCCTCCAAATTTGTCATTTGCTTCCTACCTGAGCACAGCAGTGCTTTCCTCTCCCACCCTTGCCTTGACTGTGGCTGTGAGGAGAAATGGGCACCTGCTGCAGGCACTGCTCTCTCTACACGTGCCAGGGCAGTTGTTGTGTGGGCACACAGTGTCCTCACTGCCCTGCTGCTCTTGGCTCTCCTGCCTGCTTAAATCCTCCCTCATCTTCTCTGTGCAACCATCCATCAGGTCTAGGGATAGGAACCTGTCTGTATCCGCTTGTCACCTGGCAGCATTAACCCATGAGGAGGGTGTTTTAAAGTGCCAGAGATCAGCTCTCCTCCAGCTTTTGATGGGCTAAAAGCTGCTCCCTGGGCTCCTCTGATGGTGGTTCCCACCTGTCCTGACCTCCTCGGCTCCTGTTTCAGTTTTACTGGGGGGACACCACCTCCAGCCACTCCAGGGTGGAATTCCAGTCTGGCAGCTGGGCTGTGGGAGCCTTTCACCCTTCACTTTTCTCCCTTCCCCGACTTTCCTATGTGAGCAGGTTGATAAACTAGATCTAATGAGCTACTTAAGCAGCAAGAATGCTAATGACCTTCCTTTGGCAAGTAGTTAGCAGAGCAGTGTTAATTATCCCTGGTGCAGAGTATCAGGGCAGGGAGATCAGCTTTTCATTAGGGGCAACCAAGGAAAACTGTGGTAAATGCAGCAATTAAGACACTTTTTAATGGAAGTTATAACTGGAGGTGCAGATTTCACAGCACCTTGTCCCAGTTTGAGACAGCCTTTTTGGTGATTTGGTTTGCAGGTGTTTACCCAACCAGGTAAATAGATCTGTACAGAAAGTAGGTCTATGTGTAAAGGCTTCCCTGCCTGAGGAAGCAAAATTCACATATTATGGTTTAAAATTCATATTTTATGGTTTCAAATACTATGGCTGCTTCAGAGTAGGATATGCTTATTGTGGAAGAATGTTTTTTTAATCCACTTTAGTTTGCTAGATTAAAACAGGCCACAGCATCACTCTCTGTTTCATGGCCCATCAGGAGATATTCCATTGCTGTTGGGGGCTTAAAGAGGGGACAGAGGTCTCATCTTGTTCCTTTGGCAGCACGTTCTAATATTTATAGTGTATGTGAGTGTGTACAGGCAGCATCTCCCATCATCTGATGGAGCTGATAGATGAAATGTGAGACACATTCATGGGTTTTATTGTTCTTTCTTTACCAAGTCCCAGTTCTTTGCTGTAGCCCTGATGGTATCACTTCTCCTGTAGAGAATCTTCCCCCATATTTGGGCTTGTGTATGACCCAAAATGTGGTGGGTAAAATGGGACTTGCCCTTGCAAGTCTGAACACCTGGTGTGCTCATGTCAGGGAAATACTGGGAGGAAGGGAACCCCCCCACCCCTCAGCCTCATTACCTGTTTCTTCAAGCAGTAACTGTAAGTTGAGGATTTCTCTGGTCCTGGCTGAGCTGAGTAATTAAAAGCCTTTTTCATAGTGTCCTAAAAGGCCAAATCTTTGACATGGCTATCAGCTGCAAAATAAGGGGAGAATTAACCACCTGGAGACCAATCCTCATGGGATTTATCTCCTCATTGCCACGAGCTAACAAGCTTCCCACTTCTGATGACTCAGCAACAGACAAGATTTAAATCTGCCCTAAAATCCCAAATGACTTCCCATCTATAAAACGCTCTTTGCCAAGGGTTCACAGCCTGCTCTGGTGCTTTCCCAGAGCTCTGTGCACCTCTCATGTCCATGGCTTTGGTTAGATGTGCAGGTTCTACGTATTTTTGATAAACATTCAATATATGTGAAAGTCTCTCCTTAGAGAAAAGCTCAGAAATCCAGAGTGGGTCATTTTTACACTCGAGTATTTCAGGCTCTGTCCCATTTGCTCTGTCACTCCTCCTGTGCACTAAAAACCTCATTAAATCAGTGGTTTGTTCCTCTGAGCTGCCAGGGACCCTGTGTGCTCCCAGCAGGGACAGTTTTCATGGTGCTGAGCACCTTTCAGAACGAGGTGTCCCAATCCTGCAGCACGGGGAATTCCTTCCTTCTCCTGGGACACACAGCCAGGGAAGGGGCCTGTGCTGCAGGGAGAGGTGGGGGACAGGGATGCTGCTAAAGGAGGTGCTCCCAAGCCATGGTCCTGTGCCACAAACCTATTTCTACTTGGGCTTGGGCACCTCCATCCCTACACACATTCCCTGTGGGGTGAGGGATACTGGGACAGGAGGGAGCCCAGTGGTAACTTAGACAAGCCCTGGGCAGACCAGACCTGGAGAGAAAGGCAGTGAAAGGCACCCAGAAAACAGACTTACAAGCCCTCCAGAGGGTTGCAGAGGAGGCAGATGTTGCTCTGCCCCCCAGATGAGCAGGTCCATGTGCTGGCATTGCAGCAGAACCCCTGATGGGGGATCTTCATCTGCTGCAGCCTTTTGACTTCAGCTTTGGGATCACCATGTATTTCATGCAGCCTGATCATCCTGGGAGGGGAACAAGGGCATAACAACATGAACCTGCCATGGGGGAAGCAGTGCAGAGGTCCTTGCTGTGGCTACCTCGGGGGCAAACTGGGGTGCCACATATTGATGCAGGACATTGATATTGTCACCAGCCAAGTATGAAATCTGTTTGCAGTCTCAAGAGGATGCAATTAAGATTAACAAAACTTTTTGCCCTTTTTATTTTTAATTCAACATCCAAACATGCCAAGGTTAAAATTGAAATAGCTTTTAGACTATGATTGCTTTTAGCTTTCTGTAGTTGTTTGAACAAATATCATCAAAAAATCAGGTTTACTTCATCTTATTATAAAGTGCTTCTCATGCCATTTAGCACAGTATAAATGCTTGTGCTCCCCCACAGGCCCAGCAAATTGTTTACTTTATAAAATCCCTTATTTTTGCTTTCTCATCTTCATTTACATTCATATTAGATTTTTTTAAGAAAAATCAAAGAAACCTTTCACATGCATCTCTGGCTTTGGGAGTGGGTGGACCCCAGACCATTGTGGTGACACTGTGGGACTACAGGGAATTCTGTTAAGGAACTGTACTGAAGAGAACAGCCAGGGAGAACCTGGCTTGTATCAAAGTGGTAATCATGAAGATCAGGTAGTTGTGCCAGAAATAGCCTTTTATGTAGCAGGATTTGTGCCCAAGTGGCAATGTCAGAGAAATCAAGCAATTGTAGAGGAATTGAGATGCTGGCTTGGTAATGAGAGGGAAGGAAATGATGATTGCAGAGATGTTGTTACCATTCCACTGTCTAATTAATAAATCAGTTCTAATTAATAAATCAGTTCATTTCCCCTCCCTGTTCAGGAGGGACAGAACAGAGTTCAGACACCTTCCCTGGGCTCAGCCCACCTTGGCTTCTACTGCATCCATGGCCTGTCCTGTGTTCCAAAACACACCCCACGTGCTTCCCAAGGAAGCAATGAAGTTTCCCTTTGTTCCTGCGTTGTCTTCTGCCCTCGGAAGGAGGCACAGCCAGGGGTTTGGGGTTTGGGATCGTGCCTGGTGCAGCTGCACCGTCCCTTTCTTTGGGAAGTGGGCACTTTGTCCAGCTGGACTCCCCCCAGCTGGCTGGGCACACACCACCCCTGCTCTGCTGCAGGAATGCCACCAGCTGAAGTTTATTTAGCAAAGTCATTCCTCTGGGTCTGAGATCTGCATGGCGGGGCAGGAGGAGGGGACTTTAATCCTTAGGTTGGCATCAGAGCCCTGTGATCACACTGCAGAGCAGCAGCAGGACTCCCTTCTTGATTTCCCACCCCCACACTTTGGGTAAATGTTTTGAAGCTTTTGCCACCCCCCCCCCCCAGCTGGCAGAACAAAGGAAGGAATCCCACACATGACTCCAGGCTGCAGCTCTGGCACCGACCGTGCACCAACCCCTGCGATCTGTTACTCATGTTGGAGACAAGACACCAAAAACCATGCTCCATTTGGGTCTTGCCAAATCACCCTTGGACAGCTTGGGATGCTTGTCATTGTGAGGAGTCTGGAAAGCCCAAAATTGGCAATGCAGAGCAGACCATTTGGCAAACGGTGTGTCATTCTTGGAGCCAGAGTCTGTAATTATGTCCTGTGTCCTCTTGAGAGGAGGTGCCAAAGTTCCAGCCTTAGCAGGTGGTTTGTAACCGAGTGGAACAAAACAACAGAGAGCAGGGACTGTTTACAGCAAAAACGTCTGTGTGGGCCCTCATGAAGTTCTAGAGTGAGGGGATTATGTGGAACCTACATAAGAAAGCCCAGCTGGTCTGATGGGAAGAATTATCCCTTGGATGGGAGGAAACATGGCTTTTCCTAAACTGAGCACTTTCAGGGTGTGTTGGGTTAAAAATGAAAAATACAGCAGGTTTAATATTAACATGATTTGTTGGCACAAAAGGTCAATGTAATGTGTTAGAAGGAAAAGTGTGGGACAAGCTGCATTGGGAGTTTTACTTGTTGGAGACTTTACATTTTCAAAGCTGGTTTTAGCCTAGAATGCAGTGTCATCCATAAAAGAAAGCAAGCAGGAGCACATGCCTGGCTTTTCATCCTCTGCTGCTGATTTATCATGTCAATTTGTCAAGTGATTTATTGTCTGGTCCTTTTGGAGAATAATTATATCCATTCCCAAAAATGAAAAGTGGTTTAGAATGTCTAGATTTCTTAGAATAGCCTCAATTCTGGCTATTGCAGCCTGACAGTGAGGCTGACTCGGTGCCAAATTCTGGTTCACAATGAAGAGTAAGGGAAATGTTGGGAATTAAGGTGTCTGGATCCAAAAGGGAATTAATGACCAGCTGATATCCCTGTCTCCTGGGTGCAGAGCACATTCTGCTACTTTCCTGTGGGTGCTTTCTTTTCACATTCAAGTCCTGTTGCTGATTTTTAATAAATCTCTCAGGCTGCTGTTACTTGGCTTCGGTCTAAGGACGCTGTAACCATCATTTCTCACATGAGACTTGTTTGTAGCACTCTTGGTTTTCTTTGTGTGTTTTACACTGCGAATAAAGTTCTCTTTGAGAGGACAGGAACTCCTCCTTAGCACAGTCCCAGTGCTGTCACCTGCAGCATCAGGCTGTTCCTCCTTTCCATCCCCCCTCCAGCCAGGAGGAGCTGTAAGAGGGTTGTTAACCCAGAGACCACCAGAGTCTCTCTGCTAAAACACACCCAGTGACCTGTTTGAGTCCCCATGAGCATCGTCCTTCTGTGACCTCCTGTTGTGCTTGGGCTGTGCTGAGGCATCTCCCCACACACATTTACCTCCCAGGTCGCTGCAGGGCTGTGAATTGGTGTTTTCTCCTGACATTTCCTCACTTGACTGTCAAGACTAAATGTCAGAACTTGCTTGTAGGTTGTGTCTGACTCCACCTTTCCCATCCCTGGTAATGTGGCAGTTTGGAAGTTGCTGCACAAGCTTTGACTATTTCTGGATCTGACTTGCGTGTGTGCACAGCAGTAGCATTTTATGTTGCAAATTCTCTGCAGTCTTTTGGTATAAATTGGCGTTTCTGCCTTCACAAAAGGTCATGGATAAAAACAGAGCTGGACATTTAAATACCCAATGCCTTGAGACCCACTCCAGCTGCTGTGGGATTTATGGAGAGCAAAGTTGTCCGCTGGACAGTAAATATTAAAATGTGATAGTTTTAGCTACAGATAGGCATTAAATTTTGCTGTGTTTTAGCAAAAGCTGACTTAATGAAGTAAATAATGCCAGTGCATGTCACTGCTCCTTTGTGTAGGTGCAAATTTGTGTTCACTTCCATGTAGTTATGCCTCTTGGCTGTTGGAAGGGGCAGGTTGCCTCAGCTCATAAATTTGGTGGTGTGTGGTTCTTTGGTGTGAGTGAGTCCCTGTGTCTGAGCCTGGGGCAGAGCCACATCTTGCACACACTTGCACTTCAAGCCTGGGAGGCTGGAGGAGGGAATGAGCCCCACACCCCAGACATGGGCACAAAACCCCACGTTCAAGTTCCGTTTCTGCAAATCAGATAGGATCTCCATTTTTTTGTTCTGTTGGAAACATTTGCCCCTTCCCACTCAGTACACAGAAAAGCAATTTAGTACCTCCTCTGGACCAAAGGTAGGTCAGGTGTGGGAGTGAGCAGGACTTGATAGGAGTTGCAGGAGATTGATCACTCCCTCAATGCCAGTGTGGCCCTGCTGGCAGCCGGGGGGCTCAGCCAAGGCTGGACACCCACAGATGCAGCCACTGCTGCAGCCCAGGAGAGCATGAGAGGGCTGTGGGAAGAATAATGGATCAGGCCAGAAGAATGACAGGGAGAGCAGAACCCCTGCCAAGCTGCTCCCAGCAGGAGCTGCCCAGGCAGCAGCGTGGAAGGCTGGAGTGGGCAAGGGACACTGAGCTCTTGCTGAACACACTGTTCCCTTCCAAACCTCAGCCACGTGTTTGGTGGGTGGTTGTTTGGGGCACCGTGTTCCCTCCACTGTCACCGTGTCTCTTTTTCATCTGGGTGACTCATTTTGTGCCCCTCTCTCTTAGATCTCAGACCTGATACGACAAAGCACAAAGGAGTCCCCGGTGTGGGAGTTCCTCAGCCTGGGTTACGCGCTCATGCTCTGCCCCTTCGTCGTCGTCCTGGGAGGGATGTTCTTCCTGGCCACAGCCCTGTTCTTCCTCAGCGACCGAGCCAAAGCTGAACAACAGTGAGTAACCTGGCCATTGCACCTGGGGAGCTACCACAGCCTGTTTTCTCTCCTGAACCTTGTGCTTGTACTCTTTCCCTGGCCTTGGTCCTTCCAGGTAAAGGATGTCGGGTTCCGTGAGAACCTGGGCTCAGCAGAGTGCATGAGGCTGCACGAAGCACAGGGGCTTGGGTCGTGCTGGCTGGGCATCCTTTACACGCTTCTGCTCTGGAGGGGAGCACAGTACTGGGGGGCACAGGCCCCTTTCACCCTTGCCTGAGCATGTCACAGCCCAGGCCACCCGTGGTGAGGGGCTGCCGTGCTGGAACCGTTGTGCTGCGAGGTGAGGAGCAGGAGATGCTCCACAGAGCTTGGTGATCAACATGGCACCCACATCTCGGTGCCCAGTGCCCTGCTCCCCACCTCCAGCAGGCAGGAACGTGAGGCCAGAAGGAGGCAAAGCTGTGTTGGGGTCCTGCGTGCTCGAGGGGCGCTGTGATAAAGAGGCTTTCCCAGTCCCTCCCTGCAGCCTGTAAAAAACAAGCTACTGTTTTTCAGTAAAGAAACCGATTCGGATCAACTCACGGTTGGCAACTACAGTAATTCGGAAGACGCTTCCACATGACATACAAACTTCTGGGGTCAGTCTCTTTCTCGTAATTGTCAACAAATAAGAGTCACTGTGTGCAATGTCATGCTGAACAGGGTGGGTAGGTGACTAGTCTGCTGTTGCCTGGAAGTTGCCTTTGCCTTTTCCCCCACTGGAGAATGGGAGCCTTGGTGTACCCTAAGGAGAGGGGCCCTGGAATAGCACTCTTTCTAGGCATAGTACAGCTGGGAGAAAAATAAGGTGTTTGGAGGTTGACATAAGTGTGTGAACAGTTTGGGTGATGCTTTCTGGCTCACACTTTCATATCAGATGGATGCAAGGGATTTGGAAGCAGTGCCACAGATGGTGCTGTGGCCCTGTAAGAGCAGTTCCACCTTCCTTTTACTATCACACATAAACACCAGAGAAAGGAGAAGTTTTCTGCCTCCTGGTGCCTTTAAATATATACATTCCCCTATAATGAGATGCTTAAACATTGTGGAAAAACAAGACCTCATCTGGTAAGGAGGTGAAGTCCTGCAGAGCTGAACCTCAGTGTGGCTTTGGGGATGTGACGTGTGTGTGCTTGGTTTGTTATCTGCAGAGAAAGGGCTTTAAATGGCAGGAAGGGAAATTGCACATTAGATGTTAGGAAGGACTTCCTAAGAGAAAAAAGAGGTTACAGCAGAATCTTTGGAGAAGACATGAAAGCTGTCCCATATTTCTGAAGGCCTTCCTGGCTTGGCTTGAGGCAGGAAGATGGGAAGACTCTCCATCTGCCTCCCAGACCTGTTTCTGTGCTTGTGCACATGCGAGTCCAGGCACTGACCACCTGGGGACATGGCAGGGTGAACATAAGTTTCTGGGTGCTTACCTGCTCCTGGGAAAGCTTTAGTGTTTGTCTTTACCTGGTTCAGAGAGGAGAGTGATCATTCCACCCTCAACTGTGGTGGAGATACGTGTCCCTCTGCACCACTGTGTTGCCAGCAGGGCACAAACAGCACTGCAGGTGGTGAAGGAGGGGCTCAGGATTTCAGGTGCTGATGAATTCCACATCACTCCCATCTTTATATCAGCATATCAAGCCCACTTGGGCCTTTATGCTGGCCAAGGCACTGTGGTATCCAGCTGGTCTCACTCCAGTGGAGTTCTCAAGCAAGAGGGCTTTGTCTTGCTCAGGAGGCACCACAGGTCAGGGGCTGCTCACTCGTGGGGTACCAGTGCTGGTGTGTCTCACACAATTGTTTTACCAAAACTCCAGCTTTGCAGTGGTGCTACTGTTGGGAGGGAGATCACACCCCACAGCTCTGCTTGCTCCTGCACAGAAGAGTTTGTTTCTCTGTTGCTGTCTACCCTGAGCAGCTTTGGCTGTGCTCTGTTCGTGTCCAAAGCCCACCAACCTCCCAAACAGCCACTGCTCCACTCTGAAGAAACATGTGCAGGTGTCAGACCTGGTTTTGTTTCTCTCTCTCTTTCAGCATATTTCCCTTTCCTTATCAGTCTGACTCACATTTGTTTATGAATTTTGCATTATTCAGCCACAGATCTTACGTGTTACAAACCGGGGAGAACAACTGTCTATATAAATAATGGTTGACAAGATAATTTCCCTCAAATGACTCCTCGTGCACTGGTTCTGGGATGTGCCCACTCCCATGTTAAAAATACCCTGGCATCCTGCAGAGAGACTCCTGGAAAGAGCAGCTTCATTCAGGTTATGAGAAGTCAGGCAGTGTGATTAGTAAGGCTGGAGATTGGGGGGGGACTCACCTGCAGCAGAGTCAGTGCTGAACCAGGTCCTGGCTGCCATTGCCAATGGGTTCAACATTCTCCTCAGTGTTTATGAGGCAGGATTTATTTGTTAGTAGCTCCATGCTTGCCTGGGAGAGGAAAGACAAGAGAGCATTTTGCTCCCAGCAGCTTAAAGCTCCGTGCTGGACCCCAAATCCATCGTCCAGCTCCCACCTTCCTGCCAGCCCGTCTGCCCTTGGCATCGCACACCTTCCTGCCAGCCCTCCCCTCTCTGCTGCCTTTTACTTGCTGGGCACAGAGGAATTTCTATTTCAAGATGCCTTGTTTTCCCCCTCCAGCCAGTCCTGCTGCTCAGACCCCAGGTCTTGGAAAGGTGCTTTGCCAAAAGAAATCAATTAACCTGCGGGAATCGCGGGCGCCGGAGATTAAACCCATCCATCACCCCCGGGGTCGGGGCGCACGGGGCAGTGTCACCCACCTCCCTAATGAACTGGTGTGGGGGCAGAGAGTTGGAACACAATCCTGTGGAAACTGAGCTTTCCCTGCTTTCATTTTCACACTTCTGTGAAAACAGGTTCAGGGTTTTATTGCTGGGATTTCTCTGTGTGTTTGTTCCTTTGTGTGACGGTCTCCAGGCATTTGCTTAGAGATAATTTCTCCTTCCGGGCAGGGCAGATACCAGGATAGCAACCTCTCTTTCCTGTAAAGCTTCCTCCAGCTTCCACCACACTTCCTTTCAAAAACAGAATTTCCAGGCTTTCACACTACTTTTATCATTGCCACAATTCCTGGCATATTCTGTAGATGACTTTTTTAGCACAGGAATTCCAGTCAACAAGGCTGCCCCTCTCACAAAAACACTCATGAAAAAAATTGCTTTCTACAGCAATTCCTTACTATTTTTTTTTTTAACACAATTCTTTTGTAACTATTGTCATGCTGCTTCAGAAGTCTGACAGCTTAAAGAGGCTTTTAGTAAATGTAGGACTAGCAGAGAACAGGACAGAGTACATCACTGTGCTTTAATCCAATCATTTCGGGGGCAATTTTTGTAACACAAATTTAATCCGACCCTTCCAAAGTGATAAGAGAGAGAAAACTGTTAAGAATGGGTTCTGTAAGAGCTCTTAGGCACTAGTAATGATAAATACTTCAGTTCTTTTTCAGACCCTCAAACACAATTCCTGCCATGATTTCACTTGACTTGTTCATTTCCCGTTCTGTACCTCTGCAGAGGAGGGTTAAGGAAGTTGTATTTTATTTCCAAACGTGACTCCAATCTGCACTGGATTTTTCTTACCTGCTTAAGGAAAATTGGTGAGGCCCAAGGTAGATTTTAGGAAGATGATATGTGCATTGCTGCCACAGCAGAGCCCTCAGAAATGGATCAGGAATCTCATAACTGCGCTTTTATCCTGGAGTTCCATCACAGGTACCTGTGCAGCCCTGGCACAGAGCAGCTTCCAAGGTTGGGAGCACTCCAGGTGCTGCATTCAGTGGAAGTGAAAGCTCAGCACTGCTGAGAACTGTGCCTGTGGTTTGTGTGTGTCCTGTTCCCCGCTCACAGTGCAGATAACTGGGAAAAAAACAGCTTCCCACTGGGGAGCCACAGGAGAAACACCTACACTGGGACTTCCTGGGAGCTTCACCAGGAACAGGGAACAATGTGCTCCTTTTGTTACAAAAAGGAATGTTAAAAAGCCCTTTGGCCAAGCTGTGACAACTCCTGGTGCCAGGGATATAAATCACTGTAATGGTGTGTGTCAGGAGCCCCAGGAGCTGTGCTGAGCAGGGATCCTGTCCCCAGCCACAGGTCATTCCAGCTTCTCCTGAGGAAAACCAAGCTCACCTGGATTCTTCCTGAGAAACACCTCGTGCAGGTGCAGCATAATCTACTCCTCAGAGGATTTTTTTTTTAAATAATTTTTAATATTTTTTACTTAATCCCTGGTTTCATACCCAGAAACACGAGATTTCCTGGGTGTTTTCCCAGAGGTCTGAAAAGATGCTCTGGATGGATATCCAGGTTTGATAATTGCTCAGTCCCTCTCTGCAACCCTGGAGGTTTTCTCTGAGGATACAGCAATGCAGATCAGGCAGCAGGATGCAACTGCAGTGTGTGTCCCTGCCAGAGCAGGGATAAACAACTGCACCGATGCAGCTGCCCAGGACAGAGGAATTTAAGGACTTAAACCATCAACCACTCAGCACCTGAGAGCCCCTGCAAGCCTGAATCCTTCACCCATTTGTTTACATGACAAGAATCAGGTTATTTAAGCAGCTCCAGCAGGTTTTTCTTTTCTCCTAAAATTAAAATTAAACATGTAATGAGAAAGCAGTTTTACTCTTAACACCTTGGATCAGGTGTGGAAGCCCTTGCTGGGTAGCAGTGCTGATGGATGGTTCATCTTCAAAGTGGTGGCTACAAACACCAGGAAGAAAATATTCTTTACTGAGGAGAGAGCCACAAAAAGAACCATCCCTAGTCCAGACACCTCTTCTGCTGTCTTAAACACAGCACATCTGCAAATTGCATTACAGCAAAAATGAGAATAATCCATTTTCAGGCTCTTTCTTCTGCCTCACATCAGGCTTATTTTTAGCCTTTTGCAGAACTAGATATAAAGTGATCTCCCAGCTCTCCTGTTGCAGCAATTTGAAAGTGTCTGACCTTATTTTTACTTTGCAGATCCTATTATGTGGGGCAGGGGAAGGACTTGGCAGAGTTGTCAGCCCTCGTTTTTCTCTTTGTTGTTGCCAGCAAAGCCCAGAGTTCCCTCCATTCCCAGGGTCACAGGTATTAAGGGGGCAGCTGGACTGACACAGAGGGTGCTCCCCTCTGCTGGTTTGCATTGCCAAAAATAGTATTTCTTCTCTGAAATTAGTCTAAAATGTATCACAAAGGGTTTTTAAGAGGCTGGACTCTTCATGAGGAGAGATGTCCCAGTGCTGCACTGAAGCAGGGTTTGGATTTGAGGGTTTTAGAGGCAGCAAGTGGATTTTTAATAACTTCCCCAAAGGGATATTTGAGCAGTCCACTGGCTGTTGACACTCAGCTGCTTAGGGGGAGGAATATCTTCACTTTGTTTATTTTTTGCTTCACAAAAGAACAATAATTAAACATTTCCTACAGCGCTAGAAACCCACAGTGCTTTTTTAGCCCAGATAAGATGACCTTGGCCTTTAAAGCCATGTGAATTTCCAGCAGAAAGCCTGGATTAGGATGCAGAGGATCTGTGATGATGGAAGGAGAGAGGCAAAGAGTGTGTTTGGAGTATCCAAGAGTGGCATGATAAACACACAGACTGCATATGGAACAAAATCAGACCATTAGATGGTTTATATGAAATCACAGTGTTGAGAGTACAAAGGGGAGAGGTGGTGGAAACGTAAGTAGTTTTATTAACTGGAGGGAAAAGTTGCTTGTAGAGGTGTTGGTTGTTCTCCCTTGTTTACTGGCCAAGGTTGTAACTCCATAAAGAGTTAACAAATACAGGAGTGTAACAGCTTGGGACTGGCTGAACTTTAATGCTGGTTTGCTGCTCCAGTTGGGAGCTGCTGGTATCATGCACATGGAAAATACAGTCTCATACAGAACAAATTCTGATTTGTTCTGTCACTTCAGTCGCCCTGTGGGTTTCCTGCAGGCTGGGAACATGTCAGAGGCCAGTTTGGTTGTTCACAGCCAGCTCAGCTCATTGTGGTCCTTACATGGAATGCTCCTGGTGTTTGAAATATGCTGTTGGAGTTAATTGTTGGCAGCAGGAGCTTTGCTTAAGCCCAGGCAGAAGGACAGAACCAGCTGGTGCTGGCACAGCTCTGGGCACCCACAAGCTGTGGAAAAGGCTTCAGACAGAGCTCTGGGTCCTCCAAACCCATCGATTCCCCACCAGACTGACCTTCCAAGGTTAATCCCCTGTGCCAGGGAGAAAGGAAAACAATATTCCTAGACTGTCCCTACCTACTTAAGTGCTGTCCCACAGCAAGAATGGAATTTCTCCATGTGCCTGAAGTTATAGGAAGGCAAAGCTCACTTCTCCAAGAGCTCCAGACCAAAAACTGCCTGGGAGTCCTGCTGCTGCCTTGGCTGCTGACTGTGCTGTCCCTGAAATGCTCATCAGAACAGGGTACAAGGGGCACTGGAATCATATGCTACCAATGGGTTCAGCAAGTCCATTGGCATTGCAGAGGAGGGTTCTTGGCACAGAGAGACTTTGCCATGCAGGAGGTTTTAAGCTCTCACAGAGACAATTCTTTGCTAAGGCTGCCCTGGCCCAGGGACAGAACCTGATCAGATCCCAGGCAGGTGACTGGAGCACTGAGCAGGGGGTGGCAGCTTTCCAAGCCAGAAACAATCTCTGACACGAGGAAATGCAAGAAATAATGAAAAATTCAGCCCTGCTCTGTGTTTCCTGAAGCCTGTCACAATCACAGGGCATTTTACAGAGGTATTGGCTTTTATCAGCAGCAATGAGCCCTTCTTGTGGAGCAATCTGCAAGGCAGATTTTTGGCAGGCTGTGACTGTGTTAGAGGAATTCACTTGTGCTTCAGTCAGGGTTTGACCCCACCAAGCCCCTCACAGCCCCTCACTGAAGTGGATCAGGGAGATGATCAGAAGGGTAAGAGCTGGAAAACTCTGGGCTGAGCTGCTGACAGTTTATTGGGCACAGCAAAAGCTGGGCACACAAGCAAAGGAAGACAAAACAAGGAGTGAAGTCACTGCTTGCCTTGGGCAGGCAGGTGCTCATCTACCTCCAGGAGAGCAGGGCCCCAACACAGGTGACCTGGGAAGACAAACTCCAAAAATCCCACCCCATCCCTGCTTCTTCCCCCCACTTCCTATACTGAGGATGATGCCACATGGTCTGGGACATCCCTTTGGTCAGGGGGGGGTCACCTGTCCTGGCTGTGCCCCCTCCCTGATGTGGCACTGGGAGGGGCAGGAAAGGCCTTGGCTCAGCAAGAACAGGAACATCTCTGTGTTATCAGCCCTGTGTTCAGCACAAATCCAAAGCACAGCCCCAGAGCAGCCACTGGGAGGGAAAACAACTCGACCCCAGGCAAACCCAGCACAGCCTGAACAGCATCTCGTAGAGAAACAGGGAATAAACTGCTGGAGTGTTACTTCCAGTGCTCCAATAAGGAGTGTTGAAGTGCTCTGGCTTGGTCATTCCCAAAGGTGCTGCCAGACCATTATCACATGGCAGACAGGGCTTGTGAAACCTGTGGGTGGTTCCTTGAGGCCCCAAGGCCAGGCTGGACGGGGCTTGGAGCAGCCTGGGTGACTGGAAGGTGTCCCTGCCCATGGCAGGGTGTTGGAACAAGATGATCTTTAATCTCCCTTCCCACCCAAACCATTCCATGGTTCTGTGATTCCTCACACCTGGTAGCTCAGAGGCTGATGAAAAGAGCTGTACTATGAGGCAGTTATTGTGGAGATAAGAATTATGTTTCTAATCAAGTGGCAAAAGGAAGTTCCAAAAGATTTTCTGTTTCAAGATTTAATTAGATCATACCTGCTTTTTATGTCATGTTTTCTCCCCTTTCAATCATGCCAAGAAAAAAGTGAGACCCTCCACTTCCTCCTTATTTCACTGGACATAAGAGTATGATGTTATCCACATCTTCCATGGCACTAGAAAATCCCCCCACCTTAATTCTGAGCCCATCAAGTTTTGAGACCCACACCTTCCCAGAGTTCATTTCCACCCAGGTCCTTGGGACCCTGATTTGTGCTGTTGGCTGCTCATTTTCACATCTGTTCTGCTGCAGCTGCCTGGGAAAGTAGCAGGACAGGTTATTGATTTTTCCTTTATGCCAGTTTTCTGCTCTGTCAAGATCTGCCAAAGAGGAAAAAGAGGAGCTGCCCCATGTTCCTTCCTCTGGAGGCAAATCAGCACCTCGATTAAAGGAGCAGATGGAAAACACTCCCATTGTCTGCGCAGCTTTAAGGGGCTGAGCCCAACAGAGGGAAAGCTGTATTTGCTGTCCATGATGATCATATTGCCTCTGCTAAAGCCACTGATGTGCAGGAGGAAAAGGGGATTTGAGCCAATTCATTTCCTCCTGCAGCTGCTGGAGCAGCTGCCACCCCCAGCACGGGCACAGCCCGGGCCACCGGCACCGCTCCGCGGGAAGGGCAGCTCTGCCCTGCTGCCAGCAGGGCTGTGCACAACCCTCCTGAGCCTTGGCATGGGGGCTGGAGGGGCACAAAGCCCCAGGCCCCTCTCTGGGTGGCAGTGGGTGGGCACAGGCAGCAGCAGCAGCCGCAGTGGGCAGTGGTTTCCTGCTCCAGACTCCTCCTGTGCCGGATTCTCGGTTGAATTTTGTTAAGTGTTCTCTTGACACCCTGGAAGCTCCCCAGGGCAGTGGGCACAGCCCCAAGGTTGCCAGAGCTCAAGGAGTGTTTGGATCATCCTCTGGGGCACAGGGTGTGCTTGGGGATGGACCTGTGCATGGCCAGGAGTTGGACTTGGTGATGATCCTTGCGGGTCCGTTCCAGCTCAGCACATTCTGGGACTCTTTCCCTTCAGCACCCTGATCTCAGCTCCAGCTGTCAGGATAAGCTGTCTGGATAAGCTGTCAGGATGCATCAGGAGGGTCAGTGTATGGACTGTTTCCAGCTGTGCTGCCCTGTCCCTGTGCCACTCAGTGGGATCTCTCCAGGCTGCTGTATCACTGCTGCTCACCTTTCATGCACCAACCCTTTCAGTCCCTGTTTCCAGCTGCTCCAAGCCCAGGGCTCTGCAGGAATCCATGAGTTGTGTCCCAGAGTTACTGACTTCATGGTCACCTGAGATCAGTCTTGATCTTCAGCAGCTTGGGATTGGTCAGAGCAGATTGCTCTGCAATCCTTGATTTGGCTGTTCCTACAGAAGGTAACAGGGTTGATGTTCTGCAGCCGTGTTTTAGGGAGGAGTTGGAGGCACAAATACACCTGGCAGCTTGTTCAGCATCCCAGGAGAATTCTGCTGTGGAGCAGGGAAGCAAAGCCACCTCTTTCCAGCTGCAGGACAGCAGTGGCTCCCACGGGTCCATTCTGCTCTGCTTGACCAAAAACCCTGCAGTGAAGGGAGTAAAGGGCACACACTTGACCTGGAGTCTGCAGCCTGCTGGGTTTGCTCCTGGAGAAGTGTGTGGTGCAAAGGTGGTGCAGGGCTGGGAGCAGTGGGTGGGATCCCTGAGAGATCCCTGCGGGTCCCTGCAGTGAGGGAGGGGACAAGAACCATGGACTTTGATTGGTTTGGGGGGCACAAATCTGCATGAGCTCAGCTCCCACAGCCTGGCCCTGTTGGCACTGGGCAGGACTGGGTGAAACTCGGAGCGTTCAGTGGAGTTTGACTGATTGAAAGACCTGAGAGGAAATGTGGGAAAATCCCAGTGGAATGCAGTTCTAAATCCCTCCGTAGTGAGACAAAGCAGGAGGGGCTGTGGAGAGCACGAGAGAGGTGTGATAATGTCTGAGGGGTGGCTGGTGGTGTTCTTTAGGTGTTTCCTGGTCCTGATGACCTGTGCATTGCTGGCAGGTCACTGCAGTGAGCTTCTGTCCCCCTGAAGCTGACTGTGTTTATGAGGGTGTTGACAGCGATGGAAAGGAGGAGTGGATGGGTTGTTAAGCTTGGGTCCTTTTCCCTCCCTTGTGCACTAAAACGTGTGTGTGTTTTGGCAATTGGCTTCAGCCAGGGTTTATTCAGGGCAATTGATCTCTGCAATAACAAGGTGGTGGATAAAACAAACACCTCCTGACACTTCCCCCTGTCCCAGCCACAGCTGGAATTCAGCAGTGGATCTGGTGCAGGGAGGACTCTGCCCGTGCCTCTGCTCCTTCCAGCTGCAACTGCCCTGTCCTCTGGTGTCAGGGAGAGCACACTGACAGCATCACTCCTGCCCTGGGATTTTAACTTCCCAGGTGGAGTTTGTGTGCATGTGAAGATGAAGAAACCTTTTGGCGAGGTTTAACACCCCCAGAAACATCTAAGGAAGTTCAGACAGGGAGAAATCTGCTGGAGGCTGGTCCACCTGTATCCCCTCCTAAAGTACTGCTTCTAACAGGCACTTGATGTTTGCACAGGACATCAGGAACACAGAATCCCCTCCAGTGAAATGAAGAGGGATCCTTAATCACAGGCAGGAATTGCTAAGTCCAGTGGTCCAGCTGCTCCTGTAGCCCCAACACTCCTGTCTGCTGAAGGAACTCCTGCCCAAATAGTGAACACTCAAAAACTCCTGCTCAGTAACTCAGAAAAGTTCTTTCCAGGCCAGAAGGACCCCACCGAAGCATTTTACTGTTGGCTGTAAAAGTTAAGTGATGTTAAGTACAGCAGGCCATAAAAATCAGGACTTTATTTCCTAATATGCTTCTCAGTTACAAAATCCAGAGCCTGGCTTGTTTAGACAGCAGGAAAAGTGGGCTCTGGGAAAGCTGCAGGATGCTGAGGTACAGGTGGTGTTTAACTTGGGTGTGACCCGTGACTTTCCCAGGGCTGGCACTGTGCCCAAAGGCTCTTGGGAAGCACAGCCTTTCTCCTGGAGCCCTGGGCATGGTGGTGCTGCACACACTGGGGTGTGTCCTCCTTCCTGAGCTGTTCCTGGCTGGGGTTGGAGCTCATGGACAGAGGTCACACATCCCTGGAGCTCAGACTCTGGTCAGTGGGATACACCCCACAGCTTCACCCTGAACTGCTGGGGCAGGTGGAGCTGCAGGTGAGAGGGAGATCCAGGGTTCCCCCGTGCTGCTCCAGGTGGAGCAGAACATTCTTGCCCTGGATGTGGCAGCAGAAGCTCCTTCAAGTCCCTGGGAGCTGCCCAGCAGTTCTGGAACCTCCATTGGCTGTTGGCTGAAAGGGACAGAGCATTCAGAGAATAATCCTGCCCAGATCCTGAAACAGAGCTCAGCTGACCTGTAAAAAGTCCTGGGCACTCATCTGTTATCTTAAATTCGCTGTCTTTTCCTCCTGCAGGTCTCTGGCCAGCTGAGGTGCTGTGGAATTAGATCCATTTTACATAGCATAAATATTTAACAGCTCTGGAGCATGTAGTTTAATATTAAACAGACAGGCTTATAAATACTTCAGAATTATAGGTGCTGTCACACTACATGGAAATGGTTTGATAGGATCTAGGAGAAATATTTAGGTTTGACAAGAGAGGAAGTGATGGGGGTTAGAGGGAATCAGCCACATTTCTAACTGCTGGAGGAGCCCATAAAAAAAAACACCACCAAGAAAAGTTGTACAGCTTCTGTTCTTGAAAGGCAATTTGGGTGAGTTTCCTCCCCCTCAGGAAACAACAGACTGGTTCCCACCCTACTCTCTTCAAGGAATGAAAACATTCACAATCTTAAGAAAACACTGCAGAGAAAACAGAACAGTTTAGGAGCCAATGCTCAGTGAGATCTCACTGGTCAGAAGTGGGTCCACTCAGTGGGGGATTATCTTTATTAGAAAGGCAAGTGGGACTTAATCAGGGATTTAGATGCTCTTGAGCCTTGTTAGTTTAAGCCCATGTGCTACATTTTGCCACCTAAGAGAGTGTAGAGTTTATGGTGAGTGGGTTTGCTTCAAGAAAATGAACAAAATCCCCACCTGCCCCACTGGGACCGGCTGTGCCTGAGCCAGGAGCACTGTCTGCAGCTCGGGGCTTCACAGGGAATGGGCACCACACCAACCAAAATCTGGGGGCTGTTTCAGTTCTCCCTTCTGCCCACCAGCTTCCTGTGTGATCCCTGAAAGTCATTTCTCTCCCCAGCAGGTTCTCCAGGCATGTGGGGTCTAATTTCGCATGAAATCTTCCAAATGCATTTCAGGATTAGTCCCTCCAGGCCTCTGTTCCCATCTGTGAGACAGAGATAAAGCAGAACTCGAGAGAAACGTGTTAAAATAAAAGGGAGGTACATTTTATCCCACAGGAGGCTGAACTACAAGGAATAAAAGCAGGGAAGTTGTGTGTATTTATGGCTCACCCATCAGCAGTGCAGGTGGGTTCTCTGTGCCAAAGTCTTGGCAAAATGAACCTTTTCTGTGTATGTTCTGTATCCTGTAAGAATGTGGAATGACATGCCAAGGGACATGACTTCCAAACATTATGGCACATTCAAACCTCTGGGGTTTGAGTGTTCTGTGACAGTTTCATGGCATCCCACAGCTTGGTTCCTCCCTGTGAAGTTGGCTGTAGCATTCCCAGGTAGTGTGTTTTGTCTCTGCTGAACTCTGCTACCAAAGCACAGTTACAATGTTCAGTGCAATGTGATTTCCAGGGCAGTGGGGTTACCAGGAGTGGTGATTGCACAAAGGAACTTAAGTCAGCTCTTCCATCAGAAATATTTTGGTTTATGGCCCAGAAAGGCCGGGAAGGCACAGAGGCTTCTGTGCACCTTGGAGACAAATTTCCTGTGGGGTTGTTGTGGAGTCAGGAGCTGTGTGTGGGCTGAGCTGGGCCAATCCCTGATGCAGAGATTTCTTGGAAGGTGTGCTCTGAGCACAGGTTAATTTTTACCCTGGAACATATGTCTGAATCCAACATCAGACCTTTACAGCCAAAAAAAAGGAGTGGCCAGGGTCAGTACAAAATGTGGTGAAGAGCCACAGGTGAGTTTTAGTGAATCAGCCTTTCCAAAGAAGGCTGATGTTTCCTGAGTTCCCACCTGGCAGGGCCTCAGGCAGTGATGGTTTCTGTGATATTCCCTGTCCACCTGCCCAGGTGTTTCACTGACTGGGAGAGAAGCTGCTTTTGCACATGACAGCAAAGGTCTAACACACTGCTGGCTCAGCTTGGTCCTTATTTTGACTTGGCACAGCCAAATGTCAGGAGAAGACTTTCCCTTTTGCCTCAGATTTATGCTCCTTTTGCCCAAGGACAGACTTTGGGTGATGCCCTCGGAAGGTCAAAGGAGAGGCAGGTCCATGAGCAAGGTGGGGTTTTCCAGTGTTGTTGGAAGAATCCAGGTGTTCCCACTGAGGTTGGTGAGCATCCCAGACAGAGAACAAGTCCCAAAGGTCTGGGAGTCTCAGGGTGATGTGTCTGTCTCACAGCCCCACCAGGGCCCTGCTGTGTTTGGCAAAGGGCTCCTGTCCCTGAGTCTCCCTCTCTGGGAGGGACGAGCAGCATGGGGAGGGGAGGTGGTTGCTGCAGAGGAAGGCTGGACTTTCCAGGGCCTGTACTGCAAGGAGAAGGAGCAGGTCCAAGGGATGGACTTTGCAGGACTATTGCTGCTGTGCCTGGGTCCCACAGAGCAGACAGGAGCTGTCCCCTCACAGCAGGAGCTGTGGGTGACACTGCAGTCCCCACCAGACACCATCTGGAACAGCAGCAGGTCTTCAGGAGCTAAAAACTGAGAGACAGCTCCTTTTCTCCTAATTTAATTTCATTTTTATCAGTGGTGACTGTTTACATTTGTGCTGTCAGGCTGAAAGACACCACCAGCCACTGTACACTCTTGTTCTGGCCCAGGGAAACAGTCGCCATGTCTGGATGCCTTTGGGACCTTCCCAAATCCCTGTCAATTTGTGTCAGCAATGTTACTTGGCATGTTGCAGCAACTGCCAGAAGTGCTGTCACACAGCCCTGTGTGACGGGGTTGCAGCTTTATCCCATTGTGCAGGACAATTGTTGGTGTCCCACTTCTTCAGACACTGTTAAGGAACTGACACCTGGATCCACCAGGTTCTTGGACACGTTTCTTTGCTGATTGCAGCCCTCACACAACACCTTTGTTTTCCCTTCACCAGGGTGAACCAACTTGTGATGCCACCAGCCTCTGTGAAAGTCTGAGATGGTGAGTGACCCAAACCAGCAACAGGTTTCAAGCTGCCCCTACGCTCCAAACCCCCTGCCCACCCATTCCTCTGTTCATTACTGGAGAGAAGGTCCTTAGCCACCCCTGCTCTGCACCTTTGCCACCTTCAGCCAAACCAGAGGAAATCAAGAATGGGGAAACCAGGGCTCACCTCAGATGTCCTTTGTGGTATTGAGCTGCTTCCAGAACCTGGTGCTCCCTTCTTGGAGCAGGTGGGAGCAGGTAACCCCTGAGCAGCAGCAGGAGTGACTGTCCCAGCCAGAACTGGTGTTCACAGAACCTGGTGTTCACAAACCTCCTGCTGCCCTGCTCTGGCTCCAGCACCAGCTGCCCTCAAACCACCATTCTTAACATATTCCAAATTTTCTGTTTGCTGGCAGCACCTGATCCTTCCTGTTGTTGCAGGACTGTCCCCACTGTGACCCCTCGATCCAGGGTGACAACTCTGAGCCAGAGGGACCATCCCCTTCCTGCTGCCCCCTCCCTTCCCCCCTGTGTCCACGTTGTCCTTATCACTCCCCCACAGCCACAGCGCTCGGAGCCGCCGCGAGTGATAAACACTCCCCAGCATTTCACTGGAGCCTAAATTAATTACAGCAACTTTTTGAAGAGGAGATTTCTTTCCCCATAAATTAAATGCACTGAGAGACTAATCAGAAAATCAGAACTCAATAAGACACTTAAGAATGGCCTTTTGAGGGAAAAGATTTAATACAATCTCTAGCACAGCAGATGTGTTATTTCCAGAGAGGGGAGTGGATTGTAGGATAGGGCTGCCAGGAGCTTGCAGGCTCTGGGTTGGATGTGTGCTCACACATTATTATCAGTAGCTTTTAGATAAAAGTTTGGGGGTTGTTTTTTTTGTTTGTTTTTAAAAAACCAAAACCCTCGACAAATCTGGGAGGAAATACAAGATGGTGTTGCTGAGACTTGCTTCATAAAACAGTGACCACTTGGTCCTGGGCACAGCAAGGCTTTTCACTGCACTTGCTTCTTTTCTGGTCTAGTTTTGTACAGGTTGAGATAAACCAGGCCATTGTCATAGGGAACTGTTCTGTAACTGAGCAGTCACTGATTTTTAAGGTCAGAGGCAATTTCCTGCATAACGTGGAGCACAGACCCTCTGACAGGAAATCCTGCAGTGAGGGAACTGGTTATCCCTGCCCTGTTATCTTGGGAAGCTGCTGGATAGGCCCCAGTGTACGAGTGGCACCTCAGCAGTGAGGGAGGTGCTGATGTGGCTCCTCAAAGCCAACCTGGGCCACCAGCAGTGCCTGCTCTGCCCTGGCAGCAGCCAGAGCTGGGCTGTGCTGCTGGGATTGTGCTGCTGGGCCCTCCAAGGGACAGCAGGTTGGAAAACGACAATTTAAGGCACGAGGCAGTCCCACTTTTCTTCAATAAACTGAGGGGGTTAAAACATTCTAGCAAAATTGTCCCTGTAATCTGCTGAGCTGCTTCATCACCAACAGTTGCATTTACAAACCTGGCAACATGGTTGATACCCCAAAATACTGCAGACAGGAGCTACACCTGCTGCTGGTCACCTCCTGGAGGAGGTGTGTCTGGATCACAGGGCATTTATTTCCCATTCCAAACAGCTACAGCACACCCCAAAGTGTTGCCTCCACCCTGGACAGGCTTTGCTGGCCCCCCTTGCACTGAGCTGGCCCTGCCCCAAAGCTGGGATTCACCTTTACCAATCCATCCCTGTGAGCTCCCCATTAACCCCCCCTTCCCTTCCCTGTTCCCAGGTGCCAGCGAAGGAAAGGACACGTGGACTCTGCTCCCACCACACCAACCTCAAGCTCGAAGCCCTTCCGTGCTGGATCCCAGTGGATCCTCCAGCTCCACACCACCCCCAGGGGTTCTCCAGCCCCAAATCCATTCCCCCACTCCAGCCTGTGGGGTCAGGCAGCGGGAGGTGAGCAGGGCAGGCGGGAACACGGGACCTGCTGCAGCGTGAGGACCTTTGCTCCTCCCAGCACCCACAGCTGCACCCAAAATGTGCTGCCCAAGTGAGTGACTGTAGATTGTGTACATGGTTTTAGTTGCAGCCAACCAAGTCCACGTGGTTTGCAGGCCTGGTGTCCTGTGGAATGGTGCTGCTCTGCCAGCACTCCCACACCCATGGACTGCACGAGCTGGGGACCCGTTCTGTACATCACCTTTGCTTTGACACTGAAGGCTCAACTCAGATTATTATTTTTTATTTAAATATGTCATAAGATGCTTTATCTCTGCTGAAGACATTAGATGAGATATATATATATATATTTAGATAAACAGTTTTTATTTAAATGTTTGAAACCTTGAGCTGCCTGTGCAACCACAGCAGACACGAGTAACATCCACAGCTCTCCCTGACTCAGTGCCCTGCTCTCAGGCCCTGCAAGGGCACCACGGGAAGAGTTCCAGTGGGTGACCTCCCTGTCACCTGAGGCTGAGCAATGGGCAGAGGAGAGAGTCTCACTGCACTGGGAATGCTGGTGGTTGTCACAGAAAGGCCCAGTACGTTGGACAGAAATCCCTACGGGCTCTGGTGTTTTCAAAATGCTCAATTCAGCCTTGCCTAGGAGGTTCACAGGCTTTTGAAATACCAAAATCCACCTGGCTGAATCGCTGTACCTTGGGCCTGGGAGTGCAATACTGCTGTGCCAGTGACCTCGTGCTTTGTTTACATGATGCCATATCACAGGACTGTCAACGCTAATTCTCCCTGTCAGTGTTCCAAAGCAGTGGCTGATACTCTGTTTCCTGGGAGCAGTGTTTGGGCTCCTGCACACCCAACCCTGCCCAGTCCAAGTGCTCTCCCTGGGGTGTCACCTGTACCTCCACAAAGGTGCGTCTGAGACCTTTCAGACAGGGCCAGTGTCTGAACTGGGTGAGTCTCAAGTGCAGGGACGTGTCACGGGGCCACTTCACTGGGGTTTTGTTTCCTTGTTTCCTGCACTTGGCCTCCCCAAGTCAAACTGCTGCCGTGGCAGGTGGGTGCTGCAGCAGTGTGGGGGAGGAAGGAGAGCACAGAGAGCACAGGCCCTGCCCAGCCAGGCTGCCTCACACGGGGCTCCATGAACTCCCCTCTCCCTGTCTCTGCTCACCCCTGTCCCACAGTTCAGATCCCTCTCCAGCTCAGCACCTCGAGCAGGGAAAGGCCCCTCCTGTGGTCACCAGGGGCTGCAGTTGGGCTCCAAGCAGGGCTAAACCAGCTCAGGAAATGCCAGACCGGGACTGGATGGGGGTTAAGGCTGGAAGCTGCTGTCCTGGCTATGCCACAAGGTTGCCCAGGAAGGTCCCATTGGTAAATTTGGGTTTACATCCCATCCCCTTCCAGGATGTGCTGGGACCTCCAGCACAGCCCTGCAGTGGGGGTGGGTGTGATTCCAGGTGTTCATCCCACAGCCAGTCCCAGCCCAGGCAGGTTCCAGAGGTGACTCCTGTCACCCTGTGAGTCCTTCCCCCTCCTCAGACCCCACAGGACTCCTCTGCAAAGTCTCTGCCACCTGAAATACTTTAACAACAGCTCTAAGATTTAGCTAAAGAACCAGAGTGTTCCTCGAGTGCCTGGGCATCCTCTGGAGAAGAGCAAGTGGGTGCTAGAAATAACAAAGCAAAGCAGATCCCAAACAATGCTTCACTTCCCACCTCGTGCCACTGTTTACATTCGTAGGGGAAACACGGCCTCTGTAGGGTGGGAGCCAAACCATTGGCTTTAAAGGCACATGAATTTCTGATTCCCGTTAAGAAATTCCTCGTTAAGCTGTTTAAAAAGAAACAAAAAGCAACCCAACAATCAGTCATTTCATCTCAGAGACCAAAGAAGATTAACCACATTTCCGAAATTGCTTTTCCAATAGGCTGCCTCTGTTGTAGCATTTGCTGTCAACAAAATGAAACATTCCTGCTAAGGTTCAGAGATTAGGAATTCTCCTTAAACTTAATTCTCGGGAGTCAGCCACGACAAGGGAACTGAAGTGGTTTGTAGTGTCCTTGTCTGTGACAGGCCCTGGTCCCTGTCAGAGCTCGGTGCTGGTTTTATCTTCTGAGGGAAATGCTGTGGGCTCTGTCGAACGAGAGGGAAGGGAGCAAGCAAAGGAGTGAGAAATGAGTCTTACCTGCACCAACGGGTTCCTGAATCCCTGCTCCCACCTGTTCCAGGCTAGGAGAGGGAGGCTCAGGCTCCTCCCAGTTCCCCACGGTCGGTGGCACCTACAGTGTCTGGTCCTTACTGTGTTCACTCACCAGGGAGGCTCCAGGCTGTTCTCAGTGAATCATGAGGGTTTTCTTCTCCTCCACTTCGTAAAGGGGATTTTTTAAAGCATTAACTGCCCCCTCCCAGCTGATCCTGCACTGGCACTGCTGCCCAGGCAATGGTTTGTACACAGTGAGGGGAACTGCCCAGAGAGGCAAGAAAATACCCCAAAAGGCAGCAAACTGCCACCCCAAGTGGCTCCAGCTGCCATCGCTCCCAGGGCAGGTCAGAGTGGCCCCAGGAGCCTCTCCCCCTTCAGACTGGCCAAGGGAGACCCTCAGGGTGAGACCAAACCCCCCAAAATGACTGGCTGTGCTCTGGGAAGCAGAGTTCTCTCAGCACCCTCCGTCCCAACTGCTTATTTTCTTCCCCATTTGCTTTATTGTTTGGTAAACCAGCACTTACAATCACTTTTACTATGTGATGTATGGGAGTATTAGTATATTTTTCTTGTTATACAAGGGAGGAGTATAAAATAGTTTTCTGATTTCTTTCAGAAGCAAATGACTATTTTATTTTTTAAGAGCAATTGATTGTGAATCTCAGAGTATAAAAAAAATAAATAAGCCAAATATATACCTTTATGTAAATTAAGAAATAAAAGTATTTAAAATGTACCTCCTGGCTCCTTTTCTTGTGTCACCTCTTGGTTGTGCAATCCTGTGGCTGCTGGGCTGATCCCTGGGACAAGGAACACACAGCCACCAGGAACACTTGGGTGTGGATGGTGAAGGACTTTTGTGCAGTGACACACACAGGGGTGGTTGAGGCTCCCCTGAGCAGCTGGGAGAGACCCTCCCACAGCAACCCCCTCCAGTGTCCTTTCCTTCAGCACAGGGCAAGTGTCCAGGCCAGGACACCCCTAAAGCAAAGGACCTGTCACTGAAACCACCACCCCTTTTGGCAGCACTGTCTCAGGGCTTTCAGCTTCATCATTCTGTGTCAATGACTTGATTAAGCATAATTTTATAAAGTCTCATGTTCCAGCAGATGGGCTCTTAAAGCTCAACCCATTCCATCCCCTGCCATGGGCAGGGACACCTTCCACCAGCCCAGGTTGCTCCAAGCCCCATCCAACCTGGCCTTGGACACTTGCAGGGATCCAGGGGCAGCCACAGCTTCTCTGGGCAACCTGTGCCAGGGCCTCCCCACGCTCTCAGACCCCACATCCCTCCCTGGAGCTCACAGCCTGTGGCTGTTTTCTTGCATCCAGAAGAACCCTCGAGCTCTTGTCACTGCCAAAGAGCTCTGGACAGCTGAAAAGGCTTCATTAAAATCAAAAGCATGCTCTGTCCCCTAAAGTCCTGAAGGTCAAGCAGCAGACAGGACATGAAATCAAGTAAAATGGAACCTTTGTGATTGTTAAAAGGCACAAATAAGTGCTGGTGCAACAGGATTTGACTTGGTGGATTAGTGACTGCTTTCTCTAAGCTGTGCATCAAAGCCAGCCTACAGCCAGGTAATTTAATTGGCAAGAGTTGTTAGTGAAGCAGGACTCTCACCATGCCCTGCAGCTCTCCTGTGCCCTCTCCCCTTGCCTGTTCCACAGGAGACTGAGCACCCCAAGGCCACGGCGAGGCAGAGGTCAGTCACCTCTCCAGCTCAGCCACTGGCATCTGGCCCTGCCCAGCTGCCACCCCTCTGTCACAAACAACAGCTGGCACTGCTTTAACCTTGTGCTTTGCCCTTCCCAAAACGAGTGACGAGCTGATCCACATGAACTCTTCACCACAGTGACCCTGGCAGGTATCCCAGAGCAGCTCAGCCCAGCTCCACGGCCTCAGCTCACTCCTGTGGGCAACAGCTTGCCCAGAGCAGTGGCCACAGCAGGAGTGTGGTGGCTCTGGGTGCCACACACGTGCTCTCTGGAAGCAGGTGAAGGTTCCCTCCCTGAGCTGCCAGGAGAGAGTCCTCCCATCCAGCTCTCTCCCCTGCTTCCCACCCCACCCCTGCCTGCTGTCCCTCCTCTGACACTGCACAGCAGTGGCTCAAAGTCCCGGGATGTCCTACTCACAGAAACAGAGAAGGAAAGGGATCATCAGTGAGAGTGCCCAGATCTGAGCCCCCTGCTCCCCTCTGGATCACTGAACACGGACAGCCCTGACCTGCAGCCTCCTGTGCACTGCATCTGCATAACACAGGGGAAGCCATCGCCCTGGGGACAGCTGGAGGTTTTAATGAGCAGTGAACCAGCTTTCAGCAGTAAATGGCAGAGGCAGGGCAGCATCCCCAGTGCCCACAGGCCCCTCTGGAGCAGAGGGCCTCTTTCCTGGAGACAGGACTGGCAATAATTGCCAACACCTGCCTGGGAACAAAGACCTGCAGCTCTTCTGCAGGCTGCAACAGCAGCTCTTGCAGTCAAGGTCCTTCAGCCACCTCCAGATGAATATGTGGTTTGGGAGAAAAGGTTCAGCAGGATGAGTCCAGTCCTAAACTGCTCTGTTAGAGCACCAGAGATGCAGGGACCAGCCACCTCCCTGAGGGTCTGGTCTGCACTGCCCTGGTCACACCCCAGCAGCCCAAGTCTCCATCCTGTTTGGGGACCTCTGCAAACCCTGCTGAGGCTGGAGGCCAACAGTGAGCAAGGTGAGGCTGCCCTTCACCTCCTGCCCGACTCCTGTGCCACTTCCTGAAGAGTGCCTGACTTGCAGAGTCCAGAGCCTGCCAGTCCCTCCTCACCCAGGAGCTGCATCCTCCATGGCAACACCACAGAGCTCCTCAGTCCTGCCTCCCCTGAGGGCTGGAGGAAGCTGGCTGTGGGGGCAGGAAGGACACCCTCTGCTGAACCCTGCCCAGCCAGTGGGCACAGAACTCCAGCCCTCACCTGCTGCTCACAGGAGCCAGGGCACTCCTCAGATGTGCAGCAGAGCCTGTGGGATCTCTGCTGGGACAGGGAAAGGGGAAGCTGCACCTACCCAGGGTCTGCAATGGGCTGTGCCTGTGTCCCTGCCAGCTGCTGTCTCACAGAAACTCACGTGCCATTTAAGAGAAACACTGCAAAGGCAGATAAATAGCCAGGGGCAAACACAGCCCTTTGCAGCTCTTCTCTCACTCCCTCCAAAAGCAACATGACATTTCCAGTGCCCTTATCTCTGCCTGGTGGTACAGACCCACCAGCAGTACGAGAGCTGAAGGAACAGCAGGCACAGCCCTGCTCCAGGCCCTTCCCTCTGCCAGGAGCCAGCACCAAACTCCTCTGCAGGAGGGAGGAGAGCACTGGGGCCTTCACAGAATCACTGAGGTTTGAAAAGACTTTTGAGCACAGAGTCCAATCACTGACTCAGCCCTGCTCCCTGGGATGCTGGGAGAGGAGTCAGGGCCAGGCCTGCAGGAACAGGGAAGTCAGCAGGTAGGGGCAGAGAAGGGAGGGAGGAGATTTTGGAGGCAACTACAATATAAATAGGGTTTCAAACACTTTGAGACTCAGCTCTTAACAAGAACCAGGTACCCCCAATACATGGGAGCACTTGCTCCTGGTGCTCTCCAAAGGGGTGACAGCATTCCAGCAGTCAGGAAGGAGCCTGGGGATAAATAAGCAGATGCAGTTCCAAGCAGCCACCTTTCCAGACTGTTTGTTGTAAGCCTGCTGTTCCAGGTGCCCTGCATGGCTGCACACAGGCTGCTGGCCTGGCAGAGTGGCCAATCAATCAACCATTTCAATTGTTTCACTGATTTATTGATGTCCCTGCTCTACCACAGGGGCCACGACCCCTCCTGCACCCAGCAGCAAACAGGCAAGAAAACCAGATCATGGGAGTTACTGACAACACCAGAGTGGCCAAACTGGGACTATCTGACCCCTGAGTGTGCCTGTGCAAACCCCTTTAAGCCCAGACATTTCAGAGGCTGCATCTCCCAGCCTGGAAAAGCTGTGAGCCCTGCTGGGCCCAGGCAGGACAGGAATGAGCCTTTAGGAGCTTCTGACCACAAGACTCAGCAGTGTCAGCACACCTCCCCCAGCTCCCCAGGGAATCCAAACCAGCCTCTCACTTCTGCCTTTGGAAATCATGGAGACAGGAGACAGGCTGTTTGGCACTGCCAGAGAAGAGAGTGGGCATCTCCAGGAGCCTGAAGGATAAACAACCTCCTGAAGCTCCCTGTGCTCTAGGCTCAACCCTCCACACAAGCCAGACCCGCAGCTTTAGAGCTCAGCATCGTGGAAGGTTTATTTAAAAGTCATGGAGGGCATAAAAACTATAGTTAAAAAAGATATTACAACAGTCTACTGAGCCATGCTAGCCATGCCAGGCCTGGGTGAGTCCATGGAGTTTACTCCTGCTGCACTGCAGGTTTTTTCTCTTTTCTTTTCTTCTTGGCTTTGTCCTGCTTCTGCTGGGTCTCCTGGGGGACACTCCCCTTGGGTTTCTTTGCAGCTGGAACCTGCTCAGCTTCATCACCTGCCCCATGTTTTCTTTTTCTGTTTTTGTTTTTCCTCTTCTTCTTCTTCTTCTCATCAGCCACAGCATCTCCTCCGTTAACAGTGGGGAGGGCCCCACCACCCGCCTTTGCCACTCCGTTCTCCCTGACCCCTTTGTTGGGATTCTTGTGTTTGCTGCCACCAGGCACGAGGCCTTTCTTCTGCTTGGGGGTCTCTGTTCCCAGGGGCTGCTCCTCTGGGGCTGCTGGTTCTCCATCTTCAGCTGGTGTTATCCCGTTCTCCTGGGTGCCTTTCTTGCGATTCCTGCGTTTCTTGGTCTCTGGCAGGAAACCTTTCTTCTTCCTCTTCAGTGGCTCTGTGTCCTGCACAGGCTTAGTGGCTGTCTTGTCTTTCTTGGGCTTCCTGCAGAGAGAATGCCAAAAATCAAGAGCAACTCAATTTACAGCCAGGGAAGAGTGTGATCCATGTGACAGGCAGTCCATGAAGCACAGGAGAGGTGCTGTGAGGATGAGTGTTATCCCTGGAGACGTTCCTGAGCCTGCACAGGGACTGAGAGGAACAGCAGCAGCTGGACCAGGACCGACCAAAGCACATGCAGATGTGAGGAAGAACCCCCATTCCATGGTCATGCTGGACTTACCTCCACCTCGAGCACACTTGTGGGTGGCCCTGTGCAAGGCTACTCTGACACTGTCTGTCTGTCTGTCTGTCCAGGGTGACAGCCCAGCAAGGCCTTCACTGTGTTAAACAATCCCAAGAGGTCTTCCAGCAGAACCTCCAAGAGCCCATTCCAGTTCCATCACGGCAGCCTTTGTGTGCCTGACTGGCAGCTGTTCTGACAGCCAGCCCCACCAGCCATCCTGTGCTGCTCTGCACCAGCTCAGGACCCAGAGAGGGGGCCCAAAAAGGACCCAGGCCCTAATTCCATGGCCTGGTTTTCCATGTGAAGCACTAAAGCATAATCACTGAATGCTCCTCAGCTTCCAGAGCTGCAAGGCACCTGCTCCAAGAGCCAGGCTGGGGATCCCTGGAGGGCACTGAAGGTCCTGGCATATACTGTCTGGTATCCAGTCACTTCTCAGGGCAGCTACTCATTCCCTCCAGCCTCACATGTGTAGAATTAATCCACAGTGATGTGACGGGAGCTTAGTGACTCGTCCTGGCCTAGAAATTTCTCTGCAGCTTTGGTTCTTAAGCCAGGCTGCCATGTGAGATTGCTGCAAGCAGGGATTGTCCTTGGGTCATCAGCTGCCTCACTCTGTTGGCAGGTATCAAACATATCACACAAGATCACAACCTTTCCCATAAAGGACCAATGCCAAGCAGGTAAGCACATGGAATAACAAGCCCAGTATTATTCCAAACAAGCAAAACAAGAAGCGTCTCTACCCCACCAGCCCAGGAGCTCCATTTAACTCAGAACTCCAGCCTGAGCTCCCCTGCCTTGACCTCCTCTCTCTTCCCACCTGCCCACACCCATGGACACAAGCAGGACAGGCAGGGAGGCCCCCAGACAATCCCAGGAGCTGGAATTCCCAGCACACATACGTGTAGTTGAGCCAGCGCATCACGTTCCAGTAGAGAGAGTCAAGCCGGGGCGAGTTCCCAATGTCTTCCAGCTGGTTCAGGGACAGCAGCACCTTCTCCACCTCTGTCAACTTCACATTCAGCTTCTGCAAGAGGCAAGGAGAGACAAGCTGCAGAGTGAGCTCAGGAAGGGCACCCACAGCAGCAGGGCCCAGGGGGAGGCTATGGCAGGACAAACCAATCCCGCCTGGCTTCCCCGAGCCACTGCTCTGAGCCCATCTGCACCAACCTGGGAGCAAAAACTGAAGGGACCATCAGGCACCAGGTTTTTGAGTCTCTAGCATGAGAGGCATGAGTCTAACAGGCAGAACTGCAGTGGCATAAAAGGGACCAGAGGGTCCTTTGGTTCTCTTTCATTTCCAGTCCATGGCTGGGAGCAGTGGGAAAAAGATACATGACCCAACCAAGAGAAAAGCAGCAGCACTTTCAGTCTGGTTTCTAAAGATCTGGCAGCCTCTTCTGCAACCCACTGGGTAATTTCAGTAAAACCTGGCAGAAGGGGGTGTCTCAAAGGCAATTCAGTTCCTGCAAGAGCCCTGGAAATAATCTCTCTTCTCCACCCACTTTCCTATGAGGTCTTCACAAAGAAACAGGCTGTGGTCAGAGCTCAGGGCTTATCAGTAGGGAACTGGGCTTCAGCAATTCTGTTGCTCGTGGTATTCTGCTCCAGTAAGTAAAACCATATTAGAGACATATTTTGTCACCTATAGAAAATCCTCTCATGTTCAAAAAAGTCGTTTTCCACTAGGGAAACAAAGCTTCACTCCCACTCATAAAGCTACTGAACAAGTCTCAGTTTTTGGGAATCACAATCTCTGGGGTTCAGTGGCAGAGCAATCAAAGAAAGGAGATAATACATGTGTTTGATGAACACTGCACAAATCCTTCAGCAAGCCCCTGGAGATCAGCTCCTTCAGACTTTTCTGTCCTCAGATCCAACCAGGCATCCCCTCCAGGGGTACCTTTGGTAGGAAATGAGGTGGGATGTAGCAGTCACAAGGCAAAATCCAAGTGTGACATTTAAAAGATACTCCTAAAACAGCTGCTTGCCACAACACTGGGTCACACACTCACCTGCCCTGTCACAGTTTTGAGGAGAAAGTTCAACAGCTCCAAGCTCTTGGCAACTTTCTCTTTCTCAGCCTTCATGATGGGTTTTTCAAGTGTTTTCAAACACTGCAAATTAAATGGGAAGATCGAGAAGAAACACACATTAAACAGGGAAACAGATCACACTTCTCAGGAGAAAGCAGAAAACAAGTAATTAATGGCAGGATTCACCTCTCACCAAAGTAACTCCAGAACACAAACCCCACCAAACTCCTGAAAAGCTCAGGAGGGCACATGGTGGAAGCTGCTGGTGCCCAGGTTAATTCAGAAACAGCTGGACAACATAAGAGCAAGCAATACCAGAGAGGTACAACCCTGCTGCTCTCCCTAAAGCAGCATGTTGCTGCTTCCTGGAGAAAAAGAGGTAAAATAATCTCTTCCCTGCTCTGGAAAGGCCAGGAGGCTGCCAGACAACAGACTCACCTGAGGGACCACAGCTACTCAGCTGCAGGAGCTGAGTAAAGCACTGCTGCAAAAATCCATTACAGCTTGTGCCCAGGAAATCCCAGGTGCCAGCCTACAACAGGCCTTGTCAAGCTAAATTCACAGAAATAACTGAGGGAAAGATCTCCCCTGTGTTCCCTTTATGTGCTGCAGGGTTTCTGAGACAGTGAAAGGTCTGGCTTAGAGTAAAATCACTCCAAAGACGGGTCAAATAAAAGCCAGTTATTTACGAGTGGAAAAGGGCAGAAAATAGCCAAAAAAAGGCAGCTGGATCAAAGAGGCTGCCCAGTGGCTCAGGGGCACTGATCCTCTGCCTGCAGCTGGGCCTGCAGCCCTGCTTACATGGTTGTTTTCCTCCCCACTCAGCTTCTGTGGACAGCAAACCCCACAGGGATTACACCAACATGAAACAGGATTTCCAGGACAAGTGTATCGTAGGCAGTGCCATGTCCCACCACAGCCTGCTCCTCTTGAGAAGGCTGCACTTGTGGCCAAGCCCTCTTTTGCTTGGAATTTGGATCTTCCAAACCAGCCAAGGGGCAGAGTCCACCCCAGGCTCAGCATCCTCAGGTTGAAAAGTCCCTGCCCCAAACCTGTCCCCAGCAGTGGGAGGTCATCATTCTCTCCCAAACCACGGATTACTTTTGCTTCAGTGAGACTGCAAGTAATTTTAAGGACTCTGAGCAAACTGTTCTCCATTTATAGCAGCATAAAGTTGGCAAAAGAAGTGAAAAAAAAATCCTTGCAGACACATAAGAAATCTGTTCCCCAAAGCAAGTTGTTTCAGTAATGACACCCACAACAGACAGATAATGATGCCCAGCAAGAGCGTGGGGAACACTTCCAGCTGAAAAAGTGGGGACACCAGATAATGTGTCTGCATAAACAGCAGCCTTCAAGTAGAATTACTTACTGTCTGTACAGGCTCCACACCCTGGGAGTATCTTTTTTAAGTAATAAAGATACAGTTATTTCTTGTTCAGGATGGTCCACTCAAGCCCTGTATTAGAAAGCAACCACGTCCTGCTGGCTGGAATTCAAGCTGCAACTTCATCTGACTATCAATAACTCACTAATTACTCTCTCCTGATATAGACAGATGCACTGCAACTCTATTCCAGAGCTGTCATTAACCTACAAGGTCACACAATTCAACAGCTCTAACATCTCTCAGGTAAAACAACAAATATAGGAGATGCGATTGGAAAAAAATAATAAATATTCACAGGTAGGATATAACAGCCCATGGCCCAGGCACACTCTGTTTATTAGGCTTAATAATAACAACAATCAACAAAAAAAATTCTGATTTGCATAAATATTTTCTCTGCAGTTTCAGGAACAAAATATTGCCAAGCTAGCAGTCATTCCTTGTGGTTAAATTAGCTTTCAGGGAGGCTACTAAGATCCTTATCTTGCTAAGTTGTGCACAAGTTCACAGCAAGAGAAAATCAGTATGGATTGCCAGCTCCTCAGGACAAGGGGAATCAGGGCAGTGCTGAGATGGAGCCACAGTGAAGTCAGCTGTCGTTTCATCTTTTCAACATACAAACACTTTGGAATTAAAAAGGTGTTAAAAATAAATTGCATTTTCTTTTCACTGTAGACGGGTGATGTAGACGACTGCATTTAAATTGTGCTGGCTTGACTTTGCTTGTTCTTGCTGCCCTGATGCTTTGAAGGGTTTGAAACAAATCCTACTGAAGTCAACAGGAAAGTCCTGTAGCTCTGAGCAACACCTGAGGGGCTGATTTTCAGCAGTCTGGAAGCAGTTTTCAGGTGCTCAGGAGATCGGGATGTGCACCTAGTTTGGGGTGCCCAACCAAATTCATGCAGAACTGTGGAAAGAAAAGGGTGGCCAGCCCAGCTGGAGATGGAAAATATCACTGGTCTAGTGACTAAATATCTATTAAAAGCAGTGTTTTGCATGAGTCTGGAAGCACAAGTACAGTTCCACCAATGTAAATAGCCAGAAGCAATCCAGCACAATTTAGATGCTCTGCAAACAAATAGCTCCCTACTGAAATGGATGACTTTAAAACAGCTCTCAAAGACCAGGAAGGAACAAGGAAGAGAGGGAGGGTGACTGGAGAAGCCAAAGGAACAGCAAGGAAGCAGCAGATAATTCATTCCTACAGAATGCACAATTTTCTCTAGCCCAGAATCAGAGTGGATTGGCTTTGGGGAAGCTGGATTTACATAAAGCCTTACTATTTCTCAACATGGGACTTCTCCCTTTCCCTTCTGCTGCAGAGGGTGTAAATTTACTCCAGAGAGCACAAAGACACCAGCACCTCTCTTTGTGGCATGGTTGAGACAGTCAAACCTCCTTAAAGACTCCAGCCCAACTCCTGCTCAGCCCAGTGCCACTTATTATCCTGATCTCACCACTCAGAGCACTTCCCCATTAGAATTCCAGGAGATGGTATCTCCTCTTGGGCATTGCTTCACTCCCCTTCTCCCACAGCAGGGAGTGCACACAGTGGAGGGTTTGCTCTGATGGGATTTGTGTTATTTGTGTTAGTATGAGACACCAACACAAACATCCTCACTCTGGTTACGAAAAAGAAGCTGACTTTGGGCCGGGACTGCTGGCAAACCTTGGGGAACGGCTCCCAGGGAACGAAATCCCAAGTCTCTTCAATGGGAACTGGATCCAGACCTCACAAGCAGCTCTCCCAAACCTAATCCCAAGTATTTGTCATAACTTCTGGTTGCATAAGCTACCAAGCACCATGGTCTGCTCCCTCACTCAACTCCCCCAGAGGTGAAACCAGCTCTGCCACCCCAGTTGCAGAGGTCAGTCACTTCACAGGCCCGCGGTGATTTCATTTTGGGAATCCATACAATACAATCATAAAATTAAAGCAAAGGCTATTATGTAACAGATGGCAAACTGCAACACATGGCAAATATGCCTCAAAAAGAGAAGCAGTGTTTCAGTCCTCTGCAACAGCTTTTGTAGAGCCCCAAACACTGATCAGATCACAGGGACTTGCACAAGGATCTGTTTTACCTTGCAAGACTGAGGCACAAAAGCAGGGGTTTGCTTCCAGCTATGCTACAGGCCAGTGGTGGAGGGTTAAGGGAAAACCCAGAAGAACTTGTCTAACCACTTGTTCTGTGATTCTCTGCCACGTGCTGTTCCAAAGGTATCCAAATCTCCCTCTCCCTGCCCTCTGAAAGCATTACCAACCCAAGGGTCACACAACCCAATCACTCAATACTAAAAGCAGAGAGACCATGAGATTTACACCCAGCAGCTACACTTGCATCACCTGCTGATTTATGTTGCTTTTCTCCCACTTTCTGCTTCTCTTACTCTGCTCCTCCAGTAACAGCCAGTCCCACTTCACAGGGAATCTCAGTTCCAGTTCCAGCTCAGCAATACCTGTGATGCTTAATCATGCCCATACATCTGAGCTGTCAGCAGACCTGGGCAGGTCATTTTCCAAAAAGAAAAACCATGGAGGCAGTTTCCACAGCTGGAACTCCCACCTCATCTCAAGCCAATCCAGCAGCACAGCTCCTGCCTCACCCTGCACGGATTCAGCTGGCAGAGATGGTTTTGTTTTGTTATGTCAAACATCTTGCTTCCAAAACCCTCTGGCTGTTTCTGGAGGAGGGCACTCCTGGCTCCAAGGTTCTCTGCCTCTTGGACCTCTAGAGAACAGCACACCCTCAGCATCTTAACAATCAGGGCTTTTTCTTATATTCTGTATGATACATGGAGGTATCCCAACCACTGCAGAATCCATCTCTCACTGCACTTCACAGCATTCCTCTCCAGACGAGGGAAGAGTCTGCCTCTCCACTCCAGTTTCCATCTATCCACAGAGCCACATCCATTTCTAATCCTACATACACAAGGCACCCAAGGAGAAGTTCTCACACCACTCACCTGTACAGAGCAGCAGCTGCTGCCAAGAGCACTTAAAGAAGCACTGACAGTCCCTCCTCCCTCTGTTCTCTAAGTTTCTGAAGACTGAAAGTATAAATGTTAAAAACTTATTTCCTTGCATCTGTAAGAGAAACAAGTCATCAAGATGTGCCTACAAAGGGAAGGAACCACCCAGTCTCTGCCTGTCCCTGACTGAAAGAAAGGGGGAAGGCAGGGGACCAAGCAGACCCACATGCTGAAGGGTGCAACTAAAGGGCATTTTTGGTGATGTTTATTTTGGCTGTTACTAGAGGGAGGAACCAAAAAATCCAGGAGCCATTATCGCAGAAAATGCCAATGCTTCCCCAAGTTTAATGACCTGACTTTTTTTTTCCCCCAAAGACTGTATGAAAATGCAGCAGGGAAAAACCATACAGGAGAGCTGGGGGAACAGAGGAGAAGGAATTCTCCACAGAGAAATCCAGGATTCTGAATGCAGAACAAAGATATCAGTTAAATCACTCCTGGCCTCATTTTACAAGCTAAGAGGCTGAGAAAGGGCAATGAATTAAGAATTCATGAAGATGGACAGATAAAAGTTGAGGCAATCTTCAAGAAAAAAAATTGAAGAATGGCTTTTCTAGAGATTTGATGAAGTCACTGTTAATAATTTATCTCCCTACAAATTAAGACACCGATAATCAAATCTGATGCCCTTCAGAAATTAAGGGCATGTCTACATCCTTCTCTCCCCCACACATCCTCAGAGGCTCCAGCTTGTTTTAAATCCTTCACTGAACAACACAACAGCAACAAAACCCTGGAATGCCACACAGCAAAGGTCTCCAGGGAGCACACAGTAACTTTCAAATGATATGGAAAAGAGGTCTTGGGTTATCCATACCATCCCTTCCCAGGCCATGTAATTCCCTGTCTACATTCCTGTCTTGCTGCCTGCCCAGTCCAAACCTAAGCAACCACTTAAAATTGAAGGAGGCATCACATGGATCTCATTGGGATTGTGCATTTATCTGAAAGCCACCAGTTTGGTGACTGGCAGTGCTTTGGTCTTGCACTGAACTTTGGTATCAGACTTCTGTCAGCATTCTTCTCCATTCCAGGATGCCTTGATCCTATCTGGTTTTCAAACAGCCAACCTGAACACTTGTCCATCCCTTATGGCACTGACAAAACACACAAAGGGAAAAACAGTAGTAAAGTTGGGCCCTTCCTATGATGTACTTCACTGCAGGAGAGGTGAAGGAAACCCTCAGGAAACCTCTGTGTACAAGCCACAGGAAGCAGTTTTAACAACAGTTTTCTGAGGGCTGTTCTCTTAACGTTTACAGCTGTAAAATATACATTTTCTGGACTATCCCTCAAAATCCTTTCCCGCTCCCTTTGACTTTCACATCATAACTGGGAGTTTCAGTACAAGTTAGGAGTTACACAAAGCACCTCAGTTCAGGAGGGCAAGCTGGTTCCTTGGAGAAGGATGACAAAATGATGTATTCTGAACATGGAGCTTCCTGCCCCAAATCTGTCAGAGAGCCACTAAAAAAACTGGCACAGGTTCAAGATCGCTCCAAAGCCAAGACAGCAATTTTGTAACATATCAGAAAGAAACCAGAAATATATTTAACAAGGGGAACAAACACCAAAATGTGCCCACACTGACAACTGGGAGAGCTGAAAGATTGAGATGTGCTTGACAGAGTCAAATAGAGTGGGTGAGATCCCTCACCAAAACTGGGTGAGAGCTTCCTGCATGGAATGGGGAACTTGAACCTCTCAGGCTCTGCCACTACCTCACTGCCTGACTGCAGGCAGTTTGAACTCACTACAAGCAGCACAGATGACCTTGGGACAGAGGTGGCTGGGGATGTTCTGAAGCAAAGTTCAGAGACAGTGAGATTGTCCATGCACAGAGAGGGTCTCTGGGCTGACTCAGGAGACCTGAGTTTGATTGCTGGCTCAGCTCCCAGCCAAGTGTGGCACCTGTAAAACAGGGTGAACAGCTTCAGCAAACCAAATCCATTAACTCGTGGGTTCCTGCAAAATATTTTCTCAATTACATCAACAACTCACTGGTTTGAATTTCCTTTGTAAAGCACTTTGAGACCTACTGATAAAGAACAAAGCTCTCAGAGAAGTTTCTGTCAGATGTTCCAGCATCTTAGGCGAACTCAGTTATTTATAACATGAAGCAACTCTCTTTCTTTACACCATGAACACAACCAAGCCATTCACACTCCCAGCATTTGAACAGACTTGAACAACCACAACAAGGTTCTGCTTTGTGTAAAACAACTATTTAGGACTTGGGATGCAACAAAATTGTGCCAGAGCTATTTCTCTGCTCCCTCACCTTTGCAATCCCTGAGCTGTGGATGAGATTTTCTGCCCAGCTGACCCAGCAGCACAGACCAAGAGCCCCAACAGCAGGCAGGGCTCTCACAAGAAGAAGATGACCCCAAAATACCTGCTGGGATATCGGGACCTGCCTCGCTGGCAGTAAGGAGATGGCAAACATGAATCCCTCATGGCTGGGATGTATGTTTTATAAGCATGCTTAAACAATGTGGGAACAAATAAGGTCAAGTGAGCTTATGTAAGCACAAGAGGCAGTGCCTCGCAGCGGCGGGGCTGCTATTTTGGGAAGCTGTCTCTTCACTTAACGTTCCTGGTCATTGACTCTCCCTCATCTGCCTCATAGCTTTGCCTGCATAATTCAGTGATATCCAAGATTGCACTTTTCTCACACTGCTTCTTCCCCAGTTCCAGCACATATCACTGCCTAAACCCATCCCAGGCTCCCCGGGTGGGGATGCTCCTCACCAAGGGATCTCTGCAGGAAGGCAGTGCAGTCCCTGAGGGGGGACAGGATAAGCAGGCAGGGGCCAGGAGATAACATCCCATCCTCTCTCACACCCTTACACTTGCCATAGCAATCCTCCAGCCCCAGAGCTGCAAAACTGACCCAAGACACAGTGTAGCAAAGCCTTCAGGTGACAGTCTGCTTGTGATCAACAGTGCTGCTTGAATTACAAGTGCACATCAGTTAAAGAGTCGCAGACTTCTCCCCGGGCCAAAGAAAGGTAAAAAATTCTACATTACCATTTTTTTTTGCTCTCAAAACAGCTATTTGTGAGGGATAGTGGCAGGAATGACCAATGACAACAAATGCAGACCTTGCCACTAGAAGCAGGGCAGTAGAACTCCATTATTTTCCACAGCAGCACCCAGCTCTCAGGCCAGGTTCTCACGGGAAAGCACTCGCACACCAACCTCTGAAATCATGGCTGACCTGGAATGGCCCATGGAGACAAGTCTTGGATGAAAAGGGATGAGACTGAGCTGCAGGAGAAACTCACAGTTCTGCACATGCCCTCTGGCTAAAGCAGGAGAGTGTGTGGTTATCAGGGACAGAAAGGGCCATTGTTCAGCCCAAGCCCTCGCCAAACAAACTCACCCCAGAACTTCAACATCAGCCCTGGAACTCCCACCCAACCTGCAGCTTCTCTTTCAGTCAATCACACAGCTTCCACCTGGAGGTTCAGGGATAATAAACTCTCCAGCAAGTTATTTTATTGGTGGAATACTCTTTGACAAATACATACTTTCTACAGATTCTACATTTGCTCAGTATCAGTAGTAGTAACAAGTAGTAAGTAATCTGACTTCTGCTACAAGGGGTTTTATACCACCTCCAGAGGAGATCAGTGACAGTACCAGTATTGTTCTACCACACCACAGAGACTCTGCATGTTTTTACAGCTATTACCAGTTAAATGAGCACTTCTGCACCACCAAAAAGGCACAAGAATATATTTTGCAGCTTTAGAAAGTTTTGCAACACAAGTGCCAGCTTTTGGCTATGAATCAAAACTGTTACATAGAATATAAAGACCTTGATGCCTCCTAAATACAGCAACATTTAAAGACATGCAGCTGCTCCAGCCCCATGGCCAGCACTGGGTTAGTGCAGGGGAGGAGCAGCAGAAAGGGAGATAAAACCCAGTACATGCATGAACACCAACAGCACTGTGTAAAAATGTTATCTCAGGGCTTTTTCAGACCAAAAAAAGAACCAGCACCTATATGCCACTGCCAGTTAACAGTATGGAAGGCCTCCTGCCCACAGGGTAAACCTTGGACAACCCAAACAAACTGACAGTATTTCTCAGGAATTTTTCTTTAAACACCCATGACCACAGAAATGAGAGGCACTGAGGAAGCTTCGGTTCAAAGCTCATTAAAATCCTGGTTGGGCTGCAAGATGCTAAACTTTCCCTGACAAGAACAACATAAAGGTATTGTAAATGTTTGTGGTTTCCCAGTGCATCACCAAGTCCTGCAGGTATTCAGCTTCTAGAGAGAAACACGGAGATGACCAGGCTGGGAGGAGTGGCATATTTTATGTAGCTGAGAAATAAAATCATACCTAACTCCACCCACTGGGTTCCTGATGCAATCATTAAATAAAAACTATTTAATGAAACCCAGGATTACCTGATTCCTCAAGAATTATAAACAGCACCTTTAAATTCCTCCATTTAGATTTGCTTAGATTTTGTCCCTCCTTGACTAAAGGAAAAAGATCTAATTGTTTTGTTTCAATACAGCAAATTACAGCACAGCCTAAATTTCCATGTAACCAGAATCTGAATAAGTAAGTAGGGGATGAAAGCCACTTAGAAAGAGGTCATTATTACAGTTACACAGGAACTCCAAGACTGGAATCTCCCATGTCATCAAGTTTAGTCACCACCTCACAACATTAATTTGGCTCCCCCACGTCAGAGCCCAATAACACAAGTGAATGGCATTTGCTTCTTCAATCTTCTGTCCCACAGACCATGTCCCACAAAACAGCTGCTCCCAAGAACTGTCCTCAGGTACAATCTGCCCTTGCCACTGGCTCAGGAGCCCTGCAATTTCTGTCACTGGTTTTTCTGTCCAAATTTATTTTCTGATGTGTTTTAAGGTTTCCCTGATAAACAATATGAGTACAGGAGTCTGGTTCAGAAGCCCGCAGAGCACCTGGAACCAAAGGTCAGCTCTACCTCTTTGGCTCTGATGTTCATTCCAATACAGAACTTCCATGGCATGTCCTGAAATTAATGTTCCCAACACCTTTCCATTCAATTAAAAAAAAAAAAAAGAAAAAAGAAAAACACCTTAAATTGATCTGTATGAGTGTATTCCCTAAAACTTGAACTGTCTACTAGATCCAGACACAGGTGTCACTGAGCTGCACCAGGCACCTCTTGCACTCTGTGAAAATCCACCTGATCCATGATGTTGCAATAATTCTGCCATCCTGGTGGGCACTGCTCACCTGGTGCAAGCAGGTACAAGGCCCCTAAGACCACTTAAGCTGACACAGGCCCAGAGTGCACCCCAGTGGTGAAAGCAGCACCCGTTACACGCTGTGTAACACGTAACATGTCAAAACTTGTTACCTCTGTCACTTGGCTGATGCTTCTGCTGATCAACTCCTCCCACTCCTCCTCTGTCACGAAGAGCTTCAGTTCATGAAGTAGCAGAACCTTGTGGAGAAGCAAACAAGCCATGGCCTGAAAGAGAAAAGGGAGAGGAGAACATGACACTCTGTAATCTCTAGGGAAGGTCTTAGCAACCTAAAGACCCTGCTAAAGCAAAGAGCCAAGCCCAGCACGCAGGGGATGCCATGTTACAAATGCTGCATATCCTCACTAACGTGAAGCATGGAATGGGTTGGGTTGGGTTGGAAGGAACCTTAAAGCTCATCCCATCCCACCCCCTGCCATGGGCAGGGACACTTCCCACCAGCCCAAATTGCTCCAAGCCCCATCCAACCTGGCCTTGGACACTTCCAGGGATGGGGCAGCCACAGCTTCTCTGGGCAACCTGTGCCAGGGCCTCCCCACCCTCACAAGGAATAACTTCTCATATCCCATCTAAACCCATCCTCCATCAGCTTAAGGCTCTGTTAGAAAACACTCTCTGTGTCCTCACAGAGTCATGCCTCAGGAGACAGCACGGTGGTTTTGGTTGAAAGCACACACATAAAACAGGAGGTCAAAGGGGAGCAGAGGGATCGTGCCACTTCTAGATTTAGGCATTAACATCCAAAACATGCTTTGGTAGCTGCTCCAAGTGCATTACGATCGGTCCCCCCGAGTTTCCAGGCAGCACCTTTGTGTGGCTGCACCCTCTGCCGTGCCCTGATGAACGCAGGAGGCACTAATAACCAAAAATAAAAGCTGGCAGGTTCACAGATGCTTCATTTCAAAGGAATCCTGATGGAAACTGCTGTTCAGAGCAGCCTCGGCCTTGCCCTGGAGTCAAACTTGCTCATTAAGCCTCCACAGTAACACAGCAATGAAAAGAACAGCCACTAGAAAACCAAGAGTGATCTGCAATCTTCTTACATGGCCTTTTCTGTGCCAGAACTCCTATTTTAAAGCTTTCTAAGGTACAAGAGAGAAATGCAGCAATAGGCAAAAGCAAATGATAGAAATGCACGAAATACAGTAATGAGGATTAGTGCAAATAGCTTAGGGGATTTAAAGGGGAATTTTTTGTAGTAGAATGGAGTTAGTGAGCAGATTCTACTCATATATAAAGAAAAAAATGTTGCCTCTAGCTGCCATCACACGGCCCAAAACTGAATGCAGGTACAAATCCCAAAAATCACAGAGAATAACAATAAGAGCTAATCTCATTCAAAGAAAGCAAGGGTTGCTGTTCTTAAACTACATTTCAGTTTGTAAACCTCCTTATCAAAGACATCAGTGAGATCAAAAGTCTAAGAGACCTCAAGAATAAAAGCAGCCTGGTGATACCCATCCTGGTCTCCAGGTACCCCCTGGGTCCAAAGAAACCTGAAAAACATGGAGCAAGAGGCTAAAAACAGACCATATGGTACCAACACTTCCACTGGAGTGTTTTTAGGGAATCTATTTACTGAATAATTCAAAGTGAGCAAAGAAATCCCTGGACCTCCTGAGACCAGTAAGACCACCCAGAGTTGCGTGCAGTCAAATAGAACACCTCACAAGCTCAAGGAGATCTGTCCTTCCTATACAACACAGTCCAGGCTTCTGGAAGGGACAGAACACTGAACACAGATCCCTCACTGGGTAATACCAGCACAGAGTAATGTCACACATCCTTGAAATCTTACCTCCAGTTTGCACCAGTATGGCCAATGAAAAGAATTATCCAAACAGAGAGAGCTTTCACTCACACACAGAAGTTTTGCTCTTTACTGGAGGGCAAATATGCAGCAGGGAACCAACGAGACCACGTCAAGGATTTATGCTGATTTAATGAGAGAGAACACCCCAATGCCATCTCCGAGGCAGGCAGGCTCACATATTCCTTGTAATTATGGGGAACTGTGTCTTACAGAACAAATTATGGCATGTCTGCATGCATGTACCAAATGTAGTGGAAAGTCACTTCAGTGCAATTACAAAGAGAACGTGACCCTCGGAGCAGATGAAGGACCATAATTCATCCTGAAAGGCTCAGGCAGGGTCACAAAGCTCCAGGCACCGCCGACAATTACAAGCACACTCAGACTGCAAGAGGGTTCAAAGCTGAGAGAAGGGTCCTGTTAAGGTGCCCTGATGTACCTCAGCACTACAGATTTACTCCAGAGGTACCAGTGGCAAGGGCCTGCTCAGGAACTGCTCCCGTCAGCAGTGGGTGGGAGCACTGCAAGCCAAGCACGAAAAGAACTGGAAGGCAATCAAAGCCATCCAAAGGAACTGGAGCTGTGGAAACCTAAGAGTCAAATGGTTCACTGAGAACAGAACAGTTGCTGAACATGACCTAATCCTCAGTAAGCACTAAGCTTGAAAACAATTTTTAGAAAAAAGGAAAAAAAACCGCCCACCATGGAACATTCCCTTCTGTGTGTCATAGATGAGGAAGTCAGAACACCCAGTCACCTGAGGATCCTGGCTGGTGGTACCACTCTTTAGTAATTTTGTCACACTCAGAGTTTTCACGCCCCCAGACTGTGTATTAGATTCCAGCAAAGTGAAAAATACGCTTTTTGGGCTTCACATCATTAAAATGTTGCTATTGCTCTACTCAACATTATCTTGTTTCCTGATTGTTTTTTAACCCAATGATAATTTAGTACTAAGTGTGAGCAACTTTTCTCACTTGAAACAACAAAAATAAAATACTTACTTATTGGTGGGCCAGCAGCAATTTGAAGACTGAAAAGCACTCCCACAAAATCCAGCACTGACCTGGAGCTCAATAACCACCCAGCTGCCCCTCTCCCTTCCTGCCCTCCCCAACACCACTGGTATTTTGGATTGTCTAACAAGCATTTGGCAATTTTGGAGGCTGTTCCTGAAAATATCAGAGTATTCTTCGCATTTTCTCAGTGCCAAATCAAGCCTGCTGTGTTCCTGACAGCCCTACAAGAGAGCCAAGTATTATCAACACTTCACAAATGGGCAAAAATAGCAGAAGATTCAAGAGTCCAAGCTACCAAACTCCAGTCCAGTTGAGAAGAGAAGGTTGTCATCCCCCCACAGGCACAATCTCTGGAATTAGAATGTGTGAGAATAGTTACAAGCAGTTGGCAGCAACATTAGGGCTTTTTACAAAGGGTGGAGAATGCTGCAGTGTATCCTGTGCATGAGAAGCCACCCTAATCAAAATATTTTCTGCTTAATGTCGGTTTTTAAAAGAGAAAGACCATAAAATAATAAAAAAATAAACACAAGGGAAGTCTATTCAAGCAGAGATAGTAGATACACATACACACTCCCACATATATCTATCAAGCATACGACCAAATGAGGCAGAAAGGCTCATTATCAGTCCACGTGTGAGCAGAGAACAAACAATAACTAAGGGCAGTGCTGATCCCAGGATTTTCTGTGGCTTTGGTAATTTCTTTCTTATCTACAGTGATTACACAAAATCCCATTCAGTGTAAAGGCTTGAAGATTTCTTTCTGGAAGAGGTGACGTGCTCCCTATCCCAGTAACCAAGGTGTGCTGGTGACTCCCAGGTGTGCTCACACATCGTGGCTGGATGCTAAAAAGGAGTGTGAGTGGGGGTTGCTGGGTTATACAACCCACCTTTATTTACCCTGCACAGGAAAGGACAGGATATATGGCCTGACTATTAAATATGGCAGTGGATTAACCCCCTACCCATCCAGCCACTGTTTTCCTACTGAAAGCAGGTTTCAAGCACAGGTAGGTCACAAGCTGCTCTCCCCAGTCACTGTCCGGGTGAACTGGATGGAGAGAACAGATAAAGGTGTCTTTTTAACTCCTGAAGTTGTGAAAAAGAACAAAAACAAACAAGCCTTTGCAATGCTGCAGAGATTGTGTTTGCAGTCCTGAAGAGACAAGGCATGACCTAAATTCAGGGTTGTTAATAGGGGGACATTTGTTTCTGATGCAAAAAGAACACCTTTCAGTCCCAAGTGCTTCAGGAGGCTGGCTGGAGGTGGCTTTGCAAGCAAGTGAAAAACAAGACACCACACTGGCACACTGCCATGAGAAAAGACACTGAAATCAGCAGAAACCACTGCCACCATCAGAGAAGCAAGGACCTGAAGATGTGCCTGCACTGCAACACACCAAACACCAGCTCTGAGTTTTCACACAGCTCTTCTGCTCTGTGAGCTCAAAGCTACAGCTGACTGACCCTTCCAAACTCCCTGATGGTGTTTCCAGCTTCCAGGAGAGAGCAGGCAAGTTTGCCTGGCTTGTCTGAAGCACATGGCTTCAGAAACTCTCAGCAGAGGACAGTGCTTAACTACATCAGACCTCCCTGCACATTGTAACAGAAGCAGTCAGGAGTTTAAACACTTACCAAAGACACTGAGGTGGATTTTCCTCACTGTTTGATAACAGACTGGCAGGCAGAGTTCAAGTCAGGAACAGCCTCAAAGCTTATTCAAAAGGACAAAGTATGAGTGGGATGGGAGAATAAGGCCCACAACAATGGACCTGTTCTGTACAGCAAACTCCCAGCAGGGTGTTCAGAGGCAATGGCAGGTCAGTGTATGCTGTACACACCATGGAGTCCCAGAATGGTTTGGGTTGGAAAGGACCTTAAAGATCATCTTGTGCCACCCTCCTGCCATGGGCAGGGACACCTTTCATATCCCAGGTTGCTCCAAGCCCCGTCCAACCTGGCTTTGGACAACTCCAGGATGGGGCAGCCACAGCTTCTCTGGGCAACCTGTGCCAGGGCCTCCCCACCCTCACAGGGAAGGATTTCTTCCCAATATCCCATCTAACCCTGCCCTCTGGCAGTTTGAAGCCATTCCCTGTGTCCTGTCCCTCCATCCCTTGTCCCAAGTCCCTCTCCAGCCCTCTCAGCCCCTTTACACCCTGGAAGGGGCTCTCAGGTCTCCCTGGAGCTTCTCTTCTTCAGGTGAACATCTCCAGCTCTCCCAGCCTGCATCCAGAGCAAAGGGGCTGCAGCCCTTGGAGCATCTCCATGGCCTCCTCCTTCTCAGAGGGAGGTGGAGAAGAGGGGCAAACCAGGATTCTTTCCAAATTGAAGGAGAAACAAGAAATTATCCTTCAAGATCCTTAACATGTGTACTCACTAAACAAGGATCAAACACCAACTATCTCCTTAAAACATACAAAACTTACTTAAAGGCTTTAGATATAAAAAGTGAAAACCTGAGGTGATTAGGAAACATTTGGCAAATCAATTTTCCTCAATCCCCAAGCTGTAACTGCAGTATTTCACACATGGCACATGCACACACACACATTCCATATATATTTCAAATTGAAGGGGGAGGGAAGATAAGGCAAAGCCCTGGCTGTGGCTTAAGAAAGCTGTTTTTGAGAACAAAAATTCGTTTTTAACTTCCTCACCACCACTGAAAGTAGGTACATATGAGCAGTGGAGCCAAGATTGTCATTTAGCAGGTGTTTAAAGGTTTCAGAGTGGAAAGTGCCTGTGCCTTCTGGGATAAGTAGGAGTGTAGGGAGAACATGGCTGGCAGATTTGACTATGCAGAACGGTCCATGCCAGGACACCTGAGCATCCCCATGACTGTTTCTTGGTTTAAAAATGTGCTGCCAGTGCTCCAAGGCAGCATCATAAATTAGACATCAATTTTTACCCAAATTTTACTCTGTTATCCCTCTGATGAAGGGAGTGCCTTTCCTGCACCCTGTTCCTGGCTGCCTCCTCTGTCCTGCGTGGCCCAGAGACATTGCCAGTCACCAGACAGAATTCTGCTGCCTGAAAGCACAGTCAGAGAGCCCACACTGCCCAGTAAGAGCATGAAAATGTCCTCTGTGTGATCATCTGGCTTGGGAGCTGAATTCAATAATTCCTGCTACAACCCAGTGTCCTCAGACTAATCAAATGGCTTTTGCAAGACATTCCCTCAGCCAGCCCTGACAAGGTGTGATACTGCTGTCTGAGGCAGGCAGAACACAAGCAGGATACAATTTGGGCAGCACAGAAGCTGTCAGACTGTCAGGTGCCAGATTTCCAGGTCTGCCCTCCTGCCCCCAGGAACAGAGAAGGCACAAAAATGCAGGAGAAGTAAACACTGAACAGAACCAGCACCCACCACCCCCCTGCTCCCACACCCTCCCTGTGCCCCAAACATCACGTTCTGGGCCAGAAAGCAGGTTCCTCCTCACCCTCCCCCAGTCTGGGCTTGCCAAGAAAACACCCAAACAGGAGATTTACGAGCCCAGGAATAAAATTCTCCTTGCCAAAAAGTGATGAAAACAAATGATGTTTTACAGCTTAAATTAAGTTCCTGCGACAAATGGAGGAGAAAAATTTTGCAAGGCTGGTTAATTACAACATGTAAAGCATTTAAGTGACACCTAAATCACATTTTACAACCTTGGACGAGCAAGGCAATCTCCCTCAGCATACTCCCACCAAACATCCTACGTCATCAAGCTCTTGCAATGTGGTTTAGAACAAGCCAACCTGCATTGCTCCCCAGCTTCAGGCAAAGCTGCCTGTACCTGGTTCTTCCTTCCCAATAAAAAACCATATTTCCACAGTTCTGGCACGATACTTTCCATCCAGGAACCTTTAAAGCACTCGCAACAGCTTGCATATTAGCACACTGAAAATAATTGTCACACGGGACACATTCTGCTCCTTTGATCATCATTGTGCAGATGATCTGTTTAGGCCTCCTCAAGGGTAAAAATTACCAACAAACCCTGTTGGGTTTATGGGGTTTTTATGTTAACTTTTATTTCTAGACCTGTGAAAAAACGGTCAACATCCCCCTGTGGCTGGTTTCTAAACAAGTTGAACAGTAGTTTACAAACACAAGGGGTTGTTTGTCCTCTTAAGGTGCTGGAACCATAGTCCCAGTAATTCCCAGTGTGGGCCAATTTTCCAGTCACTACCTCAGCAATGGAAAAAATGGAATAGCAATCACCTGCTCACCTGCTTTGTAGCAGGTGAACTGGATCTCTCACCTCCCTGAGAGACGCTCAAGAGCTGTGCCTTGGGGCTAGTGGAAATCTCTTGCTAAAATGCCAACAAGTTGAGGAAAGCACGGATCTTGATCTCCACTTTGGATACTCTGATTTGGATTCCAGGTTTTGCCACCTTGCTTCTGAAAAAGAGCAAAGCTCCCTGGAAGACAGCACCTGAGACAACTGACTGAAGAAACCTGCTTCTTCCTTCCCCTCCTGCTGACCCCCCCTTCTCCTCTTTATTTTTATTATCCTTGCTAAACCTCTTCACCCGTGGCTCAGATGTCCTGCTCTAGGCAGCAGGAAGGAGAAGTTAAGCAATCTCTACAATTCCACCACTATTCCCAAGGCTCTGAGGAGCAGCTGCTGATGGATCAGATGGGCTGTTCAGTTCATTCTGCAGCAGCCAAGGACTTGTCCCTACCACAGGAGGTTTATCCCATTAGCTGCACTGACACATCCTCCTCCACATCCTCAAAACAGCTATTTCAAGACAAAAGCACTTAAACCACCACTGCTCAGGTTGGCTGAAAATGTGGAATGAGCTACACCTGATAGAAACTACCTTTGTATAATGCAGATGCATCTACACAAGCTGTATCAGCCTTGACCCTAGAGGTAAAAATACCCATTGATTTCACTGACAGAGTCACACCAGGATGGGTTTTAAACGTACTTGAGGCAGCAGAAATCCCAGGACTAGCAGTCAGCCTGCCTGCAGACCATGTATACAGCACTTAACACTTCATGCCCTAAACCATCAGTGCTTTGTTTAACTGGGGACTCTGCAAATCATGTTCTCCCCACTGCTGTTGAGAAGGGGATTTTTTCCATGCTTGGTTTCACATCAAACAGTGCTCTGGAGGATTTTTTTGTCAGAGCAAAAGCCTCATCTTGTACTTGCCTAACCAGAGGAGCCCATTTGGGAGAGTGTGCTCACTGCAACAGGACTTTTGTGCCCAATACAAGTGTGCACACAGACAGCTGCTTCCATCAGGTGGGAAAGGAGGGGGAAAAATCATTAAATAATCATTTAAAAAATAGTAACCAAAGCTCCCTCCTATGGTCACCACAATTTAACAAGAAGTAGTGACAGAGATAAGATGTGGCTGCATTTTAAAGGCAGTAGAGATGAGTCAGTGCACACAGGGAAGAGAATTGACAGTGCAGTTTTCCAGAGGACACCTGCATGTTAAACACTGGGCTTCACTGGGCAGGATTTCTGCCTCAGATGAAGGGGCTGCAGAACATGTGGGCACTCAAAACAATGAACATATAAAACAACACACTGGACCCCTGGGCCAGGCCTGGCTGACACCAGCTCTGAGTATTTTATTTGCATACAACAAAGATACAGCTGGTGAGCATTCAGGGCTGGGAAAAACCTTGTGCTCTTCTTCCACCAGAGGCCAAACAGGCAGACCCTTGGGACACAGCAATCCATCCAGCACAATCCATATATTGGTCTGCTGCTTTGGTCAACACAGAGATTCATTTCTCCCCAGGGTAACCACTTACCATATCAGAAAGGCCAATCAGTCTTAATGTTTCTCTCCAAAAAAAAAAAGTCAATATCTTATTATCCTAAATTCTTGAAAAATGAAAAGATGCCATAATTAAGTAAGCCATGAGGACACAAGATAAATCAGCAGCAGAACACAGATTAGCAACGATGAGCTCTGATGTTTTCTTGTTTTTTCTGTAATGCCCAATTACAGGACTGAAACACTGCTGGGAAATCCTGCTACCATGGGGCATGGAGACCATGGGAGAAAAGAACAGCAGTGGATTCTGTGCTATGCAGCCAAGCCTCTTGCTTCCCACATTAAAAAATAATAATCACAAATATGCCCATTTCCCACTTCTCTCCCAAGCTAAGAACACAGCCACCATTTAAAAAAAAAATTTAAAAATTATCTAAGATCATCTGGTTTCTTAATATGACCGTGTTCATTTTGGAGACTTCTACTTTGCTTTTACAAGCTCCTCACCCTGAACATCAGAGCAAGAAATGTTCTTTTGTTAAGAAATCAAAGCAAAGACTCCCACAGAACATCCCAGCAGCTGAGGCTCAAAGAATAATCCTGACCAAGTACCAAGAAACCTCTGGGGAAGTTGTCCAGGTCTCTCTCCTGCCTCTCGAAAGGCTTTCCTCTTGGAAAAAAAAAACAACAAACCAACCTATCCCCAAAGCTTTTGCTTTGTCAGTTTTTATTTAACCCATATTATCAATCACCAAGAGGCTCCACTGACACCTCAAGTTCCTCACACCCATTGGCAAGACCAAACCCAGCACTGTCCCCTCCAGTTCCCTCATGCAGCCACTCCTCCCAACACCTTCCAAGCCAGATGTCTCCTCTGCACAACAAAGCCCATTTTCCTCAATTCAGGAGAGACTTGCAATAGGATTTTCTTGAGGCAATTCAGAAGGCAGCTACAGCATAATGCAGCCTATTTAAGGCAAATTTGCTGAAGTCAAATTTAATAATTTAGGAGATTTAAGAGCAGTACACGTTCCAAAAAAGCCCATGTTGCCTAGACACTGTGTGCTTTTAGCTGCTGCCCCCAATTCACTAGACCAGGCTTGATGTTGCAAGGACAAAGGTTTTCATCTTTTGAGAACATTTATCAGCAGATAATGAGAAATTAGAATTCCAATTCACTCAAACACCAACCATTGAAGTTTAGCTTTCAAGCAGCAAAAAAAAGAAAAAAAAGAGTACTCACACGTCAGTAATTTTGTTAGCTTGGAATATTGAAATAAAAAGCACTGCTAAGCAAAAAAAAAAAAAAAGAAAAAAAAAACTGGAAATTGTACTGGATTAAACTTTTGAAGATTCATTTTTTGGATGCTCATCAGCAGACCTCTTTTCATTTTACAGAATCTACTGAGGGAAGCACCATGACAAGAGAGTGCACAGTGCCCCTGGGGAGAGGGATGGGGCTGGAGACCCTGCTCTGCTTGGAGGGCACTGAGAAATCCTGCAGAGGAACCCAAACTCCTTCTTCTGCTTTAACTCTTGCAAAGTGGCCAATGGCATCACACCACAGGCACTTCTTCCCTCCTGGTTTTGCTATGCTGTTATTAAACACATGGCAATGACCTTGCCTCCCTTTGCTCTACACAAACATCTACTCCTCCAGCTGTGGAAGGGGCTCTGTTTGGCAGCCTGAGCACAACACACTTGGGTGGTTCGCTCTCTTCTTAAAAATTATCAACTCTCTTCTTAAAAAACTATCAGCTCCCCACGTGTCAGATGGCAAGTTTAATTTAGTAGGCCAGGAAATCACTCAGACTTGGAAAATCAGTGCAATCTGGTTAGATCTAACTCAGCAAGTCCATCCAACATGCAGGGCTGTTAATGCTCCTGAGCAGTTCCCTCCTTGGGCAGCTCTTGCCAGCAGCTGTGTCTACAGTAAGAACTGAAGTGTCTGTGACCTTTTAATTTTCTTATTTCTTCCCAGCAACAGCCTAGAATATTTCCTCCACTACTGAGGATTTGCTACATGATCATCAACACAATCAGGAGCGAGCAGAGCAAACACAGATCTCCAGAATCAGAATAAAGAGGCAAGCAGGAGCTTTTTCATGTTCTGCTTGTGCTGCATTGAGTATGGAGGAATATAAAGACTGGGACTGATAACAGGGCAGTGTCTCTGTGCCAGTCAATTAATGCCTGGTATCACTGTGGATTTGTTTGTGGGCAATGCAGGCATTTGTCTACTACACATTTTTTGGCAAAAGACACAGAGGCCACTAAAAAGCACAAAAAATACAACAAAAAAAATCCTATATGAAGGAAAAATTAAACAAGCAAACACCTCACAACATGCACAGTGCTCCCAAGAGACCCTGCAGGCTCAGTGACAGGGGTCCCATGTTCAAGTGAAATACATCACGAGCACACAAAGTTCTCAGTGCAAAGACAAGTGAAAACTCGGGCCACGGGGTTTTCAATTAAATGCAGTTCAGAAAGACATGAAAAATTTAAACAGGTCTTTTTAAATTTTCCACCATCTCACACAAGTGAGAGAAAAACAGCTTAGAAAGCAGTTCATCAGGGAGACACGTTCTGCTGTGGCATCAGACACCTTTCCAAACAACATCAGGGAGTGTTTGCAGATGCTGCCAATGTTCTCCAGCTCTTTGAGCAATCCCAATGCAAGAGACACCCTCAAAAATGAAAGGTTAGGATGCAATATTCCAAATCCACAACCATCCTAAAGGGAATGAAAAATCTCTACACAAAAATGTAGAGCACCCTGGCCCTGACCCAGCAAAGCACTTAAGCATTCAACTGCTTCCCCTTCGACTTCAGTTTACATACCTAGAGCCAGTTCATGTCACAGGGCTTTGCTGGCTCGTGATGAAATAGCTCAGAAATGCTCGAGAGCCCACCCATAGTTCAGCCTCACCTCGCAAAACAGGGGCTCTCCTTGACCATCACCTTACACAAAACAAAAACAGGAACAGGACACTGACTGGAGCCAAAGCATGTCAGTTTGACATAGATTTTCCAGCTGCAGATGATTTCTCTTCCTTGAGGAGAGGGCGCATTCTGAACCGAGGAAGACGAAAAGGGTGAAGTCTGGAGGCAACAGCCACTCCAGCACTGCACTGTGTAGGAAGATCTCAGTGCCTGTGCACAACTCACCCTCTGAAGGTCTGCTCAGCAAAACTGGACCTTGGGATGAGCCCTCTCCAGTGCCACTCTGTGGGGGACACAGGCACAGGCTGTCCCACCTCTGCTGAGGGATGGAGGATTCTCCAAAGGAACAGTGCCTTTCACTCATGGCATGTTGCTCCACTACCACCAGCTGCCCAGTGCTCATTCCTGATCAAGGGAGCTGAACTGATGCTGGTTCTTATCTGGGGAGGTTTATTTTGCTTCATTATTAGCAGCAGCTTATGCAAAATGTTCCATAACAAGTTCTTCCTCTACCACCTGCTGGGAGCTGTCTGTGAGCATGCAGGCAGGGCACGGAGCAAGAATGTAGGGATTCATTCATCTATCCCAGCATGAGGTGAAATACTCCCAAACACACACACAGAGGGGTGCTGGCTTCTGAGGCTTTGCAGTGCCTTTACTGCTCTTGCTGTATTAAACTTTAATTACTTTTTAACTTAGATATTTACACAGAACATAAACTGTTCAGAGGGATAACTGTCAACCAGCCAAGACCTCTCTGGCAGAACTCTTGGGGTCATATTTTATTCTTCTGGTGATGGCAGCTCTGGCACAGACCTGTTTCAGTTCTGTAAAATTATGTCTATATATGTTTGATCCCTTTGGGGAGACTGCCAAAGCACCAAGATTAATTAGCAACTTACCTAAAATACACTCTCTATTAGATAGATTTTAAAGGGTTCCTTGTCACAGACAGCTTTATAAAAACACATTCTGAAATACTAATGAATCTATATGACATAAGATGACATTTTGAACTCTGTCTCAGTGCCCATTCTCATCTCCACACTAAGTAAAATGACTTTTACTCATTTCATGACAGCTCTGTACTTACATCAGCCCTGCAGAATTCCAGCCAAATCACAGAAAATAAACTCACTTGATGGACAAATACAGCCTCATTATGCTCCCAGCTACTGCAACATCCTCAATCAATATAGCTTTGAATGTAAATAAGAAGACAGGAATGTATTCAAATTGATGTGTGACCAACAGTGCAAAAGTAATTGCAGAGGCTCTTAGCAATTGTGTTGATGTGTGCATTGCCAGTGCCTTTCCCAAAGGAAAAGAACAAGGGACAGATATCAAATCATTTGATAAATCCTAGGAAAAAGTTACAGTAGAAGAGGTTTAAGTGTCTGCCACAAACGAGATGGGGACAACTCCTTACTCCTGGTAGCAGAAGTGTTTCATTTACCACTCCTCCTTTCCAAACTGGCTCCAACACCACTGGCCAACAAAAGCTGAACTTCTCAGGGAACAGCACGGTTGTTCCAGGCTGGGCTTCCAGAGAGGCTGTGCTTCAGCTTGTTTCCAGTTTGGACCTGGCACTGGATATGCCCTTGCCTGAAGGATTCTGCATCAGCTGTGAGCTGGTACTGCAATGTAACCAGCCACACATTTTCCCTCTTCATCCGATCCTCAGACTTGCAGCAGGAGTTTTTAGGGTAGGACCATTAGTTCATGGACTCATCCAGTCCTCGTGTATGAGAAGGGGGGTGCACTGCAGAAAGAACCTCACCACAATTACCAGTGCAGGGATTTGTGCTGCAACAGCACCAGAGGGACAGCCCAGGACTGCACAATTACAGAATTAGATGTTACTGTAGCTCTGCTCATCAGACTGATACAGCTAAAAATAAGCCAGGGAGACATTCCTCACCTAAGGCTCAGGAGGGTTCTGGTATGTAGCTGAGTCATACAATAATCATTAAATTAAACACATCCTGATCCCTGGTTTATGCTCCATCAGCACAAACCAAAAAACCAAGCTTTTGTGCATATTGAAAAAGCAACACTGCACCCTCTGGAACAAGGCACAAGGAAGTAATTTGAAGGTCAAGGACTCCTGAAAAACAATTGCAGCAGTAAGAATGAACTGAATTAAGAAAGGAGGAAGTGAGGACAAGCTCACACACATTTTCTTTTCCAAACAGAATCTGAGAGAATGTGTTTAGTGCTTGTGGAAGATGTGGCTGAAGCAACATGCTTTTCAAGGAAACAGCACAAGCCTCCCCCACCTGTGAGCACCACACATGTTCTGCTGGCTAATTGCAAGGTTTTGCACTGCCAATGGGATCACCTGTGCCAGACACTTCTCACAGTTCATTAGCACAAGTTCCATTTGTGATGACTTGTCATTTTCTCACACCAGCCCCATCTCTGAGGACTCTCATCCCCAGCTGTCATTTGTACCTGAGCCACTCCAAGCACCTCTGTGTGTGCAGGGATGAGTGTGGGTGCTGCATTCTAGAAATGTCAGCTACACTCTGCTCAGGTGTGAGCACCTTGCTGGTAAGAGAAAGCTCTTAGACCTGCCTGTATGTACCAAAAGGTTGTGATGTGTGCACTGGCCCCATTTTCCTACCACTGAAGACATTCCTGCTGGGCATTACAGCAAGGACAGGGTCAGATTCTCAGGACCTCAGTCCACAGAGTCACATCCAACAAGCTGGATTAGATTGCACAAAAATGTCATTCTTTACCACCTTCTTTCCCTTTTTACTTTACTTATAGCACTTCTCCCACACTAAAGGTCCTCTTGAAAAGCTTCACAGCAGCTGCTTACAATCAAGTGATTTCAAATAGTTTCTAGTCACTTCTTTCTAAGTGGACAACAGTGCAAGGACACAAGGCAGGCAGGAGGCAGGCCAGACTCTGAGAAGACAGTGCAGCTTTAAGTCTGTATAAGTTAATAATAAGTTATTGGTTTAACTTATACATATGGAAAGGCAAGAATCAGAAAGAGTTTGGGAAAAAGATCCTGATTGCTACTGTAGGAAAAAAACCAAAACAAAACTAAAAAACCACAAACAAAATAAACTTAAAAAAACCCCACCCTAGATTACCACAAAACCCACCAGATTTCTTAGTTCAATAAATTAATGACATCCAAACATTAGTTATGTTCATTTTTTTTAAACCCTGAAGGCATTTTAACTTTACACAGAGGTATGTTTGGGACTTGAGCTCCACATGTCACAAAAATGCAGAGTTTGAAACCAGCCAACAGGTATCACTGGACATTCAGAGCTGCCAGGGTCACAGGGCATCTGAGGTAGCAAAATATGATTCATAGAGTCCTGCAGTCAGTGTGGTCTCACAACAGCTGAGAAGTCCAGCTCAGATGCATGAGCTACCTGAAACAAGGTGGTTTCAAAGGTCCATTGTCACACGGATCCTCACCTTGTATCTTCTGATATGTAGGTTTAAACAAGTACTGAATGAATTCAGGGTAGGATGACAACCCCCCTTTCCCTGGTCAAGCATTCCTTGCCTCTGTTCCCCCACTCACAAATGACACCAATCTCTCCATCTCTTTCCTTTTCCAGGGAAACTGTTGTGTTACTGTCTCCTGCAGGTATCTGAGCTCCAGGAGTAACATCAAAGGAGCAGAACTTGGCCGTGTGTACAAGATTCAGTCTCCAGCTCAGTCTCAGTAAGACCATTGCAAATTCACCCTTCCAGTTTCAAACTTGTTATACAGGTTGAGCTCAGTGCTAAGAAAACATACCAACCCAAACACTGGGAGCCACGCTCAAAACTGCCTTAAAAGCTCTCACCCCCCAAAGTGCTGTTTGTTTTACCTCACAAATTAACTTCAACATGGACCTGAACAACCTCCCTGCTGCTTTAGGCATGTAGGAACCATGTCAGAGGAAAAGGGCTGACCATGTCAGTCACACTACCTGAAGATTTTATGCAAAAGCTTCCTTTTTTTCTAAGTTCTGCATCAACATGCACCCTTTGGATATCTCCAGAACACCCTTCTCTACAGCAATCACCCAGGCCAAAGAAATGCACCTCCCAGAAAAACATGTAACACCCATCCAACAGCTATGAACACCTCTGTCTTTACAGCCACAGCGCTGCTGCTGAGGGTTTGATGTTCTCCAGGTTCCAGAGGTGAGGGAGACAGGAGGCACAGAAAGGCTGCAGCAGTGCAGGACCCAGTTGCCAAAGTCAACAGCGACAGCCGAGAGTCCACAGGCAATCTCTGCTTTCCAATATTTTCGTACTGACTTCACAGAAGCCATAATTTCATGTTAATGAGCACTGCCTCTGAAGAAATAAATCACAGCTTTCACCCAGCCACTCCTGCCCTGAACTGACTATCCCCATGCCCTGAGCAAGACCAGTGAATTGATTACAGTTAACTTTAACTCAGCAAAAGTGGTGGGGGGGGGGAAGTATGTCTGAAAGAGGAAGGTTAAGTTTTCAGCCAAATCATCCTCGTGACCATTTTGTGATGTAAATGCACGAACATCTGGGCAGCAGGCAGACAGTGAGGTCCCCAGGGCCAGGCCAGACTGCTCCTCTCCAAGCCAGTGCCAGATGAGCAGCATCTGAACAAGTCCTTCATTTCCTAGAGGAGCCTCTCTCAGTTACAACTGCCCAGAAATTGAGTTTGACAGACTTGCAGCAGCCAACAACAGAAGGCACAGGAACAACATTGCACATACAGTTCAGGTTTGCTACTTCTTGACAGGAGCCCAGGGAGGTCCAGGTCTTGCTGTACACTGTGCTCTGCAAGTGACCTCAGCCAAGCTGTCCAGGGTGATCACTCTGTGATCAAGTTTGACTTTAGAGGCCCCAGCAAGAGCACAGCCCCCTGAAGTAGAAGCTGGGCAGGTATGCCAGTGGCCACAAGATCTTGCCTGAAAGGGACCAGTCTGGCTGAGAGAAGACATGACCAAGACCCCCTGCCTCCATGCTATTCCCACAAACCCCCAGCTATGTGGGGTGAGGAGGAAGGAACACCTCCCTTACATCGTCTTCACAAACCACTTTTATTTTTGTTCCTTAACTACCTAAAACAACCTGAAGGTGCATCTCCTTCTCCCCCAGGCTGGCTGGGACAGTGGCCAGCAGCCCCAGGGTTCATAACCAGGCCAACAGGAGACATCTGCCCAGAGCTGAGCCTCCACCTCCCCGAGCAGAGCACGGCTCTCCCCACTCGGCACGGCCCTGAGCACACCCTGCCAAAGGGATCTGCAGAGCCAAGTCGGGATCACAGTGGGATTAGCTGTCCATACAGATGCAGCAGGCACAGCCAGAACAATCAGCACTAATAACAGGACTGTAAGAAGGGAAATTAAACCTCCTGTCCCTGGGATTAAGCTACTTTAGTGACTAGAAGCCAATATTCAGGGCTGAAAATGGGAGACTGGTCCACCTGCCCTTCAACCATCAGGGCTGGCCAAATTCAGGGTATCATGAGACCTTTGGTGTCTTCAGGAGTTTGAGTCAGGACAGCCCTTGTGGTAGCTGAGTCTCTCCACCTCATTCCCCCAGAGCTGCCAGGGAGAAGTTGTCCCCCTGCTTTACCCACACGGCTTTGCCACATACACCCATCTAGCCTGACTCCTACCCTACCCTTTGGGATACCACCAAAGCCACATTTGCATTGAGAATCAGTAGGAAAATTTACTTGAAGACCTGTCAAATCAGACATTTGACAACAGGAAGCCAGAATTCCTGAAAAGGAAGCAACGTGCAAGAAACGTAGAGCTGCCAACTCCAGGCAGCACAGGCTTTGCAGAGCTCACCCTCCACGTTGCCTCTGTTTGAACTGCAGTATATCCATGTTCTGTACCCAGCTCCCACACACACCACACGTCCTCCCCTGCTCCTCCCACCCACAGATAAACAGACTCTGCAAACAAAGCTTGAGCAAATAACTGTGGAAGCCCTGGAAGGACAATGCTGTTCCCTTTTGAGAAGCTAAGATACCCACATAATGAAGCTGTCTGCTCAGGATGCCGTTCTGGTCTCTTGAGAATGGGATCAATTATGTGCCTTACAATTAATTTGTTTGTTATTTGTGTAACACATCCTTATTTCTATCCACTGAAATTATTAATAGCTTCATTCATTCTTTTTTTTCCCCCTTTAAATCAAAGCCATTCCTGTTGGGTAAAACAGTCTGAAATGCAATTTACACTGACAATGTCAAGCAGCCTTACTGTAAACACATACCTACCCCTTCACATTCCCTCCAATGATCAGAAACAATAAAACAGCTATTTATGAAACAGAAAGATCAATCCAGGATGCACTTCTGCAGGGGACAGACACAGGGTACAGCTAGGGGGTGGGAAAGTGTGAGACAGTGCTACTGGCCTAAAGGGGTTTTGGTTATTAACTGTGTGGAAGGCCCCCCCACTGCAGGGAAAATCCAGACAAGCCTCATTCCCTGCTCCAGCAACACTGAGCTGTGCACTCACCCTGCAATGTTTTATTGATAAGGCTCCACTAATTTTGTGTTAGTCAGGCACATGCAATCAACCATCAAAAATCGGATCTGTGGTACAGGTGGTTTTAAACTCAACACAGCAGCACATGGCCTAGAAAATGCAGGACAGCTGGCAAGGCACAGGCCAGGCTCCAGAACCTGACCTCGGGGTAGCATGGGGAGGCAGGGATTACAATACGCTCCATTAACACAGAGGAACATCTTCCCAAGAAGGAAGTAATCAAGGAATAAGCGATTGGAGTCAACCCCCACCACAACCAGGCCTCAACAAGCAGCTCTCCAGTGAAAGGAGGTGCTACCAAAGGACCTCAATATATAAATATATATAAAGGCACTTCCACAACTTCAGTCACACACCTGAAGCAGCAAGGCAGCATTTGCAAAAGTTCCTCCCCCCATGGAAGCCAATTCCAAAACTGGGTAGCCTAGGAATGTATAATAAGCATATTAAGAACCATCTGAGCTGCCATGATGAAGTGACTTCTCTGATTGACTGTTTAATAAAGCTTTGTTTGTTTACTTTCATTCTTACCTGCTGATGTTGCCTGGCTGCCGCTGTGATAAACTCGATAAGAGTATCTACTAATGGCTTACACATGATCTGTAAGAAAGACACAGTCTCTTATTAATGGTTTGCTGACAGACAGGTTGGTTTTTCAGGCAAAACAGTCTATATTTTTCACAGCTTCTTGAGTAAGAAGAAAATGCCACGAGAAAGAGAAATGCCCAGAGATCAGCAACAGCTTAATAGAAAATTAACAGCTTTGCTCACACCAGCCCTGAGTGAAATCTTGATCACAACAAAAATCAGCAGCAAAAGTCTTCACTTGGAAAAGTCAGCTATTTCACCTCCTGTGTTGTGCCTGGTGATGACTAAAGTCTGCATCTGCCTGACACTTCATGTTATGTCAACTCACTTTGTGCACAGTCTCAGACAAAGGAGCAGATGCCAAGTTAGACTGGAGAACCTCAATGTCTGGTAAACACCTAAAACCACACACTAAAGTGGCCAGAAACAACTGTGTCAGGAGGAAAGCCTCCCTGGAGATGGTTATGTATCCTAAAGTTTTTCCTTTATGATAGCACAAGAGCAGTAATCATCCTCCTGTACTCATTGCTGAGGCCATACCTCGACTCCAGGGGTCAGTTTTGGGTCCCTCATGACAAGAAAGACATTTTGGTGCTGGAGCATGTCCAGAGAAGGGAACAGAGATGGGAAAGGGTCTGGACCACAAATCTGATGAGGAGCTCAGGGATCTGGTGGGGCTCAGCCTGGAGAAAAAGAGACTCAGGGAGATTTTTCCCCTCTCTCCAAGTCCCTGACAGGATGGAGGGAGCTGGGCAGGGGTCAGGCTCTGCTCCCAGGGAACAAGGGACAGGACAAGAGGAAACAGCCTCAAGCTGTGCTGGGGAGTTTAGGTTGGATATTGGGGAAATTGCTTCACTGAAAGGGTTGTCAGGCATTGGAACAGACTCCCCAGGGAAGTGGCTGAGTCACCATCCCTGGCAGTATTTAAAAGATGTGTGGATCTAGTGATTTTAAAAGACATTTCTTCAAGGAACAGTCACATGGAATCCACAGGCTCTAGACCTGCACGTGGGATCTTAAGCTTGCTGTCCATGTGGGCAGCAGCCAACCCTGCCCTTCCCCCATTTCACAAACTTACATGGGTGGCATCATGGGCTGGTGTCCTAAGAAACCTGGTAAGCAGAAGAATTCCGTCCTGGACGGATTCACTCAGGGTCTGAAAGCATCTTCCCCCAGTTACACAAACCTACATCTCCTCCTACCCTCAGTCAGACATCAATCCTTAAAGGTTTTGAGAAAGGGCTTCTGGCAACTGCCTCTGGCTCGCTCTGACCTAGAAATCCTTGAAGGACTGTAGCACATTCAGGCCCAAGGCCTGTTTCTTAAAAACTGGCTGTCCTCATAGTGCAGACCAGCCCCAGGCACGGGTCAAGTTTGCAGGAAATACCTCAAACGTTTCAGACACTGACAAAGTCTGAACATCCAGCTTGCAGATTAGATTCCAATTAGTCTTTACACTCCTCAGCCTTCTTGGAGGAAAACTGAGAAACTGAGCATGCAGTCAGAGCACAGCTGGACAGGAGCAACACTCACTGTTTGAACAAGCTGGCCCGTTCTGCCTTTGTGCAAAAATTGTTCATCCACATTGTCCTGAATACTGGTAAAAAAATCAGAGCTTCTTATGCTATGCTTTAAAGGACAGCTTTCTGTTCACCTGCATTCTCCATGCAGAATCTCAGACCAAACCATAAATGAGGTCCTGGCCTTCTGCAGAGCTGTTGTTAAAACATGCAGTATTAAGAGTCTGAGCAGGTGAAGATCCAATAAAGCCTCAAGGCAGTTTAAAAGCCCACAGTAAAGTAGAGAAGTTTCTCTCCCTGCTTCCCCCAGAATTACAATCACAGCCAGCAGAAGACAGTCAGCACACAGGTCAGCAAGACTCACCGGGAAGCGTTTGAAGAGATCATGGAACATGGAGCACGTGAGGGGACTGTTCCGTTTGCTGAGGAACTGGGTCAGTGCCTGGCGGTAGGTAACAGCCACCCTCTTCACATCCAAACAGCCTGGGTTCAACAGCTATGGGGAAAAGTCACAACAAAAACATTCCCAGTGAAACACAAGGATGAATCACTAGCAATGAAGATATTCATTTTTATCAGTGCACAGCAGTTTTTCCAACAGCTCTTCTTGAGTAGTTTATATGATAGAGGCCTACAAGATGTGACACAGAACCACGAAGGAACCAAACATGCTCTCCCAAGCACCACCAGCAGTATAACCATGTCAGTGAAGGGCAGCACAGCTTTCTAGTAAGACTACACACAGTGCAGGTAGTGTTGGGGCTGTGCTGTAGGTTTGTGCTGGGCATGTCTAACACACAAGGCTCACAGAGCACTCCCAGGCCATCCTGCAGCAGCTGGGCTGGGCTGTGCACATGGTGTTCTCAGCTGGAGAGCTACTGGAACCTGTAGATATTAGTGTATGTGATCTACATACACTTGGAGCTATGACCAGGACTCATAGGGACTCAGTAGACAAGTCCTAGCTGTGATCAGGGATCCAGCAATCCCAGAACACTGTCCATGCTCCAATATCCCCCTCTGGTGGGGAACAAGGATCCCAGACACAGTGAACAGCCAAGACCTGCACAGGCCATATGGATCTAAACAAACACAGGAGTGAATAGAGAGCCAAGTGTGGAGCATCACATTCCAGCATTCTTGACCTCCTACTGCCAGGGAAGCTACAGCTCTTTGGGAAGAAAGATCTTCCCAAAGCTGTGATCTTCCCAACAGTGCATGGCCCTTTTGGAGACCTGTGCTCAAGGAATTTTTCCATGGCCCCACGGTAAGTTAATGTGGTGTCCCATTCTCAGGTCAAACTCCCAGTGCTACTGCAGTTGAACACAGGCTGAAGTAGAACAGGGCAGATGGGTCTGGAAGCATGTGACCTCAGTTTCCTAACTGTCTCTACTTAGCATTTGTTTGACAAACACATCTGTAGGGGAAAAAACTGATTTCTCCTCCCATGTTTGCATACATTTACAACAAAAAAATTTTTCTATTTTTTCCATAAATTTGGCCAGTGCACTCTACGCTCTGCTCTAGTTCCACTTCCCTGATTATTGAAAAGCTCCAAATTATGCTCACAAAGCACAACTCACTAGAAACACACCACACCTTTGTCTCTGCTTCCCCACCGCAAAACCTTCCTGGCCTCAACACAGTGTCAGCACCAGCAGCATCACACAAATTGAACTGTCAGTTCCCTCAAACATCAGCTGCTGGCTCTGTCCTTGCCTGGACAGGACCACAGCCCTGTTCCTGCAGGAATAAGAGCCTTCCCTGTGAAGCTGCAGAAGGAAGCTGTGAAGCATGTCTCACTCCAGCCTCAACATCAAGTACATTGTTTACATTCCCCACAGATCTCCCACTTTGTTTCCAGAAAGGCCCAGCACAGCACAAGAGCTGCCTGGATTAACACTCAGCCTCTCACTAAGCCCTAGAAACACTGGCTGTCTTTTCAGCCTCCAATAATACCTCAGTGTGTGATTTCCAGGCCCTCCCTTGGCATGAGGTAGCCCTGTTTATTTTTCTCCCCCACAAGATGTCAACAAGATTAAGGCATTAATTCCTGCACTCAATTTGAGAGGTTCAGAGGTAAGTATCAAGTCAGCTGGAGAAACACTACTTTGCTGGGTTTCCAGTGGAGGTGACTGAGTGGGCTGCCCAGTATAAAGGGTCACCATGCTCTGAGACCTGCGAAATGCAGCAGAGACAGTGGGTGAAAGGGGACCAGGCATGAAGGCTCCCCGAGTAATGGCCACTCATAGCACAACCAGAGGAAGAGTTTCCTTGCAAACAACTACCACTGAAATCAGGACTGATCCACACACTCTCCACCCAGAGATAACTCAGCCCAAACCTCAGGGAGACAGAAGTTCACTCTCATCCACCACTGTCCTGTGCCTCCCTGCTCCCCTGGAAAATAACTCAGAGTGAATGCCAAGAGGTCAATGGAAAAAAACAGCAAATCAGGGAGGAGAGCAGCACAAATACACATCAGGCTTCTTCAGCCATTAACCTGGATCCACTGTGCATCAGCAGCCCCGGTGGCTACAGGCAAGCAGGCACCGAAAGGCAGGAGCGTGAGGGCCAGAAGGGGATAAGGAACTTGGCTTTATGGAAATCATATACACAGGTACCTGCAGACAGCAGGTCCAGGGACACTGAACAAGCATGGCCAACTCAGCAAAATCAGGTAATGCAACTTTACTGGCAAAAAACACATCCTGAGGAGCATGGCCTACCTGACACTCCTGCTTCGCTCTGCTGTCACGCTGTTTCTCCAGCTGAGGGGGAGGAACAGTTGATGGTGTGTTTCCTTTCAACACTTTCAGCAGGTATAATGAGGCACTAAAAAAGAAAAGGGGAGAACATACCAGTTACCACAGTGTCACAGTACCACTGCAAAGCCACCTGAGGGCAGAGGCCAAGTGGTGCAGGCAGCTTATTCTGTAGCAAAGAGGGTTATAGAGTCAGAGAGAGCCCCTTCTCTCAGTCTAACCCACTTTTGCCAGACCCACAGACAAATAAATTTTAGGAGGCTGCATGTTTCATTAACCATCACCACAGTCAGACATCCCCACCATCAGCCTGATTTCTCAAGCTCATGCTTCTGACTGGCATTTGAGGAACCCTGGATTCACCCAGGATTTTGGAGCCTGCACATCTCAGCCAGTGCTGCAGTGCAGCCTCTCAGCCCAGGCTGCTGCGTGCTGGAGAACTGGGGCACATCAACTGGGAGAGCAGAGAGACACTCTGCTGCTTTTGGAAAATGTATGAACTGGGCACAGCTCCACCCAGGACTGCCACTGCTGGGAAGCTGTCAGGGAGCCATGGAGCACACACAGACAGCCCTGTGCTGCCAGAAGTACCACGGTTCCTGCACAGCCACGAGGCAGGTGTGCTGAGAGCCAGCACTGCCCCATGGCACTGGGCTGACCATGCAACAGGGCACCCCCTGCACACACAGCTGAGTTGAGAAATCCCAGACTGAGTATGAAAGTCCTCCTGAAACTGCCTGATTGGCACAAGGGAGCCTGCTGGTAAACAGCACTGCAATTTACACCAAGGAATAGCAAGATCACTCATGTTTCCTAATAAATACACATTTGGCTTATCCTCATTTTCCTGTATTCAGCAACAAAGGAGAGAACACTGGTATGTGCAGTCAGGATTCATAATCATTAATGTCCTCGTTGTGCTATCATGGAGACAGTAAACTCTGTATTCACAGAATGATCATCACAGGTTGCCTAGAAATTACACTGATCCCCCACTGAAGGCACACACTGCATTACTCCCAGAGGAAGCCTCAAGGAAGTGCTTCCCACCACCAGCAGCAAAGCTGTATCAGACCATTTCTGTATTACAGAGCCCATATAAGATGATCACCAAAAAACAGACATCTGTTTGAAAATGCTTCAGCCTGTCAGGACTGACCAGTCCTCACGTCAGACACAGATGCTGGCATCAAGCTTCCAGGGATTCTCTCACTTCTCAGACTTTTTTTTAACATGCGACATCTCACCTGCTCACAGCACCAGCAGAGATGCTCCTTGAGGACACTCACCTGAAGTAATAGAGAGCCACTGCAGAGTCAGTGTGCTTGCAGGCTTTCTTCACCAGCCTCTGCACTAAAGTGTGCACATGTTCCTGCAGGGAGTCCACTCTCTTGCAGTACTGCTTATTGCGGCACAGCGAGTTCCTGCAGGGCACCACAAACAAACCCATCACCTAGAGAGACACCTCTGGGAACACCTGGCCAGGAACCTCATCACCTCATCAAACCCAACACACAGGGAGTGATAATATAAACAACAGTAAGTTGGGAGCAGCACATTGCTGTGGTAAGAAGGATGAGGACACTTGCTGTTCACCTTCAAGCAGCCATTTAGGCATCACAGCTGACTTTCCTTCAGAGCTCCCACAAAGGGGGAGCCTCAAACCTTGCTACTTCACAACTGTTTCTCAACTGAGGGGAGAGAGCAGCACTAACAATGCTTCAGAGCAGCAGTGAAGTTGCCAGGGAGTGGTGCACAGACACACACCAGGCATTACGTCTGTTTAGCTGGTATCATCCCTCACTTCTGGCTGTGAACAGAGAATTTCCACTCTGTCTGTCTCAATAAAAACATGTGGGGAGTTTTGCTCCAGCCTCTCTTTAAGCCTTGGGAGTTGTTGCATGGTCAGACTCAGAGGTCAGAGGCCTGTGGAGATATTCAGTGACATGGCACCGTGCCTGCAGTACCACTGTTTGTTCTTGAGGTTTCCACCTGGTTTGACAGGTCTGACACTTGACTGACTTTCTCAGCCTAGAAACCCCAGATCCTAATTCCTTTCCTGCAGGTTATGACTAAGCACTGTGTGTGTGTGTGGTGCTGATAATCTAATCCTACACAACCTATAAACACACCAACTGCCTTCAGTGTTAGAAAGACCAACTCCTGGGGTTCAACCAACAGCACTGCTGTTGATCAAAAGCCATTGTGTATTATCTGGAAGTCTAAGGACACTTACTTGAAGATACTGGCTGTTTTCCGGAGGAAGTCAACCTCCTGCTTGTCAGAGCCTGAGCTCATGCACTGCTCAATCAACTGGAGCAGGGGCTCGATGATATCAAACACCAAGGGGTTCTCTGCTTGCTTCATCAGGAACACATCAATCAGATCCAGCACCTGCAAACATGGGAGTTACTGGCATGAGAACCAATTCAGGCAGGGAAACAAGATGGATCTACCCAGAGCAGCTCCTTCAGACTGGTGTGGGCTGAAGAAAGCAGTTTGCTCCTGAGATTTGTACACCTTCTGCTATCATTTGTCCTGTTAGAGCACAAGAACTGAAAATTAAAAATTTGCAACTCAAGATTAAAGGTTGTCTGCTGATTGCAGATCTGTTTTGTGCAGTGACACCACCGAGAAAGAGCAGTTATGAGAATCACTGTCACCCAGCCAGACCTGCAGTCACAGGCACAGATCTCTGTTAGCACCAGCTGCAAGCTCCCCTGGACTCCCACACTGTGCACTGCATAAAATCAGCCCTTTTACTGAACAGCATCCCAATGGAAATGCAGTGAAGCCACTGGCTCATTCCACTGTTCAGCTTTACCTTGGTTAACCTGACTCCAGACACTTCTGTCTGGAGCTGTCCCTGGATGCCCCAATATCCCAGTGGTCCATGCTGACACCAGGTGGCCTGAACTCAGCATTACAGCCAAAACCAACCTGAGGGTTCATCACAATCCCCCCCAATTTTACTGACAAAACCAGCCAAAAAAAAAGCTTATGTTACAAAATCACCCGAGGAACGTCATGCAAGTCACACTAAGGAACATCAAGCCTGTCCAGTCTACAAAAACCAACAGACATCCCTGGGGAGGTGTGGGGAAGGATTTTAACAAACTGAAGCATTTCAGATCAGCAAATGGCAACCGTGGTGCACTTTCTGAAAGCACAGCACTGGTTTCTCTTTTGAAGCAGGCCTGTGAAGCCCCAGTCACTGACCACAATAGTGTTGTGCCAGGTGCTGTACCAAGCCAGAACAATCCAGTCCCAGCCTCCAGGAGCTCATGACATACATAAATGACCAAGTTGTTCAGTGTCAGCTCATGTCGTGCCATGTAGCTCATGGCACGCTGGAGGCTTCAACTAAGGTGCTACTAAGCCAGAGGTCTTCACACCAAACACTTCTCTCCCACCTTAGCCTTGAAATCTCTCCGTAGGATCTTCTCTTTCCTCATCTTGTCTTTCTCATCCTTCTTTGCCCGGATCCGTTTCTGCTGCTCTGCAAAAAGGGCTGAGATGTTCTTGTCAAGAGCCATCATAGCCTCATCATCCAGCTCTTCATCACTCCCATCTCCTCCCTTTTGTTTTTAGAATACAAAAACAACATGTCAACTCATGTACTTCAAAGACAGCAGAGAGAAAACCACAGCCAAGACCAGACTCGAGGAGGGATGTAAACACCTCTAAGCCCAGAACAAAGGGAAGAGAGGTTCTCAGGCCCATGAGAAGACCTGCTTATATTTCTTATCAGGTAACCCTGGCTGCACAGCACTAACACCCAGACTGAAGGATTCAGGAGAGGGAAGAGGCTGAGGTTTTGACCCCAAGACCCTCTGTGCTGTTCCTCCTTCAGTAAAGAGGTTCATATGTTGGTATGTCTGCAGCCTTTAACAAATCATTAAACCAAACTCTACTGCTGCTTCAAGAAGTCTCCAGAGTGGCCTTCTGGGATCACTCCTTCACACAGGCCAGCCAATGCAGTCATCATGGACAGTATCTTAGTGCTTTAGCTCACATCAATCTCATTTATTACAGGCAGGAGCACAAGCTGTGTCAGGCTAGACTAGACAAACTAAAGTGCTCAGGACATTTAACAATAAATAAAAGAACAAGTGACTTATTCCCACAGCTCACTTAAAGGTCTTGACCTCCTGCTTCAAGTGCCATACAGAGATGGCTGCCAGGGCTGTCACTGCATGAGTTCAGCCAGGATGTGGGTTATTAGATCATCTTTCACCACCCCAGACCTCCTGGTATCCATACCAAGGCAGGCAGTGAAAACATACCAGTGCATTCCCCGCCTGGAGAACATTCATCAGCTGACTGCGAAAATCATCATCAACTTCTTCGTTCTCCTCCTCATCTCCACTGTCAGTGTCGTCTTCATCCGAGGAGTCCTCACTCCCTTCCTCGTCCTGAGGACGAAAAGTTCATCTCCTGACCCCACCATGCCTCAAGCCCTGCTCCATTCTCAGGTGTGTCACTGTTCACAAATAAAACCCCAAGCCTCCCCTACATCCCTGCCCTTCTTCCAGCCCTTAGATCCAAGTAAAGACAGCTCAGATATCGAGATAACAGGTCAAGAGCTAAAAGCAGAACATAATACAGACTTCTCTTTCATTTAAATAAGTATCAAAGAGAAGCTTACAAGGAATATCTGAGGAAACAGCCCCCATCTGACTGTCTCCTCTCTGCTAATGCCTGTGATGCTTTATGGTTGGAATCTCTGCAGTTCCTAAACGTGAGACCCATAATTCAGCTGGCTGAGCATCACAGCCACGATTCAGTGTGTGGCTGCAAAAAGGAGAGGCCTGTGCTGATTCCAGGATAAAGCCAATTCTTCACTGAAAGCCATCTACTCAACCAGCCACACCTACACCAGCAGCCCAAGAGACTCAAACGTGCACTTCCAACAAGCCATCCATGTGCTGCACCTTTAAAACAAACCTCAACAGAGCAACAGCCTTTTTCCTCACGACAGAGAAATGCAATTAAGTCCATTACCACAGATCAGGTATGATTTTTAAACAGTGAAGATCTGAAGAGTATTTGTCACTGGCAATGCTACAAAAATTACCGTGTCCTTTGCCAATTTGGTCTTTTTGTTCGATTCTTCCATCACGACGACGGCACTTTCTTCACTTTCCTCTTGGTTTGGGTCAAAAACCTACCAAAAAAAAAAAAAAAAGGGACTTGTGTTTTTTCAGTGTTTTGTTTTGACACGGTGTGTCAGGAATTTCAGCACAGTAAACCAGCTGAATAATGAAACAGTGCATAAGGGCATTAACCTTCTGTTTGTTAATATGCCAAATTCTTTCTATAAGTTACAAAAAATGTGGAGAAAACTGAAGAGGGTTGGTGACAATGCACATCCTGGTCTGTTACAAATGAAGTATTAGGGTAATATCCCATAAAATACCTGTCAGCCCCTCTTTGCAATCCATCCTACTCTCCCAGAAGATCCCACCTTACTCAATATGACCAATTCAGACTTTTAGTGTCACTTATTTTTAGCACCTCTAAGACTAACCTTCCTAGAAAAAGGTTGTTACCATTTATACTCACATATAAAATCTAGTTATATAAACTGACCCAGGAATTTCTTCAGCCTAAAACTACCAGAATGCACAGATCTCAGACTCCCATAAAAAACCCCACAGCCAAACAAAACCCAAAAACTCTCTCTAAGGTACATTTTGGATTCAGCAGCACATGCTGTCAGACATTTTCTAAAGCAAGCAGACTTTAATTTAATCTCAAAATAGAGACATGCTTGTACATCTATTAGGGACAAGACAGGCTGATAGTACAATGCCCTGCTAGTGCCTCACTTACATCCAGGATCAGTTGCAAGCCCCTCTTGGTCAGATTTGGGCAAATCCACACAAACACACTCTTGGAAATCCGCCGTAAGAGTAGGCTGGGCTGGGCAAGGAGGGAGAGAAGGATTTCCACCATCACCTCAACCCATCCTGGCTCCGAGTTGTCTGCACAGGAACAAACAAACAATGACAGGAAGGGGCACTGGCACATCAGTAAGGAACTACAGAAAAATTCACCAAGGGAAAAAAGACTGTCCTTCTAACTGACTCTTAAAAGTACCCACTCAGCAACACAGACCAGAAGGCTACAAACCAGAAGGAGAAACATGGCTGAAATGGTCTTCTGGCTGCTGCAAAGCAACAAAACCTACTATTCATTAAACCATTACTCAGATTAGCAGTTCTGCAAGTCGTGTGACACCTATTTAGTCACATTAAAGCAATCAGCAGCTAGTCAGCAAAATATAGTGTTTCCAATGAAATCAGGAGTCACAGCAGCCCATGAAAAGTGATGCCATTTGAAACTTGTCCACTAGTCCAAAAGTTTGGGAATCCTGATCTACAACCAACCAAGCCACCATAAAATCAGAGCTTTTATTTGTACAGTACCCTCAAATTGATTTACACAGAATTCAGGAGAACATGACCATAGTTGGAGAGGAAGTCAAAAGACCAAGCCAAGTTCTTTCCTGGTCAAGTCCCAACCTCTAAACAAGGACCAGCCTCAATCACCAAACAGAACATATTCAGTTTGCCCACAACTTGAGCTGTGAAATAATCATGTTTCAGGCCTGGCAGGGATTAGGAGAGCCCACAGTTTTGCCCAGGCAGATCCACCACTTCAGCCAAGTTCTTGTCCAGAACAGAACAAGAACTACCCTGGACACTGCTCATCTGAACAAGGGCCAGCTATGGAGCTCAACAATCCCTTCCAAAACATACAGGAACACAGCCCACTGAGGGTGCAGATACAGAGAGCAGCAAGAGACTCAGAAAGGCAAGGAAACGGACTGAAGGAAAGGGGATTCTCCCAGGGATAAGTGCATCAAGCCAGAACCAATGCAATCAGAATCACTAATGCAGAACTGCCATCTTCTGCCTTTTCACAGACCACTAACATTCCCACTCCCTTTCTCTCTGTAGGAAAGACTCACCAGTCTTTTTCTTCTTGGCTTCTTTGCTGAATGCTCTCTCTGTGCAGTTCAGGAGGTCGCTCAGAACATCCACTGTTTCAGGCTGATTCTGTTTGATCACAAGCGGACAGTAAACACTCTCTGAATTCCCCACTACCACCAGTAACAGAGGGAATTTACTCCAAACCTAAGGACCACTCTAAATAGGTACATATATTACAACCAGCTACTACAGCCGTTCTGCAGAAGAAAACGTGAAATCAAGTAAAAATTGCTCCACTCAGCAACAAATCACAGGCAAAACTAATGCTCAGGCCACGATTTACCCCCTACATGTCTACAGTCAGTGTAAGAATCACAGTTTATTAGCTGCCAGTTGCCCACTTTCAGAAGCCAGAGGCTGTGAAAGAACACAGAGAAACCCTCCAGCAAAGTGTTCAGAAAGCCCCATCATCACCCCATTTTATACCCCAGAAATATTCTTCAGAGGTCTTACCTTGAAAAGATGAATGGCCATCGAAAGCAGAAGCTGTTGGAAAGCACCAACTTTGGCACTGTCTGGTTTGTTTTCCTTCTTCTGCAGATTCTTCACAGCCTGAAGTGTTCTACAGAAAGAAAGCCCTCTTGAGTTTCTCACAATTACAACAGCAAATCTTCTCTTATGATCAGAATAAAAGCATGAAATGTAGCACTGTTTTGTGTACTTAACATTTACTTCACTGAAGTTGGACATACTTACAGCACACAACCTTAACCCAATACTATCTTACTAAGTGTGGCTTATAAAAAACTGCACTTGGACACCAGCTTGATTCCTAATACCAGAGCCAAGGCCTAGACCTTTATGGGAAATCAAACTCAGAAAGGAGTCACTGAGAAGTTGGTACAGTCATTACCAAGAGAAAAGATAAGCAGAGTTACAATCATGTTTGGAGAGGGACTACAAGCAAATATAGAAAAGGACATGATTATCACACAGTTAACACACAGAAGAAACAGGAAGAAAGGAATGTGGTGAAACCCAGCCACTGGTGCAGGATACTCAAAAGGAAGAAAAAGAACTGCCACTGCCTGTGAAATGGCTCTGCTACAGCAGTCAGAACAAGAGAGGATGAGAGAAAACAATCTGTCTTTTACTGGCCCCAAGAAAGACCAAGACAAGGGTTTTCCACCTTGCTCACCTCACCAAACTCACACCCAGCCTCCCAAGCCTCTCACCTCTCCCAGATATCCCTCTGTTCCTTGGTAAAAGGTTTCACAGCTTTGACATGCTCACTGGACAGCAGCTTGTTGGCATATTCAACCAGGAGAAAGATCCACAGCTTCCCATCTGCAGTCACACCGTGGACGTGCTTCTCCCTCAAGGCTGCAGCCTTTGCTGTATCCCCCAAAACAGGCAGGGTGTTCAAGGTCTGAAGTAACCTGCAAATTAGAACAGCCAGCATGTTATTGGCAGAGAAACCAGACAGCCTCCTCCCACTTCCCAAAATAATGCCCACCAGCACTGCATTCTCATCCCAGAGCTCTGGTCACTCACTGCAGCCCAGATTCACAGGGCCCAAGTTTCAACCCTCCCCAAGCTCAGCAGTGCAAAGCTCATTGTCTTGGTGGTCCCAAGCACATCTGCTGCCCCCAGGACACTGACTGTTATCGTCAGCTCTTTCCCATGCTGTGTCTCACCATGTCCTCTGCCTTCTCTCTACTGAGGTTTGGCAATCACCTAAAAATATCTGTTACTACTAATTCCATCTCCCTTAGTACAGGGAGGACTGTGGAGCCATCAGCAGCTCACAGACAGAAAGTCAGCATTCACCAGCATAACCCCACCACCTCTCTGGTGTCCTTCTCCTTCCAGCTCGCAGCAAAGGCTGTGGAAATCATATAGGAAAAAGCAGCCTGAGCTCAGCTCCACACTCACCTCATCACCACACAAATACCCAGCAGACTTGCCATGAACAAAACATGGATCTTTGAAGAATCCATCCAGGACCTCCTTAGAAAAACCCCATTGTTAGAGTCAAAGAAGTGCTCCAGTAGAAGCTTACAATTGCAAACCTTTTGCCCTGTCATTCACAGGCTGATCTTATCCTCAGGAAAAAAGAGAAATTTCCAGGCTTAAAGCACAAAAGCAAATCCTTACCCAAAGAAGTAGTTTTCTGTCTCTGTATGATCCCGTTCACCCAGGGGCTCTGAAGGAAGGACACTCGCCTCACCTATCTGGGAAGTCTTTTTCTTAGCAACAAAGAAGGCATGGAAGAAGCAAAACCTGGAACAGACAGAAAACAGGAACAAAATGAAGACCCAGTTATTCAAGTGAGTGCTTGAATGGTTTATATTATGGAGTATTTCCACTACTGACTTTGCTTGGTGTCATGGGAATTGCTGGTGTCATTACTTGGAATACTGCTGTCAAGCTAGACAGAATTATCCCAGGCACATGTGTCTTTAAACCACTCTCACCTGGCAATGTCCATCACAAGGCTCTCTTCTTTTTTCATTGCACTTTCAGTGATGTTCACCAGTCTGTGGATGATCCACCTTCTCAGTCGAGCAATCTTGTGTTGTGCTCTTTGAATAAGGAAGGGAACACAATCAGTAGTTTGAAAACTACTCCAAAATAAACACAAACCACATAATCCACTGCAGCAGGAGGTGGTTTTCAGATATTTAGAGGCTTTACACTAAAGATGGCCAATTATGTAGTACAAGAGCAACAGGTACTAAAGGAGATATAATCTTCCCAAGTTTGCTTTCTACTATTCAAAAAACCAGTCTATTTACCCCACTGAGGGACTGCAAGTGAGCAAAAAGTTCTTCAACAACTACAGCAGTCAGTGGAGTGAGGTTGTAGGCACACAGGTAACACACAGACACACTGGCACTCAGGCCAGTTTAATTCCCAGATAAAAGAGAGACACAATTTCTACCAAGACCTGAGAAGCTGTAGTGAAAGAAAAAGCTACTGTTCATCTTTGCCAAAGCAGTTGTCAGGGCTAAAAGAAGAAGAAGAAAGGCTCTTTTGGTGATCCAGCCTGCTTTGGTCAGGCTGGCTGGTTCTCACTCTGTTTGCTATCTGCAGAATTGAACCCCAGCAAAAAGAGTCAGATGCTGGGGCCAAACCTTCTGGGACAGAGGAAATAACCAACAACTGTCAACACATGGCAAGAGAACCAGCAAACATTGTCTGACTAAGGCATACTTCACACAGGCAACTGCTGTCACCACAAACCAGAGGGAGGGAGGTGCATCACCCACACACTCACCCGTCTGCGTTCTCCCGGTTCTGTTTTTGCCGGTTACTTGAGAAGTCTAAACAACAGTCCAAGTCTGGCCTGAGGAACATGTCTTTGAGCCAGCTGACGTATTTTTGCAAGGCCACTGCCTGCAGGTGTCTGACTACCCTGGAAGCACTCAGCAACACTGGCTTCCCCTGATGGGTAAGGGTAGAGAAGCCCATCATCACAGCCAGCTGCCGCTCCGGGTCATCACAGTCACTCAGGAATTTATCTATGTAGCCTTCCATCTCTGCAGCAAACTTAAATCCCTGTGGAAGCTGAAAAACACAGTCAAACAAGCAGGTTAGGAACTTCACATTCAGCCTGAGTGGCTCTGTAAGGACATATCACAGAATCATAGAATGGCCTGGGTAGGAACAGACCTTAAACCTCATCTCATTCCACCCCCTGCCATGGACAGGGAGACCCCCCACTAGACCAGGTTGCTCCAAGTCATGTCCAACATGGCCTTGGACACTTCCAGTGTAAATCACTTTGAAGAAATTGGCTTCAGTAAGTAAATTAAAGTCACATGCCTGCACATTTGTCCAAAGGCTTATAGTAGGCCATCAATTCCAGCTCCAGGTCTTCCTCTCAAAGGAGCAATCACTGTGAGCAACCACAGACTCCTGTCATGTACCAACCCCAACCCTTTAATTTGCACCTTCTGAAACAGCAAAGCTTCAGTGGGCTGGACCAGCTCTTATTTTGGGTGAAAGTCCAGGATGTTTTTCACATCATCTGCCTTGGACTTTCCTTAGATGTGGAAATTCCCCACCATCAGTTCTGGTCTCATCCAGCAGCCCTGGAGCCTGCAGGCCAACACAGGGTAGAACAAACGCCACCTCCTCTCCCTGGTGCCTCAGAAGTGTTGAGGAACTCTGAAATGAGGGGGAGTTGACATGTTTAACCCAAAAAACATATCCTGAGGTGAGGCTGTTTTGTGCTAAGTCCTCCCTTCAGTCCTGCACTGACCCATAATGCACACATCTGGAAGGCTGCTGGCCTGGGAACACTGTCCAGCAGCATGCAGACCACCAGGACATGTCCCATCTCACCACACACCCCATTCCCTTATGGTCTTTCACAGCCCACAGGGTTGAATCACACTCATTTGTTTGGGGAAAAAAACCAAATGCATTACTGGAAAAACCTCAAGGAGATGTTTTCACTCCAAAAGTGCAACCCATCTTTTGTAAGCTACTAAAACAACTTGTTTGGTTCAGTGTCACTTCCAGTGGCCTGGTGGGAGCAGAAACAGTACTGGCTATAACTTTGTAATTAACTACAAACCCATCCAATTATGACATAAATACCCCTGCAAGAAATCTCACAGAGCACACAGCGTAGCAAGCTCCTGCTTCCACTGCTGGAGATCTCAACACTTGTGCATCACTATGAAAACTGGGAGAAAACCTCCAAGAGAGACACTAGTAAACAGGCTAACAGCTCACAACATAGCTCATCCATCACCTCTCAACAACAGCAAATCAAGTAGATTTGCTCCCCTGTTGATAAAGTGGAATTAAATTAATGTATTTTTTTGATAGAAGAACACAGTCTTAAGTCACTGTGCAATGGGAATAAAAAACAAGAAACAGGAAAACAAGTAAGTCAGTGGAGAAATATGGGCCATGTAGGGAGGCACCATGGTAAGCATTATCTTCAGAGCAAACCCCCACATCTGTTGCTGCTTTGGTACCAGCAGAGAAAGACTGCACAGTCCTATTTCTCCCAAGTGACAGCAATGATGCTGGGGCCCACAGAAGAGGTTTGGGATTATGTTACTACAAAAAGTTGAGCTAAAGCCTGGTTTTATCAATATTCCCCTTTTATTCTTCCTCCCTTTATAGCAGGGCTGTGTTGTTTGCTGGCTTCCCAGGAGGGAAGGAGGAAGAGGAGTTGCAAAATCCAATTCCAAATCAATTTTGTGGTTAAACTTCAATTGTGCTTACGGAAACAAGCACTAACAAACAAAAGCACGAGTTGTCCCTTTTTGTCTTTGCATTAAAATGTTCATGCAACCCCCAGCACAATGACAGACAAAAAGGAGCTTCTGGACACACAAAATCAAAGGGACTGCTAAAGGATGACATCTGACACTGTCAATATGCTGAGGGCTGCCCTTCCTCTGCTCCCTCCATCACTAGAGCTTTCTCAGCAGCAGCGATGAAAGCAGGTGGGGCAGTGCTGAACAGCTTCAAAACCCTTAAAATAGGAATTAAACAATTACAATTACATTGCAATTATATTAAGTCCACTGCAACCAGTGGTCATCCAACAACCTTGCTTCTAGTAAGAGTTCAAGGTCTAAATTGACATAAACCTTTTTTTATACAAGTGATGTGAAACTAGGAGCAGGGGCAGAGTGTCCTGCTCAAGACAAGCTTGAGCACAAACACATTTAAGACCTACCTGAGTTGCTATCACGTGTTCTCCATAGTGCAGCATCACCTTCCCTCTGAGAACCACCTGCAGCTGCTCCAGGGACAGCAGGGGCAGAGCACTGCCCAGCAACCGGTAGCACATGTAACTGGGCAGGAACAAAGCAGATCCCTCAGGCTGAGGCACAGCAGTAAAGCCACACACAGGGGTAAGACAAAGTGGCAGGGCAGCCAAAAACTCTGGGTCAAGGAAGAGAAGGGTAATATGGCAAACAACAAGCAGGGTATGTTAAAACAAACCTCACGTGGCCTGGTTTCTCCTTCAATAGCCCGTTCTCCACAGCTTCATTCCAGAAGAGGTCAAAGGCACCTTCCTTCAGTGCAACTTGCAGCAAATCAAACACTACACTGGGCAATTTCTTGTCCTCCTTCTCAGACTTGGCAGCACTTTTAAGAAGCTCTACAAGTCTAGGAGAAGAAATAAAGTAATGTGAGAGATCTGGCCTGGAAGGGGAGTTGCTGAAGGCCAAATTCATCCTGCTGAAGGACACAGAACGTTTCCTGAGCACTGCAGGCTGTGTCTCCTGGGAGACATGACAAAGGTATAATTTAGGAACCTTCATAACAGTTAACACCCAGCCCTTAACAGCACCTGCAGTGGCAAATACAGGCAGGTATCAGAATCAGAGCCACATTTCTCTCTCTGCTGGCCAAGAGGACAAGAGTGTTGGATTTAATGCTCCTTACTTAAGAATTTACCTGGGAATATTTTCCTTGTTTACAACCGTAGGTGAGCCAAACAGCTTCTTCAGCTTTTTAGGTTTCAGAACACCAGGGAATTTCCTCATGCCCACAAGCAAAAGGTGCAGGTTCTCTGGAGATGTGAAGGCTGAAGAGAGGTCACCTTGCAAGATGTCGAACAGGACCTCCTCAAACACATTTTCAGGAACCTAGACAGGAATGAGGGTGACACCATGAGAACATCTGAGGGTATTTCACTAATTTGCAGGGCAGCATCTGCATTGCAGGGCATTTTACTAAAAGCTTGCAGTGTTCTGGAAACTTTAGGAAGTCTTCATGGTGACACAACCAAAAATAAATAAGGGATGTGTCCAGTAGTGCCAGACAGTCTCAGGTGCTTAACCATGGCGAGTAGGACAGTATGTTGTCATCAGACAGCAATTCTGGTCACCTGACTCCAGCTGCAATTGTTCTCCTGCTGTCTGACTGTTCCTGCCTGTACAGCTTGTGCAGCCCAGGCAGGAGGAAGCTCCCTGTTTTGATTTAACAGTGGCAGACTTCATATGTACAAATGATATCCACTTGAAAGATGGAAATAAACAAACTCTTTCTTTTACTGTATCCTAAGAACTCCTTTACTCCTTGTCACAACATTGTTTCTCTCCCAACAGCTCAAAATTCAAGCTTAGGCCCAGGCTTGGTGCATAAAAACAAAGTTTGTTGTTCAGAGCTTTCAACATTCAAAAGAGCAGATGGTCTAATGTGTTATCCAAGCAAGTAGATGGGAAAAAACAGGCTGTAGGTTTGTCCATGAAATCAGACTAAGCTAAACCAGAGCATCCTTCCCAGAACACAAGTATCTCCCATAAGCAATACAGGAGACAGCTCCCACAGTTTACACTCACTCTTCCACATCCCCTTTAACTTCCAGCTGTGAACAAACTGAGGGAAAAGCTGACCCCAGAGCCAAGCCCTCCCTCCTCCCACCCAGCACGTGCTGTGCCTGTACCTCAGAGGTGATGTCGATGAGAGTCTTGCGTGGGAGATCTCGGAGGTGTGTTTGGTGGTTTGTCAGCTGCTGGAGAAGCTGGATGCTCTCCAGCAGAGCTTTCCGGTCCTAGGAAGGAAAGATAAGCCAAAAACAGAGGATGAGTATCAGAAATTAAGCTGAAGGTTCAGGTAATAATCCACTCTTGAGATGTTTATGTCTACTTGTAACAGAAACATAGAAAACTGTTTCCTGAAAGGCCACTCAGCTTTTCTGGCAGTATATGACAACAGATCCCTTCTTTCCAGGAGAGGTAGGAACCTGTACTACGTGACACGGTTCCTACATTCTAGTGAGGAACAGACATTTAAAAGGCACAAAAAGTCCATGGGTAATGCAACAGAAAAGAACTGAACTCGATGCTTCAAGTCCTGTTGCATCAATGAGCCAATGACTCTTTCCCTGTGGATCCTCTTTCCACACCAGACAGCCCCAAAACAGAACTGACAAAAACGCAACAGCAGCGCTACCTTCACAAGCCGCCCAGACTGGAACAGAGCCATAACTCCAAAAAAGTTCCCAAAAGCAGCATTTCTCACAAGTTTCTGAAAAGGAAAAGAAAATTAGAAAAGGGATTAAAAAAAAAGCCTTTAGTTAGATTTCATATCCAGCGACAGCTCTGTCACTGGGAGATAACACACTGAAAATCAACCCCCTGTAAGGTATTTAAGAACTGTCCCAAATAACCTTTTCATCACACAGGCAAATCTCAGCTAAAACAGGGCCCAATGACAATGTCCTCAACTTCCAGTTTTCACAAATATTCCTGTTATTTCATTAGTGAAGTTTGCTTTAGCAAGAACCCAAACACCACCTAATACACCAAGATTTCAAGGAATAGAGAACAATTAGTTTAAAGCAGCAGTTGGCAAATGCCATGAGCCAACTCACCTTTTTCACTTTTTCCAGATTGTGTTTTTCTTTTATTTGTTCCAGGACACTGCACAGTGGAATTTCCTCAAAAGTCTGTAAAACCTGAGGAGAGAGATGGAATAGCTCATTTCGCAACTCTTCCATTTCAGGAAGTTTTACTGGGTTCAGCTAAAACAGAGCTGAACAGTTGCTCAGCATAACAGCAGATGTGCTGCTTTATTGGGCCAGAATAGAGACAACCAGATCATCAAAGATGTGTCAGAACAGGAACCAGGCTGGGAGAGCTGGGGGTGCTCACCTGGAGAAGGCTCCAGGGAGACCTAAGAGCCCTTTGCAGTACCTAATGGGGCTCCAAGAGAACAGGAGAGGGACTGGGGACAAGGGCCTGGAGGGACAGGACAATGGGAATGGCTTTCCACTGCCACAGGACAGGATGGGTGGGATATTGGGAAGGAATTCTTCCCTGTGAGGGTGGAGAGGCCCTGGCACAGGCTGCCCAGAGAAGCTGTGGCTGCCCCATCCCTGGCAGTGTTCAAGGCCAGGTTGGATGGGGCTTGGAGCAACCTGGGCTAGTGGAAGGTGTCCCTGCCCATGGCAGGGGTGACATGAGACGATCTTTAAGGTCCTTTCCAACCCAAACCATTCTGTGAATCTGTGCAGACACAAATATACCTGCTGATATTCCTTTATTTTTTTTTCCTCTGACATGACAGATGAATAATGAGCACATTTTACTGCAACTGCCAGATCCTGTAACAGAAGCAATGAAACTTTTCGGCATGGGCAAGGCCCTGATTGAAGTGGGAAACACACAGGCTTTTCTGCTTGTGAACTTCTCAGGTTAGCTGAGGTCAGATCTCACTGGTGACCCCAACTCCTGGGACTCCTTGCCATGTTACAGACTCCACCAGCACGGAGGGAAAAAAAACAAACTTTGAAATGCTTGTTAAAGGGCTGTCTCTTCAGATCTCCCACATAAACTGCCCAAAGCAAGTCAGTTTTAAGAACTCATAGTAGCACTAAACGCAGCATATTTGAAAACCTGGTCAAAGTTTGCAAATTAGGGATGGCTCTTTAAGCAGGACAGAATTCTGTGGAAAGCATATGCTACTGGTACAGTTTATAACTTTATGAGTGCGTTGTTCCTAGGACGAACTGGGACCATTTAAAACCAGTTTTCTATTATGAGAGCTTTCCCCTGCCATGTGCACGCAGAGCTGGCAGAGGGGACCCCAGGAACTGACCGGGGGCTGCAGAGCTCTGGGAAACACTGACCTGCGCCAGGGCCAGGCTGAAGCCAGGGCGGGCGGCCTCGCGGGTGGCTCCCAGTCCCTCCACCAGCCGCTTCAGGGTGTACTTGAGCTCATCGTCCTGCAAGAGAGACCCACCCGAGCTGACTGCTGCCCGCGCCCGGCCCGACCGGGGCCGCCCGCACTGACGTGCTCCCCGGCGGGAGCGGAGGGACGAGCCGGGCTCGGGGGTACCCACCCGATCCCCGCAGCCCCCTGGACCCCCGCCTCACCTTTTTGCCCTGCCGCAGGTGCTGCAGGAGGTTCTCGGTGGCCGCCGGCCGCACCTCCTGCTCCGGCTTGGCGATGTCCCAGAAGAAGTCGAGGAAGGCGCGGCCCTGCCGCAGCACCCCACGGGGGTCGGTCACCCCGCCGCCCCGCTCCTCCATCCCCTCCATGTCCTCCGTCCCCGCCATCCCGGCCACGCCGCCGCCGCTGCCGCACGTGGGGCCGCCCGAGCGCTCCGCCTCTTCCGGGGCAGCAGCGGGAC
>VYXB01010815.1:98958-138974 GCA_013397135.1 Pachyramphus minor | reverse complement strand
GGGCGGGAGGAGGAGGAGGAAGAGGTGGAGGAGGGGTGGGGGGTGTTGCTGATCCCGCCGGCCGCAGGCAAGCGGAGCCGGGGTTTAGGCAGTTGCTGGGCCGGAGCCAGGGCGGGCCGGGAGGGGATCGCGCACCGGGAGGGGCGGAGGGAGCGTCCCCGGGAGCGGGGAGAGCTGCGGTGGTGCCTGCAGAGGGAGGAAATGGGAGGGCTTTGTGGTGCCTCTGCTCGGGGAGCCGCCGTCCTGCGTTATCCGGGACTCCGGGTGCCGACTCCAAACCCCCGATCCTTAGGGAGAGGGCTCGCTCCTGTCTCCTTGCTGGAGAGCGCGCGTAGGGGAGGAGCTACGGAGACAATAACCAGCAATTAGGAGTTTGTCTTGAATCAGGTTAGGGAGGTGCGATTGAACAATGGACTTTTTCGAAGGTTGGTGCTACTGTGGGTTTCTTTGTTGCACCAAAGGTATAAAACCATGGAATAAACTTCCTGGTGGGCAAATCTTCACACGTATGTTACTGTATCACCTCATCTCCCAAGGCGTATTTCCTGATTAACACTGTTCATGTCCTTTCCTGCTCTTAGAGGAATAACCTGGTTTCATTTCAGGCTCTTTGGGCAGCAGGGCTGAGCTGCTGCTGGGGTTGGAACAGCAGTAAGTTTTCTTGTCTTTGCAAACTCTGACCCTTAAGCTTTTTAAGCTCATTTTCATGCACAGATACCCTTTGTGTCTAATGCAGAGATGTCCCAGGGCAAACAGCTGATGTAGCCACTCACATTTCTGTTGTTTTCTCTTTTAAACTCTGTAACAAAATAACCTTGCCAGTGGCCTAAAGTGGCACTTGACACATAATAAATGCAGATGTTGCTGTGCAGTGTAGACACACTGTAGGAAGTAATGAAATTACAGTTAAAATGCTATTTCATATTCAGATTTCTGTCACAGAGAACTTCCAGCTTGCTCTCAGGCAAGACCTGGATCCTTGTTTGGTGAGCTAAAGGCATCCTGCAGATTAATAGATGCATTTACAGATGAGAAAATGTATTTCTTCTGATTTAGCTGCAGTTTTAAGCCTCAGACACTACTAATATTAGAGTGCAACTTGTCCTTGCATCTAATTTAACATTATTGCTAATAAGTTACTAACAGCTAATTCACAATTTCAGATCTTAACAAGTTTCTGTACTTGGTATAAAGTCCTGTAATATGTGAAGTGTAATGAAAACATGACTGTTCTTCTTGAAGGTTCTGATTAAAGAATCTCATGTTAATTTAAAGTGGCTCCTACTCATTTTTAGGCACTCCAGGAATGTAAGAAGAGTTGAGATATAGTAGTTTTTGTAAAAGTAGCATTTTGCATAACCTTTGGTGTGTGCAGAGAGTGAGATTTCAGTGTGACAGATGGGAAATCAGTGCCCAACAGGTTCTAACATATGTGAGATCTGCCTCTTTCCCATAATCTTCAAAATCGTGGTGTAGGAGCACCAGGATGTGACTCTGGTGTGATGTGACTGTTTTGCTGCACCTCATGTGTCTGGTGGTGACTGATTCAGAGCTGGAGCACAACACTATGGGATGCAGAAGCCCCTTTATTCCAGATGAAGAACATGCTGTGACATTAAGTACAAAAAACTTACTATAAAGGCTGTTTGGGAAGTGTTTTGGAGCCCGAAATTCGACACAAAACCCTGTAATGAATCATACTGAGGCCTGGCTGAAACTCTGAACATCTGCAGAGTTGAAGGGAACAGTATTTATCACTCCTGACTCGCTGCTGGGCTGTTTATTTTGGTGTGGCTTGAAGCACTGAGCACCTTAACTAAAGGTTAAGATTCACCTGCTGAAATGCTGCACAGCTCAGTGAGAATGAAGAGTTAGTCCTTCTCCTTCTGGCAGTTTTTGGGTCCTGTGTCTCACCCATCCAGTGTTAGCAGGTGTCTCCTAATGGTGAGCCTTGGGGAAGCTTTTTGTTGAAGACATCTGAATAAATTGGGTATGAATTTAGAGCTGTGGTCTTGGAGGCTCCTGGCAGAACTTGCATCCTGCTTATCCTTACAGTGCCCCAGTGAAGCTCTATGTTGGAACCCAGGTAGGCTCTTGCCTCTGGTAAATCCTGAGCATTGATCCCTAGGGAAAGGCTCTTTAACTCATATACTGACTTTCAAATATATTTTGTTTTGAACTTCTGGCAGATCTTGTTTTCTAGAGAGAGAACTAAACTTTTGAAAAGTGTATCTTCAGAGTGATAGTTCAGTTGTTCTTCCACCTCATTAACTCTGCCCACCACAAGGTAAGTTCAGTCACAGGGGTGTTTGCTAGCAGCAAGCTTTACTTTTCAGCTCTCTGCTTTCATTTCTTGGAAAGGAAATCAAATCCTGCCTTTCAGATTCCCACACTGAGATGACATAATTATTACCTAATTGTGTCTGAGCAAGTTACACTGAGTGGGAAATGCAGATATTCATTCAACACTCTGGTGTGACCCAGTTCACTTGGTCCAAAGATGTTTTCAATTATTTTTTTACTTTTGTCCTATTCTGTTGTAAATGAAAGAATCTTCTTCCAATCTCATTGTTTGGTTACTGAAGTCAGCCCTTTTTTTAATTTATTTTACTGTTTCAGTATTGGAAAAATGTAGGGAAGTACAAAACCAGTTTGTTTCAGTGTTTCTATACCCTGGATTCAGTAGGAAGCAGTTTGGAACTTAGTGACTGACCATTCCCATTCTTCAAACAGAAACTGAAATACCAAATGCATAGTTCTGTACCTGATAACCAGGGCCCTCATATCAAATTCAGAAAGAATACTTCATTTTCTGACCTAAAATCAGTCAGATTTCACAATGGGGCCTGGGTTGGCACCCAGGCACCCCGTGAAGTTCTGGTGTGCTGGGGTTTGTCTGTGGCACAGAAGATCCTTTTGGGGATTGCGGGTGTGGCTCCTCAAGTGGCTCAAGTGGAGGTTGCTGATGAAAGCTGACATCCCAGCCCTCACTCTCCTTCTCCTTCCTGTCTTGGCACGGAGCTCTTTGCAGCTGTTCACATCACCTTGTTGATCTGGCTGAGGATTCAACTCCAGGGCGGGTTTTTGGGTGAATCAGCTCCCTGAGGAGGTCACTGGCAGCTCAGGAACGTGCTGAGAATGTGCTCAAGCAGGGGATGCCCCTTTGAAACTCAGCTGGGGCAATTCTGATGTTCCTATAGAGCATAAACATTGATTTTTTTTTTTCCCTGCAAATTAAATATCTATTTTAATAAGCTGTTCTTTATGCCATAGATGAGAATTAAGGACAAAGACATGGAGCTGATTCTACATATTATGGAATTATTTAGAAGAGCAACTCAGCTTTCTTGGAGTTCCTCCTTAAAACTTGGTCTTGTGACTGAAGTTAATTCTGCTGTACATTCACAGCACCCAACTATTACAGCTTTAGTTCTCCAGTATGTTTTTGACTTGTTAATGAGACAAAGGCAGATGAGGAATATTGTCAAAAATGCAAAAATACGAACCTGGGTGGACACTAATTAAAGATATGTAGGTTGTGATTCAAGTATGTTTAGCAGCATGTTGATAATGTTGGTGATAAATGATTCCTGCATGGAGCTGCTGCCATAAAAAGGCACAAATGACAGGCTCACCTAGGAAGAGTTAAGGAATCTTATTCAAGCCTAATGCATTATGTGATTCATTAGCAATAAAATATTTATTCTGAAATGAGGGAAAATCCTGACAAGTACCTTGCTGGCCCAGTGGATTTTCTGGCTGCGTGCAACCAGCCAAAATAAAAGGAAATAATAAAATTACTTGACCTCCTGGATTTTAGGGAGGATTCTGCAGTGATGTAATTGGTCCATGTCACACTGGCAAATCTGCATTAGTACAGCTTGTGTCCCACTGGGCTCTTAAATGCACAGGGAGCCTCTGGGAGAGGGAACAAACACAGGCAAAGCCCAGCAGAAGGCAGGTGGTAAAGGGAAAATGGGCAGAGTAGTAGGGAGGTATCCCAGGTAAAGGGCAGAGCCAAGAGCTTCACTGAGAGTGAGGGATGAGACAGGGAAAGACCACTTAGCTTACCTCAGTCTGTAATTCACAACACAAAGGAAGAACTAAACATCCAGACAGCACTGAAATTGGTTTTTCTGCCTTAGAACCCCTTGCTCAACCAAGTTTTTTATTGTGTGTTTGATTTAAAGCATTCCAGTCCAGGTATCTGACAGTTATGGCAACAACTTCAGGCTTAGGAGAAGGTGTTTCTGTCAAGCTAAATGCTGCTGAAATAATTTAGATGATTGGGGAGCTGGTGTTGATAATACACTATTTAGTTAAAAGCATTGGATCCAGTTTAGTGTCAAGATAAACTGACAAACCTGTGCCATACAAGTATTTCCTCACTGCCATAAATTATTCTCAAAATTCTAGTCTAGGATGTGGTTTTGAAGAGTGGTGTTTTTGAGCAGGGGGCAGTAGAGATAGGAAACAAGGTTTTCATAATGAATTGTGGGATGAGAAAGCTGTTCATTCATCACCTTGTTACTGAGTTCTTCTAATGCATTTAAATACATTGTTCATTTGTTTTGTCCATGGCAGTACTGCACCAGGTAATTCTGGAAAGGGGTTGACCAGGAGTGAAGGAGGCAGGTGCAGGGAAAGGGGTGGACAAACTGCCAAAGCTGTGTGACAGTCCCCTTGCAGTGCTGGGAGTCACTTCCAGGGCACTCTGCTTCTTCCAACAGGTCTCGTGGTGGTGGCCTTGGTTCCCGCAGAAATAAAGAGCTGCCAACAGAACCCCCTTTCACAGCTTATGTGGGAAACCTGCCCTTCAACACTGTCCAGGGAGACATAGATGCCATCTTCAAGGATCTCAGCATCAGGAGCGTGCGGCTAGTCAGGGACAAGGAAACAGATAAATTTAAAGGTCAGTGTTGCCACCTGGTTTGGCTGCAGATGGAGAACTGGGAGGAGAAAATAAAGCCACTTCAATGGGGAATTGCAGTCTAAAGCACAGTTGATCTTGGGCTCTTTATGTTGAATTATGCAGGTTTCTCATTTGAACGAGATTTGCTGTTACTTCCATCAGCTTAAGATACACCTGAGTGACAGGATCAATATTTGCCCTGCCCTAAAGGGACTTTCTCAAACCTTGTTTGTCTTGTATGAATTCTACCAGAGCTGAAGTGTCTGACCCACTTAAGACCCGTGACCTTAAGCATTGAGTACTTACACAATCTTTCTGTACTTCAGAAAGCTGCCATTGCTTCAGCTCTGTCCTTTTTTAGTAGACAGGGAGAAAAAGCAAGTAGATAAGCCATTCAGGCAACTTTTAGAGGATGCAAATCTAATTTCCATTGGAATTGGTCAGTGGAAAGGGACTATATTTGTAAGTTGTTATTAGGGGTGGAAAAGGATAAACTTGGAGAGGATCTTTTTGAAAAGTAATAAATCCACTAAATAATGTGATGACACAAAATCATAGTGCTGGCCAAGGAGGTATTTCAACTTCTTGTTTAAAAATATTGAGGAACAAGTGTCAACATTCAGCTAAAGAATTGTCTGAAGGTATAGACAGATCTAATCTGCAGTGAGAACTCTGGGGAAAAGGGCTCTTGGCACTCACTTAGTGCCCAGAGTTCTGTTTCAGGATTTGCCCCTTCATTAACAGGCACAGGTAAATGCATTGAGTGTTAATGCATCTTGCACTTACCACAGTTGGAAAGAGAAGGGAGGCCATTAGCAGATGTGCAGGGGGAGCAGCTTCGTACAGAGGCCTTTTAAAGTGCTGTTAACTCGAAATTTGTATTTTACAGGATTTTGTTACGTAGAGTTCGATGAGGTGGAGTCACTCAAGGAAGCTCTTACATACGATGGTGCAGTAAGTACACTTGCAATTAATTTGTGACATCAAACATCAGCATAAGTCTCCAACTCCTTTGCAGCCCTTGTGGTACATCCTGAACAGATTCTCCCCTTGATTTAACAGCTCTTGGGTGACCGATCACTCCGAGTGGACATAGCAGAAGGCAGGAAACAGGATAAAGGTGGCTTTGGCTTCAGAAAAGGTGGCGGGCCTGATGACAGAGGTGACTTCCATTTTTCTAAGTAGCTTCTTAAATATAATGGTTGTAGTTGTGTCTTCTGCTGCTGAACTAATGCTAAGACAAGGCATGCAAGTGAACATGAAAATTATATTGCAAGGAGAAATTTGGCATATACACATTTCTAACCAGCTGCTGCTGCCGCTCCTGAGGTGTCTGGAATTTAGCTGTGCTTTGTGTCCAAAGGCTGGATATGTTGTCACTCCTGGCCCAGGAAGTGAGACCAATACCCCTAATAATGTGCTGTGTCTTGCAGAGGACAATCATAAGCCCAACAGTCTGATCTGCTACTATTTTATGATGATGTAAGACAAGTGAGTAAGCACAAGTGGACAAATACTTATTTTGGACTGTGTGTCCAGTTCCAGTGTGAAGAGAGGCTTGGCTGTAGTTAAAGCTTGGTTGAACCAGACTCACTCAAGGTTTCCATTGAATGTGTATTAGGGAAACTTTTCTGACCATTTATTCTTGGTTCATTTAAACTGAGTGTTTGTTCCTGTGCAATGGAACTTGGTAGTACTGAAAGGAAAGGATTTTCCAGCAGCATGACTTTGGACATTGAAGGACTGAAACGTTGGTTTGGTATCCCCTTGCCCAGTCTTTCCCACAGCTTCAGATCTGAACACAATTGTGGCTTTTTTCCTAGGAATGGGAGGAGGTTCCCGAGAATCCAGAGGAGGTGGATGGGATTCCAGAGATGACTTCAATTCTGGTACCAGTATTCACACTTATACAGAGAGGGAGCCTAAAAGGCACCGAAATGTTCTCATTTTCATTTGTCCCCATTACTGCTTTGATTGAATCTACTCTATGTGCCCACTTGGACATCCTGCAGCTGTGGTGGGATTCCTCGGGGAAATCTTCCCTTGCCTTGTAACAGAGGAGAGAGTCTTGATTGTAAATTCTGTGAAAGCAGCCTAAGTGACAGAATACTTGTCCAGATGTAGCCCAGGGTGTCTGTTTTAAGCATTTCTCAAACATCTGGCTGAGTAAATTTCTCAGTAGTAGCAGAAACAGATGATGTGGAAAGGCTGATACTCTGTCAGAGCAGAGGCTTTAACCTTCCTAGGGAGATGTGACATGTTACATGTATTCCTGCAGAAAGTGGCTTCTCCAAAGATGGATTAGTGTTCCAAAGTACTTTTAAATGCAAAATATTCCTGAACTTTTAGACCTGTTACAGTAATGCAAGCTGCAGCAAGTGACTGAGCTTGCTGAGTGCAAGTAGTGACAGGGCCACCAGGTTTGCCTTTGCCTTCCAGTCAGTTCCTACCTATTAAGAATCCAGGGTGGCATTAACACAATTGCTTTTGTCCTCTGAACTCGTGGGTTTGGTCCATTTTCTGATGGGGAGATGTTGGCAAGTGCAACTTTGCAATGTCTGGTCTCTGCGTGAGTGGAATGGACGATGCAGGAGCGGTGCCAAAGTGTGCCCTTGCCACCAGCATGGATTGGAAGTGTGATGCTGGAGAGAGGAGCTTGCTACAGCACTGTGCTTAACCTGCCTTTGGAGCTAAGCATTCTGGTGCCACAGCTTCATACCTTCCCTGGCAGCTTCCCCAAACGTGGATGCATTTCAGCCTGTTAAATGCTGGGCGAGTGATTCGTGAGCCAAAAGTTTAGCTGTTAAGTCTTAGCTGCTACAGAAGCTTTTCTTCTCAGGTTGTACAGCCCTGGATCAAGTCTTTAAAGATGGTTTGTTTGGCACTGAAGTAAGTAAGGGACAGCTCTGCAACTCTGCCAAATACTGGAGTGGAAAGGAAAATCTCACTTGGGAACCAAACAACTTTCTCTTCCAGGCAGCTTCTGAAAATCTGAGTATATACAATTTTCTGTGCTGCTAACTTGAAGTATCCTCCTCCAGTTCAATGCTGGCAGTGGGGGCTTGGAGAGATACTCCAGGATAGTCACTGGTACAGACTGGAACTCTGGTCAGTGACAGACAGTTCTTGATTTTTTTTTGATACATAAACTGAACAAATGTAGTCAGTTTAAAATCTGATTTTTTTTTTTTTCCCCCCCCAGTCCTTTAACTAGTCTAGTAAATGCCTTGTCACTTTATGGTACAGCTAAAAAGCCTTGGGGTTTTACTCTGTCCTGTAAGGACTGTGTTATTTCACTACTCTCCAGCTATTTCCCCATGTGCTCTGCTCCTGCAGATTTCATGCTAAGGCTGCAGCCAGTGGCATCTTCTGGCTACAGAAGTATGATTAGCACTTGTAGTGTTGTCTCTGAATCAGCTAATGGTGTTAACAGTCTGAAGTTGCAGCTGAAGCTCATATTTTAAGCTCACTTGACCCACTCTCCAACACTCCAATAAGCCTCTAAGTGGATAAAGCACTTTCTGAACTTGGCATAGTATACTTGGTTTCAAAGGGAATCTGAGTGACTCTTCTAGAACATGTTAGACCTCTGTGAAGCAAATCTGTCTGCAGACAGAAGGCTCAGTGCACCACCTTGGACTGACAGCAGTGACTTGCGAGGTTTTCCAGTCATCCAGATAAAAATCTAGATGCAAAACATTGCAAAATATGCTCTTTAAATCCACTGTCTTCCTTCTTCAGGATTCAAAGATGATGACTTCTTGGGAGGTCGGGGTAGAGGAACCCGCCCTGGAGACCGGCGACCACCCGGTGCCTCCATGGGAAGTGGTGGCACCGGTCGCTTCAGAGATGGGCCTCCCCTCCGTGGGTCCTCCATGGACTTCAGAGAGCCAACAGAAGGTAAACTCCTACCTCGTGTCCTTCCGCCTTCCTTGGTGAAGGAGGCTCGTATCAGGTGGAAGCTCCTGCCCTTGAGAGGTGGATCTGAGCCCTGGAATGTCTTCTCTTTCAGAGGAAAGAGCACAGCGACCCCGACTGCAGCTCAAACCTCGAACAGTCGATACTCCCCTCAATCAAGTAGCCAACCCGAACTCTGCGATCTTTGGCGGAGCCAAGCCCCGGGAGGAAGTAGTAAAAGAGCACGACTGAGTCTGGGGTTGGGAGGGAATGGGGAGGCGGGAGGAAAAGCAAGACAGTACAGAGTGATTAGCTCTGCTGGAATGTCAACCCTGCAGTTTACCATTCCTGCCATCTGGTATTTGTCCTCTTTGAAACCGAAAACACAGAGCTTGTGAATGCATGTCAGCTGTTAACAAGTGGTTTTTAGTACGTTCTTGGCTTTGCTGTATCTAGTGCCTGCTTTGTGCTGAGTTTCCCTCTTCTGTTTCCTTCCAAGCAGCACAGTTGCCAGTAGAAAAGGCAGTGTGGCTGCTTCCACGAGCGTGGAGGTCTCTGGACAAAGGTGCTGCTTCACTTCTTCCTTTCTGGGTTTGTTTTACTTTAGAAGCACAGGTTAGACTTAGTTATTTCCCTGTATCGTTTCCTTTTACTTCTCAGTGCTCCTCTTCTGACCTGCATGTCTCGTTCTGTATTGCTGTGGCTCTGAAGAGGAAAACTGAAGAGTCCAGATGAGTTGAACAGAGAAATGTACAGTTCTAACCGAGCAGTGAAATACCATTTCTGACAATTGGTGAGAGTGTTCACAGCAGAGCCCCTTAGAAAGCTAAGGGGGGCAGCTGCCCTTTCACAGGGATTGCCAGGAAGGATCAATTTAATGGATACCTTGCCTGACAAGCCTTGGGAATAGCTGGTGGAATCAGTATGGATAAAGCCTCTACCAGCAGCCTCTGGCTGTTGACTTCCAAATGGTACGATACTACTACACCTCTGAGCTCAAGGTTAGTGCTGCAAAAACGTGCCTGTTTGAGCACAACTGCTCACTGGCTCTTTCTGCTTACTTTTTTGGGTTTTACATGTTTGGTAAATTTTTAAATGAAGTTTCTACCAATAAAATTGACTTTTTTATTTTTGTTGAAGGAGTGTATACTTTGCCACGCAGTATTTGGTCGCCACTATCCCCTGTATTTCTTTGCCCAGTGGGGTACAGTTTTAGGACCTCATCTTTTAGAATACCTTGAAAATGGGCAGATTAGAAATCCTCCTGCTTTAGATTCTCATGTAGAAGTTTGGGTAAAAAGCATCTCGTGTTGCTGCACCTCTTTTCACTTTCTTGCCAGTGTTGTGTGGGAGGAGGGAGGGGAGGCTGGAGCAAAAGCAGAGATCATTGATGTTGAAAACCAAAAACTGAGGTGTGCATGGGAAAAACCTGGGCCCCCAATGCCAGTGCTGAGAGCCTTCAGCTAGAACAGGCAGCACCCCAGAGTTACTTGCAAGAGGAGTTAGGAAGCATGGCTGCCCCACTACCAGCACCACTGCTAGTGATGAATTTCTTCCCCTAAAGTTCCTGTTGTAAGTCAGAGTCCCAGCAATTTACAGAACTACTCTTTCCTTCCTTCTGCCTTTCACTTAATCTGCTTCTGAGATAAGAACCATTTGTCTAACACTAATACTTAATTTAAGACAGACATGCATTTGTGTGGTTGTATTCCAAACCAATAATTGATCTATTTACATCTTCAATGTGGAAAAGATTTTAAGAACAAATTCCCATATAAAAACTCACCTCCAGTCAAGACAGTTGACTTTTAAATGTAAAAACAAAGGAAAAAAAAAAAAGAAATGAATTCCAAACACTTAACACATTCTGCTTCATAACAAAATAAATTTATGGATATGGTATTTTGTGAATGATCTTTTAAATAAAAGAAAACATTAAGTAATATTTAACATTGGTCTTTATTTGAGTCTGCTCTGGCATGTTTTTCCCCCCCTCAGTTTTCAAATACTGTGTTAATTTGTACCAGAGCCATTCTGATACAAAATAAGGGGGTGAAGAGGAAAAGATAAAGGGGAGGAATCTAATCTAAACAGTGCTGGAACAGTGAAGTAAAAATTGTTTCTGGGTGGAAATGAGCCCAAGTTCTTTACCCTGTGGGTTCAGTGTCACTTCAGTGCTATTGCTGAGGCTGCCAGGTGGGACTTGGGGGTGCTGCAGCTCCTCATGCTGTGTCCCACAGGCTGGGTTTCTCCCAACTTTTCCAACTGACCTGTTTTCCACTAGACTTAACAGTTAAAGACACTGTTGCCCTGTGGCTTTGAAATATGTGCTCATTGCAGGGTAAGTTAAAAGAGGTAGAGCCATGATTTTATTGAGGAAATGAGCTCTGACCTCCCTGCTGCTTTTTCTGCTTTCCATGACTGAAAGGATGGGAAGTTCTTGCCTCTGGCTACTCAATCCACCTTCTCTTTAGATGTTTTACCACAGCTTGAGCAGAGTCCCAGCCCTGCTCTGGAGCCTCTGGGTGCCCTCCCTGACCCCACCCGAGGTGTGTGTGGAAGGGCAGGGCTGGCTGGGGGCGTTGCTGCCCTGCAGCTGCTGCCACAGCTGGGCTGTCAAACCCAGTGGTGGAACCAGTGATTTCACCCCTGAGTGGAGGAAAGGAGCCCAGATTTGTGACAGAGGTAGCAAATGGCTCATCTTGGTTCTAGAAATCTTTTTCTGTATCTGCTAATATTGGTTTGGTCAAGGGTTTCCTACTGGTGAATGCAGCCTGATTCCAACATCATTTAGCACCTTTTCCTTTTTGTAGTTCTTCATATGCAAACATTTGTGGTTTCTTTGGAGCATTCCACATTGTGCTTCCCATGCAGCTCAGACTCCTCCAGTCCTTTTTCTTTCCCTCCTTCAAAATGTTACCTGATGAACATTTTCCTCTCCAGAAGCCCATCAAACCAGCTTGTGTCAACAGTTGACACAACTGTATTTAATAGATGGATGTGGCATTTAAGATTTGAAGGAGGAAGCAAGATTTTTTTTTTTCTCCCCATCCCCACCAGCAAAGCAGTTGAGGTTTAACCTGTAATGCTTAACTTTATCTGCAGCTCAAAGCTAAGCCTGGCATGGCAAAGCCCAGACCAAGTTGGTACCAGCAGTGTAGCAAACAGATCATTCACTCTGTGGCTATTCCTGTTCTCACTGAGTTATTTCTAGTGCAGAGCTTTCTTGGAGCTTAAACTTAGAAAAATAAACAAAACTGAAGGTAGGAAGGCAGCAGGCAGTTTGTGGAATTAGAATTTGAGTTTGCTGCTGTTGGAAGTGCTTTGGTGTGTCTCTCCAGTTGGGTTGCAGTGAGGAAGGTGGGTTTCTGGAAGAGCTGTGGGACACTGCAGGAGTGAACAGCAGCATCTGATGTGCTGCAGAACTCCCTGGCAACCACTAAAAATTCAACTCCACTGAGCTCCCAAGCCCAGGAAGGCCCCTGGGAGAGCTCATCCCAGTCCTCAGGGCAGCACCCAGTGCTGGCACGGGGGTGTTGCCGACTCGCTGGGCTGTGCCAGCCTGGAGCAGCTCCTGAGGGTGCTCTTTGTGCTTGTGGCCATCAAGGTTGTTCTGATGGCAGAAGAAAGAGGTGGAGGAATGTTCACACACTCAAATAACGGGCTGGTGATGGTAGAGTCACGTTAAATTTATGCCATCAAGTGTGGCTTTACAGGCCTTCCTAAGGCAGCAGCAACTTGTTCACCTGCTCCAGAGATGTGCTGGCACTGCTGAGAGAGTCTCCAGTGCTGACCATGAATTTCTGAAGCTCTGCTGGTGGTGAGGGCTGGTCGTGAGGGGACTGTGGCCAAGCCTCACTGTCCCAGGGCAGTTTTGGATGATGCTGATATTTTTCACTTGTCTTATGAATACTGTGATAGTTTCAATCCTGACTTTGGCACATAGTCTCATAGGAGCATCTGCTACCTGTAGTACTGGCTGCTGACTTTTCTTCAGGAAAAATGATAAAATGGTGAGAGTTTTAGAGCAAATCCTGTGATATTGTAATCCCTCCTTTTGTCGGAAAGATTTAATACTAAAGCCAGCAAATCTTGGAATGCATGTGCAGCCCCTTCTCCAGAGCGCTGGCGTGTCGCGCTTCCAGAGCAGCCTGTGTCCCACTGCCTGGTTTGGGCAAAGCTGCTTGCAGTGACTTCACCAGGACTTCCCCTGCTCCCCCAGGTGTGTTTTGGGCACAGGTTGTGTGTGCCACGTTGGCTTCAGTCACTGGTTTTCTGTCCCACCCTCATTCCTTCTCCGTGTGTGGAAGCGCCTCCTGGTTATTCCCACTCGCAGCAGGAATCAGGGAGATGAGCTGTTAACGTTGAGCATCTTGACATCCATGTTGTGTTTATGTTTTGCATTCGGATGGTGTCTGTGTTTCACTACCAGATGAGCACAAAGGCTCTGAAAGAACAGGGTTGCTCCTCTATCCTGGTGTATTCCAGCCTAGAATCAGTTACCTTTGTAGTTCTCAAGGGCTTGTCTGGGATGGACTCTCGGGATGAAATTTAGTAGGTGTTGCTTGTCCTAAATTTTTAGAAAGGGGAGTTTCTGTGGCTGAAGAGGAATTTGATTTCCAGCTGAGACTGGAATTTTCTCATCTGGAAGCTGACTCCTTCCTCTCAAAAGCCACTTAACCACTGCAGGAACAAAGTGTATTGAAAGTGGCAGAGAGCCATCTTTTATTTGGTGCATACATTTTCTCTATATACTCTATAATTTATTCTGTTGTTTGTGATATCACTCACTATACAGTGTTAAACCAAACATTTAGGATGGTGTAATCGTATTTTTGACCCTGCTTTCTGAAAGGATTTAATCCTTCAGTGCCAGGCACTTGACTCTCAAGCCTGATGCACGTTAGTAACAGCAATATCTTGATAACATTGTGTATTCTGGCCTAACTGGAGAAACATATTCCCAAAGCTCTGGGCATGTGGCTGGCACCTCTCCTGGGTGTTAGGGACTGCAGGGGAGCTCTGCTGCTCCTCCTGTGTCTGCCCACTTGAACCCAGCAGAGATGGGCACAAGAAATGGGCAGTCGGGTTCTGGTGGCACATGTGGTGTCACAGTGTGGTTGTCAGTCTGAGATTGTGTTCCTCATCTCACTGGACCTGTTGGAGTGCCTAAATCAGAGGCATTTTATGGTTTCCTTCTCCATCGTGGCAGTGACTCTGTTCTGTGACACCTCCTGCTCGATGTGACATCACCTTCCCTCATTTCTGTCCCTCTGCAGCATCCAAGAGCTGTGAGGACTTACCTGTACACTCACCAATTCCTGTGTAAAGCTCCAGAGTATCCCAGGGTTGATGTTTTGGGGATGTTGTTGCCGGGAACGCTGCCACCACCTTTCTGCCCAGTAGGTTTCAGCCAGGTTAGTGTTCCCCGTGGTAGGGATTTGCTTCCTGCCACGAGATTGTTTTGTTCATGTCACCGTGCTCCCGAGATCTGCCTCTTTCTTTTAAATAAACCAAAAACTCACAAAGTACCTCTATAAACCCCTTGCAAAACCTGTACTGTAACAAATCTGTATAATTTGTATCGCTGTATAAAAATTCAAATAAAAGCATTCAAACCTTCTGGGTTTTTGTGTGTGGTACTGCGTCTACAAGGATGAGCTAAGAACGGGAAGAAGCTCTGTGGCTCTACAGGGATGTTCAGGATTAGTCTTTGCAAACTTGGGCAAAGTTCTGTGAAGCTCCCAGGGCTGTGATCTGACTTTCCACTGGGTGGTAGCAGCATTTATCTTCCTTCAGCAGGAACGGAGCCGCTTTCGGTTTCAGCTCGGAGAGATCCGACAGTGCAGCTGGGGCAGGGGAGGAGGTGGCACTTCCCCTTTGCCTGGGGAAAGGCTCATTCCACTCCAGCAAACAGAAAAGTTTCTTGGTTTATACAAACAATATCCAGCACTACTTCAGCAAGAACATTTCCTCCAAGACGTGGCTTTGCGTTAAAGCTGCTGTGAAAATTTGGCAAAATGGGTAATTAGTGGGATGAGACACGTGCTCATTCTGTCCCAGAGCTCAGGGGGTTTGGATGCTGCTCTCCTGCACAACAGGCAATGATTGTTGATTCACAAAGCCTGTGAGCCTGGGGAGAAAAAAGCCTTGGAAAACCTGGTGGAACTTTCTCAAACCTTCCAGCATTGGGTATTTCTGTGCAGAAGGTCAGGTTTAGATGATGCACTTTTTTCCAGTCCTTGTTTCAGGGCTAATTTCTAATCAGTGTTAGTCACAACACCTGGTTCAGGCAAAGCCAGCTGGTCTCTGAGCAGCCCCCACCTTTATTTGAGAGGATGTAAACCAGCCCTTGTGGTACTGGGCCTTCTGGACCTCAGGTTAGGTGTGGATGGTGGGTTTTCATGACCTCTCTGGATCAAGAGATTCTTTCTGCAGCTACTCAGCTTCGTACCAAAAGGTAAAAAAGCAGGTTTGGTTGGCTGGGGAAACTGCCTGAAGGATTAGAAGCTATGTGTTTGTTATGGAGGTGAAAACAAACCTGAGCTGCAATGGGCGAGCTTTGAAAAGGACATGAAGGGTGAAATGTAAAGTGGTGTTTTCTATAACTGATTGCAGTAGATAAAAACATGGTGCTCCTGCCTCTTTGACCTTTTATCAGACCAGAAATGGCTTGTAGCAGCAGGTCTAGATGAGGGGTTCCAGGAGGGAGAGGACAGTCTGGTATCCCGAGCTGGGTTTGGTGCCTGAGGGGTTGTTCTGTGTGTGTTGAAGGGGGCTGGGCCTGGCCTCAGGAAGAGCAGAGCCTGTGGCTGTGCTGGGAGGTGCTCAGAGTGAGGGCTCTCATCCTAAACCTCTACATCCAGCCCTTCTCAGGAGAAATATGAAGGGAGACACACAGAGTGTGTGTTACTGCAGTAATTACCCTCTAATCAAGGGGCTTGGCCTCTCGAGGGGACTGATGTCTTTGAAGGTCATCACCCTGCCCAAGAGCTGTTGTAGCACACTGGGCTGGCCCTGATGCTTTGCTCCCCGGGCACAGCAGCAACTTCTGCCTGCTCTGGAGGGGCTGGGTGGTTGACCAGGAGACAATTTGGGGACTCCCAGGAGGTGCAGCCCCTGCCAACTGTGGTAACATCTGTACCACAGCACTGAGTCATCCCTGAAGCTGTGGGAACCACCAGAGAACCGGTAAGCAAATACGTGGCACCTTTTGAGCAGTGCCTGTTCCTGATGAAATCCAATTCTGATACCAAAGATGAACTGTAAATATCTGTAGCATGTTCAGAGTATCAGTTCTGCCACAAAGAACTCTTTTGCAAAATGTCTTGTTGTCAGCTGATGTTTGAACATGTACAAGCCCTTCTAGAAAGCTGTTAATAAACTACTACCTCTGCTAAAAAATGCCAATTTTGTAGCAACTCTTTTGGCAGTCAGGAAAGCATTTCACATTATGTAGTGTCCTCCACACAGAGACCAAGCAGAAACCATGCAAGCAATTCAAAGCTGGGTCTGCCTCTTTCAAACTTTGCTTCAGATTGCAGGTACTGATTTTAAGATAGGCTTCTGCACCCAGATTTTGCCTGGAAAGAGCTCTGGAAGGTGCATCAAATCATTATTTTTGCATCTCAGGTTAGAATTGGAAGAGAGAAAGTCTATTTGCACTTAGAGTGGTTAATTATCTTATCAAAGCAACAGTCTCTCTTGGTGAGCTTGTTGGCCAAATTCCATCCCAGAATTGCAGAAGTTGTAACCACATGGCTGCTTCATCCTTTCCGCGAGAGGAGAGTCACCTTCTCTCACAGGGTGTGGGTGGCTGGTTGTGGCAGCTCGTGAGTGCCCTAATTTAAATATAACAAAATTTCCCTTTAGTGAATAATTTACATGCCTGTGTGTAAGGGAGGCTTTGCAGACCCTCAGTGAGAGCAGCACAAGGTGTTTTCTTCGCGGTTGTAACACATGTGCCCCGTGGCTGTCGCTCTGAGCAGCGACAACTACACAGTTCTGTGTGTGTGCAGCTTTCCTAGCGCTGGAGCAGCACCTGTATTTATGGTCTGTGACGGGGCTCTAAGTATATCAAATGCACATTTATTCATAAACACCCCTTATTCTATTCAGGCTCCGAGAAAGTTAAGGAATTTTTTTTTTTTTTAAGTTTATTTTTTTAAGAGTGAAATTGTGCCTGCTGCCTGGCAGCTGCCAATGCTGAAGCGTAAGAAATTACTTTATTCTTACAGCCCCGGGTTTGGCCATCAGCAGGTGTGACCTGGGGAGCCCGGGAGGGGCCGAATGGGGGGGTTTTGTGCAAAGCCCACCCTGGGGAGCCCACAGGTTGGGTTTGTGCAGGCTCAGGGCGGCCCAGGAGGGGCTGGAGCCGCCGGGCAGCGGATGTCGGGGTTGGTGATTCACATGGGGACAGGAAACCAGCGACTGGTTCAGTCGGGCCCTGGAGGAACCCGCTCCAGCGGGAGGGGCCGAATGGGGCAGGAGGAGATGGGAGAGCCCGGGGAGAGCGGCTGAGGGGGGAGAAGGGAGGGAAGGTGTGAGGGCTGTGAGGGGTCCCACTGAGCTCAGGGGTTCTGGGCTACACCTCAGCGACCCTTTAAAGAGGGTTCAAGGTCATCCCTCTAAAACTTCTCTGAAAAGCAACGTGCTGGATGTTCCCTCCCTCACTGAGAGGCTCCAAGGTAGGAAATTACCAACTCTCTCTTCTCAGCAGCGTTTAAAGCCCTCGGGACCTGAGATGAGTCTGTCCCATATAACCTGGATTCCAGTGCTGTTCTTTACATCTCCCCCTCTATCTGCTGCTGGCAGCATGGTGGGTTTTTAATTACGTTATTTCTGCATTCACATCTGCTAAAATATTCTGGAAGATTCAGTCTGTGCTGAGCTCCTCTCCTCTCAAATCTGCTCGGTCCTGCTTTTGGCTCCTGCTTCTGGGACTGCTGCTCCCCCTCCAACAGCCCAATCCTATAAAATAGGCTCATTCAAAGGGCACTTCCCGGGTTTTCCATCGGTTTCAGGGCTGACTGGCATCATGGATATGAATGTTTATTTTACTGCATGTGACTGCCTGGAATTGCTAATCCCGGATGGAAAGAGCTTTGTCTTTGCATCAGTGTTCTCTTGTGATCAATGTTCAGTGTAATATGAGCTACTTGAGCAGAGGAGGATAATTTTGGGATGATCTTGTGTGAGATTGGCTCACTCATGGCTCTGGAGTGTGTAGTTACACACAGGGGGGTTGCCTGTGTTGCTAACGTGGCATCCCCGGCTTTGGTGCTGCCTGGGACAGGGGAAGTTGAAAATATAAGATATTTCTGTGAATTACGTCCTTGTGCTGGCATGTTGTGATATGGGGTTTGCACTCTTTTTTCCCTTGAGTTTTCCGAAGTGATAATCCACATGGAAGTTGATTTATCAATTCCAGTTTCCCCCTCTTGCCCTGTGTTCTGCTGAAATGCATCTGCTACTCCCCTGGCGTAAGATAAACCCTGATCTGCCTGAATAGGTGTGAAAAAACAGACTTTATGGCAGCAGGTTTCCTAAGAAACCTCACATTGGCATCAATCTGGTAGGAAATGGGATGTGCAGACCTCAGGAAAGGAGCTTTTCTGGAGGCTCAGCGCTGGTCACTGAAATGGTTCCAGCTACAGGAGCTTCCTTGGTCTGAGACTTTAATTTCTGAATTGATGGGACTCTCTGTGGCAATCTGTGCCACACAGGCAAACAGAAAGTAGAGTTTCTTTTCTTAGATATGTTAGAGACATTGAGTCAAGCTGAATATTGCATCTGTTCAACAAGTCAGTGTGCTGAATTTCATATGGCCAGGCTTTAAATACACTCTCCACTTTATATTTCATACCAGTGACTCATTCCACTGGCCTGAAATAGAATTAATTTGTGCAATTAACTGGTGCAAACCTCAAAACTTTCTGGAGGGGAGGGAAGGTGACTAGTTATGTTTGCCTTTTGGGCTTTTTTTGATAAATAGGTTAAATTCATGACAGAAACCTGCAATTTGGGTCTTTATCTTACAGTGTGAACTTGACACCTGCAAAGGACTAAAATGTCTTTGTGAGAAATTATCTAATGGAAAAGCAGACATTGCTGGGGCCCCATCAACACATTCCTTGCTCTCCTGGTTTCTCAGCAAAAAGTTTATTTTAAGTGCTCTTGCAGGGTTTTTGGTTTTTTTTTTGGGGGGGGGGGGGGTGAGGTGAGTTTTGTGCCTCTTCTGTCAGAGAGTTCTCTCAGACTTTCCCTCCATTAGGAATTTTATTTCTAGCCTGTGTATATCCAGTTCATCCCCACTCATTTTATAAGCCAGAATTGTCTTATTTCAATTCAAGCAGCTTCTCTCACTTCAGTGTGTCACTCTTGAACATGAGTGGACTTTACACTCTCAACTTTAGTGGATTTAAAAGACCTTTTGATCTTCCTGGATAAAACCTCTCCTTCCCTTGGCTCTTGATAATGAACCCTGTTACTGGGTTATTTAGGACTAGAGACCTTCCACAGCAGCAGCCAGGCTGATGAGACCTGGCACAGAGAGAAGGAGCTTCTGCAAGTTTGTTAATGCTTCCCATTTTCTTTAAAAAAAAATAAAAAAAGAAGCCTGTCTTCTTTATTACTAAAAATATCTGAGGCCACAGAAGGAGCAGCCCCTGTTTGGGAAGGCTTCCCCCTCTGAGGAGAGGTGCCATGGAGGCCACAGCTGGATCCAGACTCTGGTGTGTTGCTCTCCCAGGAATTGCTTGTCTGGAGCAGCTGCTCCCAGGGGATTTATGGGGCTGTGCTGGTCAGGCTGTGCTCCCTGCTGGGAGAGTGGCCCCATTTGTGCAGGGAGAAACTCCTGCTGGCACAAAAAGGGGGGGGAAACAGGGCAAGGGAGAAGAGGGAAGTGTGTGAACAGGGCAGGGCGTTGTGGCACTATCCAAATGTCACTCCTAAACTACATGGGAAGCTGTTTTCTCTGTGGGTTTGGATTTAGCATCTGGGAAGCAAGGCTGGCCAGCCATGAGCTCCATGTGTCCTTCTGTGTGGAGATCTCAGTGGCTCAAGTCTCTTTATTCTCTCCCTCTCCACAAGGCAGAGCACAGGGAAGCACGTTCAGCCTTCCAAATATTTTATTTATATCCTGCCAGCCATGAGTGCTTCCAGCCTTCTGCTTGTCATAAATCTGCTCATCACCTCCTTCTGTCAGCTCCTTACCAGAGCAGGGCTTGTTCCAAAAGAAAGGATTTCCATGGATTTGGGTGTTTTGGGGAGCACAAATGAGCTCTGGGCTCATTTTGTGCATGTGGCTTGGGAGTTTTCTCTGGGGGAGATGCTGTGATGGGGTGGGACACTCTGCTTGGCAACCCCTCAAAAACCACCTTTGGTGTTCCTGGTGAGTGGGTGGGGGGCTTGGGAACAGCAGGGGGTTGCCTGCAGAAGAAATAAAACTGGCTTTAGAAGGGAGATGGTAGCCTGTCATGCAGTGGGACAAACTATGTCAGTGTTGTCAGGAGCCTTCAGCCCTGCCTGGCCTTCACTTTAAAGCAAAAAAGGGGAAAAAAAGGCAAAAAAAAAAAAAAAAAAGCCAAACCCACCCACAAACAAAGCAGAAGCATTGCAGCCCTTTGTATGTCAGTCACCAGCATTGGGTCAACTTCCCTCAGCTGCCTCTTGCAGATGCTTCAGGGATGATCCACAGCTCATGATTTCCATTGGAGATTCTGAGCCAAGGAAAACTGAGGTGAGAAACCGCATGGTTTTCCCAGGCTCTGTCCCTGATGTCCTGGCTGTGGCTGAGGATGCTGGTTCTGCACCTCCAGGGGGGGTCTGTGGGGGTCTGGGCACGTTGTTAGTTTACAACAACTCGTCCCATCTGCTGCTGGAAGTACTGCAAGAAACTGTGCAGGGAGAGGCCCCCAGGGGTCAATAAAGAGCAAAGCCATAGTGGAGCGAGTGCCAGGAGCTGGGGGTGTCCTGGGGGCTCAGGCAACCTTGGAGGGAGAAGGAATAAACCCAGTTTACTCCCAGGCAGAGAGAATGGTCTTAAAGCAGAGTTAAGGTCACTTTTGGGCAGCCAGACGATGTTTGGGAACCACTGAGAGGATGCTGACACCAAACCCCTTTGGACATTGCTCCCTGCTTTGCTCAAGGGTCTGTCTGGAGCAGAAATAGGGGACTTTTTTCCCTTTCCTTCTCCTGCCCCACACTGATTTACACCAGAACTATTTACACCGTGCTCTGGTAATTAGGACCCCAGCACAGGACTGAGACTCCAATGCCAAAGTGGACCACAAACCTCCCCCCAACACGCTCAGCTGCTGTGCCAAGCACAGGCAGGGGTGGGAGGATGTTGCTGAGGTGCCACAGGCTGAGCTGCCACAGGGAGCTTTGGGTTTTCTTCCATGGGAACGGGGTGTTTTGGGTGGAGAATTGTTATTTATTCCACTTTACACAAGCAGAGGCAGAAGGTTCTGAGCAGGGCAGAATCAAGCTGCTGCTTTCTATTGTCTAGTAGCCAAACTTGTTTAATTATTTTGAATTATTTTAATTATTGGTGGTTATCTTTCCTCCCCCATGCACAGTGGCTATACCAATACAATCCAGGCTTAAGTTGTAATAAGGGAGGTTGAAGGTAGGCAGTAGGAAAAATTCCTGCCAGGAATGAAGACATACTGGCCTTTGGCAAGTTGAAGCATCTCCATCCCTAGGGAATGAAGAAGTTTATTAAAAACAAAGATAAATTAAAATAATCTGTGACTAAAGAAAATCTGGCCCTGGGGAATAGGAATGGGCTAAACGATCCGTCTCAGTGCCAGCAGGCTGTTTGCTGGGATATTTATAGGATGTTTTGTGTTTTAAAGGAAGAAGCTGAAGCCAAATCATGCTGATTATTACAAAATGTTAGCTGCTGCTTGTGGAAGGGCCTGTCATGGAAAGCAGGGGAAGAGCCAGCGGCTGAGCCAGCTCAACACAGAAAAAGCGTGGGGAATTTAACACTGGAAGTGTCTCTGAGCTGCAGGAAACAGCCAGAGCACGTTGTGCAAAGGCCTTGGCACTTTGAATATTGCCAAGTGGCTCCCTCTTTGCCCTCTCCTCTAGAGACTAAAAAATGAGAGTCTGCTGGCAAAGTTTGTGGGTTTGGGGGTCGGGAATGAGCGAACCGGAGCCGTGCGGGGAAGGGGTGTTGCCTCTGGAAGCATCTTGAGCATCCTCAGCACCCCCCTGGCTCCGTGGGGGTGGGAGGGCAAGCAGCAGGTGGGTGTTTGGGGGTGAATCTTCCCCAGCAATGGCCTCACATGCCCCCTCACATCCCCTCACTGCTGTGTTCCAGGCTGGACGTGGCCGGGCCATGGTGCAGCCGGAGCTGCTCGGGGCGGCTGCGGCGCTGATGCTGCTCGGGGCGGCCGTCAGCCTCTGTGTCAAGTGCCAGCTCTCTGGTAAGTCCTGCCCACAGGCTCCAGGATGGCTTTTCCTCTCGGAAAATCCCCTCTGGGTGGGTTTGGTTCTGCTCAGCCACGTGGCAGCTTTGCCCTCGCGGGGATGCTCCCAACAGCCTGAGTGGGAACAAGCTCTGCTGGCGGCCGGAGCTGGGGAAGGACCTCCCAAAACTGCAGCAGCCCTTCCCTGGGGTGAGTGTAACACTGCAGGCTGCAGACCCCTCTCCAGGGTCATCGTGGTGGTGGCTTTGGGGGCACCCCATCCAGGAGGAGCAGCTCCAGATGCACAAATCCTGCAGAGGGTCTGGGTCAGTCTGGAGATAAATTCATGCAGAGAGTGGGGTGAGCACCCAGTGGGGGTTTGAGCCCTTCCCCGAGCACTGGTGGGTTTTAGTGGGGGAGAGGGGCTGCAGTTTGGAGTTTGGGGACAGAACTGGCTGCTTTGCTTTGCGGGGTCTGAGGCAAACCCCAGGATTTAAACATGGTTTCAAGAAAATTAATCAAAACCTCACTGTAACTGCTGCTCGCTGCCTCCGCTGTCCTATTGTGTTGGAGAAGGTTTGTGAATTTTGTTTTATTGGTCTTTCTGATCTCTGACTCCTAAATCTATTTTCTAAGAACTTTTTGTTTCCTTGTCTTCCAGCTACCAAGAGGGATATGCGGCTGAGTGAGCACAGGAGGCAGTAAGTTGCCTTTCATAATCGTGTTTCTAACCCAAACATCTCACCTGGAATGGGACCCTGGCCAAAGCCAGAGCCAGACCCAAACTGAAATCCAGGTTTATATAAAATAAAATAATGCCTGGATGGAGCATGCAGGGCAATGTACCTCAGCTCAGGGTGCTGCTAAAGGGGTAATGCCTTTAAAAAGAATAATCCAAAAGGAAACTGAAGCTCTGACCGTGATGCCATTAACTAGTAGGAGAAAGGTCTGGGAGAGAAGGGCAAGTCCTTATCCTGGCCTGAGGTGTGGTAGAGAGATTGGTAACTTCATAAAGAAGCCTCTGCCCTTGCCTGGTGCTGTTCCAGAGCAATCACCGACCTGCAGCACAAGAAATGAAGGAAATGCAGTGTACACACATGCACCCCCCCTTATTTCCTTCAGCAACAGACAAACCACAGTACATTATACAAAGAAAACGAAAAGCTGGGTTGTAACCTTTATTACAGGAGCAAATGAGGTGCAGAGGGCCCAATGGGGGGGGGGGGGGGGGAAGTCTTCCCAAAATCAGAGTCAATACTTGCAGAAGAGATGTTGAATCCTCTTGTGCTCTGGCGAGCAGCTCTTCTCTTAGCTAAGAACTAAAGAGGTTTCTGGCCATGGGTGTTATTTTTATTGTTGATAAGATGTTATTTTTTCGGGTTGATGTTAAGGGATGCTGAGGGGGCAGGGGCAGCAGTGGGGGTGAAGCAGTGGGGTTTGAAGCCATTTTCAATGTGGGTAAAAAGGCTCTTCCAGCCTTAACTGGTACAGAGGCAGAGTAGGAATAATCCTAGATTATGTTTTCCTCGTCCCTGTGTACTTCCCTTAGCTGATGTGGGCTGCCCTACCCGTGGTCCAAAAGCATATCTTGACTTTAAAGGGTCAGTGAGGAGTCTGGGATATTGGTCCCAACTCATACTCGTCCTGTACCTTGGCACTCCACCAAGCCTAGCAGGGAGTTTGTGCTCTCTGTCCTCCACTCATTAAACAATGAGGTCTCTTGCATCTCTTTTCCTTCTCATAAACCCCAAAATTCAGCTGAGGCTGTACTGCTCTTTTTTCCAGGCTCGAAAGCCAGCAGAGGTTTGAGGTGATTCGATCCCATGCCAGCGAGTATCAGCGCTGCACGTGGCTCCTGCCTCGTGGGGTGGGGGTCCTGCATGCACAGAACAGGGAGACAGTGAAATCCAAGGGGTCACCTTGACACCAGGCAGTGAAATGATGAGACCTGGATTGTCAAAGCCACCTTAAGATGCTTCCAGGGATGCAAATTCTGAGCTCTAGGGAAAAAATTTCCCTTTGCACTGAAAATAATTCACTAAAGCAATGAAGTTGAAAAGCGACACCTCGACAACTGGGGCTCTTCGAACCACACTGTGCACCCTGTGAAAATGAAGGTGTGGGTGAGCCTGAAGAGATAGGAGTGACTAATTCATCATCCCCCCTCACTGCTTCCTGAAGCAGGCTGGGTTTGGTGCTGACCTTTTGAGTTTTATATCACAACAAGCTGCTGCTGGGTCTGTATGAAGCATCACCATCTGCAGATGAGCTCTGCCCTGGGCCCCTGCTGGGCTGGAGCCCCATAACCCCCCCTGCAGTCTTTGCTTCAGCCCAGCCCCACCAAAGCTCATGATTTGCAGTGTGAAGAGCAGGGAATGGCCCCCAAATCAAACAGGTTTGGGGGAGAGCAGACAGCAAGGCAGCAGCTGGGATTGTAGCTTCCCCTGGTGAGTGTTTGCTCTGTGGTCAGGCACCAGCTTTTCCTTTAGTTGTTTCCTGTTTTGGCCATTTGTGAGCATTCAAGGAACAATTTGGAAGTTAATTTGGGATGCATTAGGAAGATTCCTGGGGAACTCTCACTGGTGGGTGCTCTGTGCTCTTTGGAAAATCTGCTGCTGCCATAAGAATTAACACCCATTTTGTTCTTGGTGCCAGGTGCAACCCGAAGGCTGGAAAAGACTAAGGGACCTGAAAACTTATCAATAGCAAGGTAGGTAACAAAAAAAACCAATCAAAATCCAGCTGTAGAGACAAGGTTGGATGAAATTCACCCAAGATACATTAATGCTTGGGATCTGGGATTGGGCTCTGAGCCCTATAGATGTGGCTTGGGCTGTGCTTGAAATTAAAGAATGATTTGGGTTGGAAGGGACCTTTAAAAGTCCAACTCCCCTGCAAGGAGCAGGGACATCTTCGACTCAATCAGGTTACTTCATTTATTGATGGTTAGTAGTAGACTTTTTCTGGATTTTCTTCAGTCTCACTGCATTCTTCTGGCAAGCAATTAAATAAAACCCAAGGAAACAAGCTGTGGCTGTGCATAGAAGGTACATCAGGAAAAAGAAAAGGCCATTCTTTGCTCACAAACAATTTGATGTGATAAATCCACTTCTCCCTATCACAAGAACCACAAAGTTGCAGTAACTCTGCTGCAATATTCAGGCCTGGTTATTCTGATTTTGGGATTTGACCTCGAATTCCTTCCTCTTCCCTTGCTCCAAGCATGTGCTGTGATAACCTCACAGGGAGCTTTTGTGGATGGTCCCTCTTGTGGTTTGTAACCCCTGGTAGGGTTTGCTCAGACCTGGGATTTTAGGTCTCTTTTGTCTCTTCCAGGAAAACCACCGAGCAGCTCAGTGCTTCCCACCACACTGGATACGGTGAGAGTGTCCCTGGGACAGGCCCAGGTTCCGTCACAGCATGGTTTGGGTTGGAATGGATCTTTCAAATTAGTCATCTTGTTCCACCCTCTGCCATGGGCAGGGACCCTTCCACCAGCCCAGGTTGCTCCAAGCCCTGTCCAGCCTGGCCTTGGACACTTCCAGGGATCCAGGGGCAGCCACAGCTTCTCTGGGCAACCTGTGCCAGGGCCTCCCCACCCCCACAGGGAAGAATTTCTTCCCAGTATCCCATCTAACCCTGCCCTCTGGCAGACCTCAGAGCTGGGTGAGGGCAGAGCTGACTGTGCCAAAAGGTTCAATTGCTTCATTATCAAACTGCTCCCATCACTCAGCCTGAGCCCAAGTGTAACGTGCCCCTCTCTTGCCCCCAGGGAGCAGGGATGAGTCCAGGTACCAGAACTTCCTGACAGGTAAATGCTGCAGCCACACATCCAGCAGGTTTGGGAGGGAAGGCTGCAGAGGGCATGGGAGCTTCCCGGGAATGGGAGCCAGCAGGGAGCACACAGGCAGCCACCACTGCAGCTGGCAGAGCTGCTGCTTGGTCAATTTAGAGATTGCTTTGTGAGACACAATGATCTGATTAATGGGCAGAGTGGAGAGGGATGGATGCTCCTGAGCCCCCCACTCCTGCCCAGGGCACTGTGAGCTGGTGCCTGCCCTGAGAGGATTATTGGTGTGGGGGACTGTGCTCTCCTTTCCCAAGCCAGGCAGGATATTCCCATATTCCCCTGCTCCCTGCCAGCTGGCAGGATGTGTCCATGAGAAGTGGTGAGCTGGGTTTTTCTCAGGGCCTGGGGTGGATGGGGGCTGTCTCCCTCTGCTCCAGCCCCCTGGCTCTGCTGTGGGTGGGCTCTGGGGGCCATGCCAGGAGTATCCCATTGCTGGGGATGTGGATGCTGTGGATGCCATGGCTGTGCTCCAGGGGCTTGTCAGGCTGGGGCTGGGGCTGGCAGTTTGGGTTGATGCCCTGGTGTGGGGTGCTGACACCAAACCCTTGTTCTTGTAGAGGATTATCTGCAAGAGGACTCTGTCTACGTGTAAGTACCTGGGGCTGCCCACCAGCACAACTGGATGGAGCCATACTGGTCCCAGTGCTGTCCTGGTGCTCCCACAGCTTGGCCTGGGGAGCCTGTGGGTGCCCTGGGGCAGGAGGAGCTGACAGTGCTGCTCTTTCCACAGGGAGCCCATTTCTCTGGGTTACAACAACCGTGCCAGGTTCTTCACTCAGCCCAAGGGTGGGTCTCCAGGTGAGCCAGGTGGGTTTTTCTCCAGCCCAGCTGCCCCATGGCTCCAGGGAGCTCGTGAGACTGTTCATGCCCAGGGCTGTGCACCACTGTGTGTGGCCTGAAGCAAGAGCAGATCCAGGAGATGCATTCATTAAAGGGTGTAGCAGAGCCATGGGGCTTGAGGGATGTCCCATCCATCTGTTGCCTTATAAACAGGGCCACCCCACTGCACTGGTGGCAGTGCTCCCATGGGGCAGTGACCCCCCAGTTCATCTGTGCTGGGACATCACAAGGTCATCACAAGGACTAATGACTTTTTAATTAATGTGCATTTCATTGTGGTAAACAGCCCCCTCCTGCAGGTGCTGAGGGATCTTCCCAGATCACTTGCACTTCCTTAAGTCCTTTGTCTCCCCTCTTTCTTCCCTCCACTAGAAAAAGAGGAGGATTCCTATTCCTATGAAAATGTCATCATTGGAGTGTCTTGTGGCTCTGACCTGGGTAGGTGTGTTGCCATCATGGTTCATGTGTGTCACACAAAGGTATCTGGAAGTGCAGAGGGGGATGGTAACCTGTTCAGCTGAGGGGAACCCTGTCCTTTTCAGGCTCAGCTGCTCCTATCAGCTCTGTGCTGTGGAGCTGGGGAGCCAGGGCTGCTGCAGACACAGAGCATTTCACCCTGTTCTGCCCGAGAAGCTGCTGGAGGACGATGCTGGAGCACAGTGTCTGCTTCAGGGCTTCCAGCACCAGTCCTGGGATGTTGCAGTCAAGATAGGAAGTCAGTTTGGTTTCCTTTAGTGAATTAACACACGCTTTGTGCACTGCTGAAGCCTGCCCTGCTCCTGCCTGGCTGTGCACAGAGCCATTGGAGGAGGCAGGAGCAGCAGGGACCTGTCTGATCCCCATCCATGCCTGCAGTTATCCAGGCACGTGGCCAGGGCTGGAAAGAGATGAGGCAGCATCAGCAGATCTGGCTGGAAACAGCCCCGTGCTCGGCGCGGTCAGGGCACGGCAGCGGGAGGGGGTGGTTCACAGAGGGCCATTTTTAGACCATTTACTGTTCAGCATCTTCCTGTCCAAACTCTCCTTAGTCACAGATGAGGCTGCAGACTACGAGAACAGCGAGGCCATCCACACATGGAAGCTGCAGCAAGAGGAAGGTACGTTGTCAGCACTGGTTTGCTGTTTGGGGATGGGATTCGTGGGCACAGTGCCCTAGAACAGCATAGACTGTGCCAGGGCAATACGTCGCCTGTCTTGAGCAATTTTATTCCCAGCTATCCATGATAAACATCCAAAGCAACGTGTAAGTTGCTACCCACTCTTGTATCTGAATGCTGCTGTGATGGGACGAGGTGTTTCTCATAGTCACAAGGCCACCATGTAGGTGGCTGTGCCCAAACCCTGACCGTGGGACGCTACAGAGTAATGTTGCTCTGCATGTCTTTTATCCTCTTCCATTTGAAGTTGCCCTGGTGCCAGCACAGCTGTGTAATCCCCTCTGACAAAGAATTAGGCAGCACACACGCAGGGGTTCAGCCCATGGCTCTCCTGCTGTCATCAAGGGTGCCTGTTTCTCAGGTTGACCTTTTAACCACAGTTTAATCTAATGTGTGGCTTCCTGTGAGTGTGGGGGGGTAGCCTGGCCTGGGGGATAGTGGTGAGCACACACACATACATTTGAGAGCTTTCTGTCTCTGGTGTGAGAGCTGCCTGAGCCAAATGATTCTTGTTATCCTGTTTGCACACTCCCTAGATTAAATCTAAGTCCATCTCTTTATGCTGTGAAGAGCTGTCCAGGCTCGCTGCTTCCAGAGTGTTTACAAATTTGCTGTGACCACTTGGAAGCCTCTTCAAGGAGACTTGGCACTGATCTGAGGTTTCTTAGCCCAGGCACAAAAACATGTCAGCACCAAAGGCTAAATATTGGCAGGACACAGAGTATCTGTGGGGTGCTGTGTGTGTTTTTACATCAGCCCACTCACTGATCAGCGTTTCCCATCCTCTCCTGCAGCCCTGCAGACAGAGAACCCGGATGAGGAGCCAGACTACATCAACACAGCTCCTGCATCAGTCCCTGCCCTGCTGTCAAAGCAAAGGTAAAACCAGAACAAATGGTTGATGTGTTTATGTCATGGTGAGAGGATTGGGTTTATGGTGTTTATTTAGGGGTGGGAGGATTGGATTTATGAGAAAGGGAGCTTGGCTGGAGCCTGTGCCCAGCAGCCCATGTGGGCAGTGGGGGAGCAAGAGAGCCCATCCTGTGCTGTGCCACATCTCTGGCTGATGCCAAGCTGACTAATGTGGACCGTGGAGACAAATTTGTGGAATCCATGTCCTCCATGCTGTAGATGGGAACCCCCAAACCCCTCATGGTCTGTGCAGCTCTGAAGCCCTGGGCTCAGCCAAGCCCTGCCTGCTGTGCTAAGACCACATGTCCTGCCCCATTATCAGCACCAACCTGATGCTGCTGATAAAGAATTCTTTAGTAATTCTTGAGTAATTACTCAAGGCAGAGAAAGTAAAACCCTTTGGAGAGCTGCAGGGAGGTTGCATGACACTGAGGGACAGTGAATGAGCTACTGCTTTGTGCTGGTCACCTGCTCTAGACTGGACTAGGACTCCATCTGGGAGACAGACTGGGACCAGTGTTGCTCTCCCTGTCATGATTTTACTCTCCAAGCACCCACAAAGACCCAGTGGGATTGTCCTTACAACGATGCCTCTGTTGTAGCCTTTCCTAGCAAAGGAAAGCTGTAAAATCCCTACATCCAACCAACAAATGCCAGCAGAACTTTTCCACCAAGGGAGGCTGAATTCAGAAATGGGCTCCTGGCAACTCTGTGCCCCTTGTTCTGCTCGGGCATCATCCTCTGGGAGCTTGACAGGGGCTTTTGCTTAAACATGGACATTTTGTAGTGTATGTCACTACTCTTCCCTGGAAAAAAAAACATAGCAGGCAGCAAAGTTAAACTGAAAACAGGGGTTAAAAATCAGAGAACTCACTATTGTTTTTTCCCCCCCCTCTTATTTCAAGTGTTCTGCATAAAGTCTGAAGAAATCCTTTGCTGAGCTGTAGGAGCGCACCCAGTGAGCACCCACAGGGGGAGAGGGGAGATTTCCATCCCTCAGTGAAATCTCTTCTTCACATTGTGCCTGCAACCACATAGAAGGGATGTTACTGAAAGGAAGAAATGCTCTGCTTGAAGGCCCACAGAAGTCCAACTGCAAACCTGCAGCTGGAGAAAGTGCTCTGCCCACAGGGACCACGGGCAGGCCCCCACCTCGTCATCCCACCTCACTTCCCTGCAGGTCCACTCGAGGGAGGGTGGCCAGTCTGTGCAGTGTTTCCTCCTGTCAAGCATGAAGTGCATCCTTAAATTGCTGAGCAGTAATGCAGCTAGTTACTTAATTTGTCAGGGTGACTCATGCATGATGGTACTAAGCCTTAAGGATTATGTTCTGATTTAGTTCCTGTGCTCTCCTATAGAAGCAGTTTCCTGCAAGAGGAATTGGCAAGGCAGAGGTTGCATTTACAACTCTGTGTTTACAGCTCAATGAGATACCAACCTGTTCACAAAAGCTAAAGAGGATTAAATCCCTGCCTTATCCACAGCTTGTGATTCACAGGGTTGATCTGTGGCAGTTGTCCTCATGTTTCTGTATCTGTTTCATATCAATACAAAGAACCAGCAACAACTGTGAGAGGGTGAGATCCACAACTACTGGCCTCAGACACTGCACCAGTCCCTTGGTAGGGCTGTGGGAACATCAGCCCTGAAACAGAACCCCCATCTCCTGAGCCCTGATGCACAGATCTGGCACTTTTGGACCACTTATTTATTAAAATTGAAAAGCTGCCAGAGAAAATGTGGTGTTCTGTTGTGGTTTGCTGCGATGCAGATGTTGTCTGCACGGTTGGGTGACACCGAAAAGGGAGCACATAAGGTGACATGGAGTGATGTGCAGGATCTTCTGGGGAGAAAATGTCGCTCCTTAAAAGCCTTCTTCCTCAGAACTGGTTCAGGAAACTGTGCTTCAGCAAAGAACACAGCCCACACTCACCCCTTTGGGACAGTAAGAGTGAGCAGAGAAGGGGAGCTCAGGGTGAGCGAGCCCTGGAGCAGGAGAAGGGATGTCAGGTGCTTCCTGCTGCAAATGACTTGGCTCTATTTTTGGCAGAATCAACGAGACCACAGGTGTCCACTGCTGGTGTAGCTGAAACAGCAGATGGGTTGGAGTGTGGCTTAGGAGAAGCTTTACTTGTAGCTCCTACAAATGCTGGAAGTCTCCTCGGGACTTTTACAATAAAGTCTGGTGCATTCAGGGATGCAGAGGGGCAGGGAGCTACAGCCTGGTTTTCTGCTTGCCTCAGCCCAGTCTGTACTCACACCCTCGGGTTTCCTGATGGGTAAATGCTCTGCAAAAAGTCTGCACAGGTGGGTGACACCAGGGACCCCATGAGCCTGGAGCAGACACAGTGACAGCCACAGCCTGTGCTGGCTCGGCACAAGCTCACAGGCAGGCAAGGGAACAAGGAGGGAGCTTTGTGACTGAAACTGTGCCTGGCCCTCAGAGAGCTGTGAAACTGCTACCCTGGGTGCATCCTTGGTGACTAACAGCACCCAGAGGAGCTCCTGCTTTCCATGAAGTGCTGCAGACTGTGGATTGTTCACTGCAGGGGAGGGGTGAGCTCGTTGTCAGGGATGTGTGGGGATGTTACACCCACTGGTGATTCATCTCCCAACCCAGAGAGCCATTCATGATTAAGAGATGAGCAGCAGTGAAAGATCCTCAGCTCACAGGAAGAGATCCAGCTGGAGAGCTCCCAGAGACTTCCAGGGTGTTAGGTGAGTGCATGGCCAAAATGGGAAAGTACAAGATTTACTGCTCATCACTAAGCAGGGAGGTGAGTTACACCAAATACATTTTCCTCATCTGAGTTTGAAAGTTGTGGAGCCAAAGTGAGCAGAGTGGGAGCTGGATGTGGGGAATCTTCCCTTCACTGGGGGCCTGAGCAAATCCCTTGTCACAGCTCTCCTGAGCAGTCAGCTGTAGTGATGGGTAAATCCATCCTTAGCTTTGAAAAGCTCCTAGAGCACTTCTCAGCCAGTCATCTCATTACACTGGAAGGTATCCAGGGACAGTTCTGGGAAGTCTCATTGATGTTCTTAGTCTTGCTCTGAATCACCTCACTGTTTTTCTTTGCACTGGGTACACGTGAGTGTGTTTACTGACACACTGTCTTTTCAGGGCTGGCCTTAGGTGTGCAGGGGTTTCTGGTGCTCAACCCAAACTGCCAGATCTGTGTTGTCTGAACATAATGCAAGGAGAAACAACATCTCCCCTGGGCCCACCTCTCTCTTTCCTCACGTTAGGGAGGGCAGCCAAGTGAGCAATTCACTTCCTGTTTTCAATTTAAGGTGCATTAGAAAAGTGTTTGGCACAGCTGGGGAGTCTGTGCCAGCCCTGGGAAGCATCAGCTCTGCACTCAGAGAGGGAGCAGACACCTTTGGAGAGCACTGCTGGGGGCCTCTGGGACTGATCCTATTCCTCTTCTCAGGAAAAGTGTCCTATGGCCCCCCCCAGAGCTGGAAAGGATTAGCCCAGAGGAGAGTCTGCTCCAAACTGGAGCTGCAAACCTTGTGAGCCCTGTGGCTGTCAGAGAAGGGCAGGGTGTGCCCAGCCCCTGCAGGGACCAGTGCCCGCTGGTGAAGATCCATCTGGCACCGAGACAACTGCAGTGGGGAACTGAACACTTGGGGTGGAAATCAACAGAGTGAGCAGAGTGAAGTGCAGCACCAGCAACTTGTCCCTCTGCCCTGTTCTGTGTGATTGCTGTAACCAGAACATGCTTAATTATGTTAACACGGCTCTGCTCGGAGACACACATCACACAGGGAGGTGATCAAATTTAATTTCTGATTGCTTTCTCTCTGCTTTATTGCTCATCTGCACTTCTGAGGTGTTTCCAAAGTGGAACAGAGAGGAAAACATGATAGTGCAGCTTTTTGGCAGGCTGAAGCTCTAGTGAAATGACACTGCATAACCCAACAAGCAAGAACAGAAAGGGGAACTCAAATGCAGAGCATCCCATAATTTGCTAAAGTTTTTTTAAAGATTGCAAAAGGAATATGCAAAATACATATTTGGCACCATAAAGAAATGTGGAATATTTCTCCTATATGTCTGGTGAAAATACCTTCCTTACCCACAGGACCCAGGAGTGGCACCTGCTCCGTGTGTTTCAATTATAACTACATTAAATGCTCTATTTTGTGCAAATAGGACACAAAATAGAATGAGATAAGACCACCTATGACCAGGCTTCAGGTGTAATTCCTTCCCATGGGATTCCATTTTCATTTCTCCTGCTATTAGATCCCAGTACCACCGAAATGGGCAGTTTTCCTGAGTGCATTCAACAGATCTTATTTGAATTTACCTTGGTGACACAGCACAGACGAGTTCTCGGGTTAAAGTCAACTTTAAAGCTTTATTAATCTAAATAAAGAAACTACAGAACATTTTTACAATAGATCTGGTGCTTTTTCTGTGGTTTAGCAGAACCAGGGAACAGACACACACCAGGTTTTCCCCTCCTGGCAGTCAGGCTGGGCTCAGGGAGGGGCCTAACTGGCTGCAGGGGCTGCAGTCTTCTGACAGAGCCGGGCCAGCAGCCCAGCCATTTGTAAAAGGGAGTTCACACCCTCTGCTATCTTCATGTGAGTGTACCCGATTTCCTGGTGATAGAGACATTGTCAAACCTTCTGTTTTCTCCCCCAGCCTGGGGATATTTTAACTAATGACTAAACAGAACACATCCCTCACTGCTAAGAGATGGGCTTTGAGTCACTCAAACTTCAGACAATGTATCTACTTCTACAAACCAACTAGAATGCCTTTTTTTTTTTTTTTTAAAGTCAAAGCCTGTACTTCCCCACTTCCTTTCTAAGAAGCAAGGTGCACACATCTGAGGACAGGTTTCAGTTATGAAGGGTGGTTCCTTATCACTACTTTACCATCTGTCAACTGTCTGTTCATATCATTTAATATTTTAGGATCTACTGGACTAGAATCAAGTATGCCCTTGAAGAACGTTCTCAAGGTGTTATTTGAGGCTTTGATGTCAATAATAAAGCCAGCAGTACATCTGCTGTTAGTTCTCAGTGATCACTGAAGTGACTTTGGCACTTCTGTGGGTGATCAGATGTTAAATCAGATGTTAAACTCCAAGTGACCATTCTTACCAACAAACTGATGACACAGAGTGGGGCAAGAAAGCAGCAATGAGTGAAGAAATGTTTTCTTTGTGCTAATACACAGCAAACCCCAAAGAGAAACCCCTGAGGCTGCCCCCGATCTCTTCTTAGAAAGGCCCCAAAGGCCCTGCAGGAGCTGGGTTAGTACTAACCTTGATAAATTCCAGTTTCAGATATTCTGGCATTGGAAAGGTTTTACACACACGGAAGATGTTGCCAATAACATCTTCTGGAGAGTATCCAAGACGCCACAGGTGGGCAAGAATCTGTGCAGGCAAGAATAATCCCTCATTCATCTGCAGAACTTATCAGGGGAGTCAAGGATGTTCACTTTTGGAACAGCTGTATGTAACCACTGGAACTGCATGTACTATTTATCAGCTGATTTAACCTCAAATGTTTAGCAGGTAATTTCAATACAACTTCCTTTTTTGCTTGTTGGCTTATTTATCTGAACAAACCCCTGCACAAACTCAACTCAGCTTCATCAACTCCTCTACATGGTAATGCCCTTATCTTAAAAAAAAGCAACACACATTGTGAATTCTTCAAAACAAACAAGAATTCTGTAAAGAAGAAGTGTCTGTTTATGCCAACACATGAAAACCAACCTTGTAGGCTTCATCAATATTTGCATTTATGCAGTGCTGTATCATTTCTTTCACAAGCAGAGGATGAGGCTCATCACATACCTGTATCAAAGAGAAATATTAACCTTAAAATACTAGAAGACTGCATTAAACCTCTGGTATTTTCACCAAGCTTCTATACAGGTGAAGTATTTGATCAGACACATTCTATAACACAGATTAAATTTTAAATAATATGACTTTTCAGCTATTCTGCCACAGCAGACTCGATAGCATGAAATGAGAACACCCAAGTAATAAATTCCCAGGTTACCAATGTGAAATTTCCCAGCAGTTCTGTGATTTGTGTGCTTTGAGACAGCTGCAAAGCCACCAAGTCTCAGAGATGCCCTTTTCAAAAGGCACAAGGGCTTCTTGATGCTGTCATTGCTACACACTGGGCTGTCTGCAAACTGGCAAAGCACTTCCAAAGGCTTCTGTATCCCATGGAAGATCTCACACAGGTGTAGGGCCAAACTCCTGGCAACGCTGTTTTCAGCTATTACTGACCTTAAAGACATTCTCACTGTTTATAAAGCCAAATCCAGAGTGTGTGGACTGTAAGTTGTTTAATGCCTGTGAAAGAAAAAAATAAGACTTCATTAATTTTCCAAAGTGCTCCACTTGTCACTCCCCTCCTCAGGATGAGATGCACTTCAGAAAATGATGCCAAATAAGCAGTTTTCAATTAAGCAACAGAATAAATCACAAATTTGTGCAGACTTTGTTTCCTCTCACTAATTTGGTATCCAGTTCCCACCAGATCATTTTTAAGGAGCAGATCAATTTTTTAAAACCTCACAAAACCAAACAGTTTAGTTACTCTTGAGCCACAAGTCACATCCCCTTTTAAATCCCTGAGAGCCACCATTCAAGGGTCTTTTGCTTTAAACAGAAGCCTTTGTTTCATTGCCTTTCTCCTTTTACCTGTCTCATATCTCCTTGGGCTGTGAAGATAATGGCTTCTAGTCCATCATCTGTATATGGTACATCCTCTTTCTCAACAATTTTGAGTAGCCTGGCAAGGATTTGTGCATCTGTCAGCTTGGTGTAACGCAGCACTGCACACCGGGACTGGATGGGTTCTGAGGACAGGGATGTGTAATTAGCATTTCCCTCTTTTCTCAAAAAAACCCACCCCAAATATTTATTTTAATCTCAGAAAAAGCTTTCTCAGTTCCATCAATTACTTTGTCTTCTTTTAAAGAAAAAGATGTTGGCTCTGAAGAGAATACAGCTCCTTAAGGACATATAATTTTTACAGGCCTTCCCTTGAGCCCAAATGTGCTACTTGAGTTTTCCCAAATATATACAAAGCTCAGCTTCCTGTGTTCTCCTGGATTTCTGAATGTAGATGTTTATCATGTTATTTTAACAAGAGAAGTCTAAACATTTACAGTGTATTCACCTATAAGCAAACTTAAGATTGTGTTTAAGAAAAGACAACAAAAGGGTTCAATACTCAGTAAACAATCCATCAAACACCTTAAGCTGTAGCAGAGGTGATTGAGCCCACAGGATGAGAAATCTGCTTCTGCAGTCATGTACAGCACTATCCATCAAAACCAGCTGCTCAGAGGGTTCCCTGGCCACACAAATAAACCCTTTCATCAGCTGATGTACAGGTGGTTTGATTTTTCAGAAGTACCACAGCTTCTTGCAACGAGCAGATCCAAGGTATTTCTGCAAACTGCCTGGGAATTCAGCCAACAGTGTGGAGAACATATGACAAGGACACCCAGGGCCCAGCAGCACTTTACCTATGATTTTGTCAGAAGCATTGCAGGCGAGGGCGAAGCGCGTTGTTTTGGAATAAATTTCCATTGTTCTTCTCAAGGCTTGCTGGGCTCCATCTGTCATGCTGGGGGGACAAAAGGATGGATTTTGCCCTTCTTAGACTCATGGGTGCAGCCTAATAACTATTTTTACACAAGCTTTAGAGTTTACTGATGTTAAACTGTGCCTTGTAAATGAACTGATATTTATTTTGAAAAGCCTGATAGAAACACTCAGCACTGTCCAAGGTTGCAGCTTTGCAGAAGGAGAGATGCAGCACATTTCACACAGCAGCTGAGCTCGAGGAAAAACAACGTACCTGTCTGCTTCATCAAGGATGATTATTTTATGCCGACCTTTTGGGAGCGTGACCTTCTGCTGGGCAAACATTTTGATTTTGTTTCTCACAACATCAATGCCTCTGGAACAATAATTCAAGCGTTTCACGGTCAGATGGGTGAAATCACAGAGTAGATTTTATTCAGAAGCCACAAACTCTCCTGATTCTCCCACTGTTTGTTCCTGCTCCTTCAGCTGTGCCAGTACAACTGCTGTGGAACCACTCTGTAAACCAGACTGTCCAACTGATCCAGATTTAAAGACTAATAATCTTGAGTTTTGGAGGGTCTGACAAAAAGAATTTAACACCAGAAGTATACATACATATATATATATAAAATCAGTAACCTTACTCGCAGCGCTGCCGCAAAATGATTTATGTTTGCCAAAAAGTGGGGTAATAAATGATCAAAGGCAGAAGCATTTAAGATTGCTTTGCCAGTTCCTCCCACAGCTCAATCCACAGCCCCAGATGTAGCTCAGAAGAGCTGAAGAAAAGCAGCTGGACAGACTGCATCGTATCAGCACAACACAGACACTTCCCCAGGCAGAGGCCCTGCAAAGACTTACTTTTATAAATAAAGGCTTTTACTTTTTTTTTTTCCCATTTAGAAGAAGGATGTTGTGACTCTATATCTCTTCTACAGCTGATATCAACAGAGGCAGGGAGTTTGTTGTACTCAGACAACCTTCCAGGAAATGTCCTCAGAATACTTCAGGATGGGTCTGAGCTGAACTTGGGAAATATAATCAGCCCTTAGTGTCTGATCCTTAGACAAGAGTCAATGTCCCCTACATACATACAGATAATGCCTTTATCCTACATTTTAACCCCCAACTGCCCTTATAACCCTAATTTCTCTCCCTTTAAGCACTGAAGATTTTCAGTATAAGACACGTTCACTTTTCATTCTTAGGAGGATCCTCATAAATGCAGGAGGAGGTTTAACTTTCTGAAGTAGATTCAAGCAAACAGTACCACTTTGGATTCTGCACTCCACTTGTTTATATATTTTTGTGTATGAAAGGACCTATCAAGTTTATAAAACATCAAGAAATAATATCTGTATTGATAGGTGGACACCAAAAACTGCCCAACTTTTGGGTGGAAAAACTGCATTAAAATAAGTCTTGAAGACCATGCTATAGCACTAAGCCTATCAAATTGGCCTGGTTTAAGAATTAAAATGGGTACTTGCTTCTTCATTAAAAGTTTGATAAGTTTTAATCATTCTCACCTGTCATTTGAGGCATTCAACTCCAGAACAGCATCTTTTAATGCAGGGCCAAGCAGAGCACGAGCCAAGCAGAGGATACTGGTGGTTTTACCTGTTCCTGGGGGGCCCTAAAAATGTGACAATGCAGCAATTTTTGGTAAGTTTAATGTCATTTTCTAAGCTGCACTCTCTACAAATCTCCCTTACCAGTACCTTCAGGCACAAAACCAATCTGTACTGGGAGGCCATCCTGGCTAGATTTCAAATCCAGGACCAGTGAAATACAGCACAAAACAGCAATACTCACAGCAATGATAATATTTGGTACATTCCCCTCTTTTGCAAAGACCTAAGAAAGAATGATAATAAGAAATTACAGAAGAAAATAAAAGGAACAAATAAATTCAATTCTGTTCCATTTTAAGCATCAGAAACAGGCTTCTTTTTTTACCCCTCTTACTTTCATTTTTTGAACCATACTGCTTTTATATGTTTGGGGGTTTTTTAATTGAACCATTAGAAGGCAGGCTCCATATGGAAAAATTTAAAAGCACTTAATCCCACAGGTCTTTACTATTCTTGCCTTTCCTTTGCATCTGTTTTAATCATATACTTGCTAGTATAATCTTTCTATTAGCAAACACTGTGTTCACAGAGTAATTTTTCACAGAATTATAGACTCCTGGAATGTCTGGAGTTGGAAGGGACCTGGAAGCTCATCAATTTAAACATCCCAATTGAAGAAGGCATTTCCTTATACACCACTCAAATATTTCCTAAAACTTGCAATTTTTTAAGTAAATCAGGAAGCTTTCTTCCACATACTCAAGTATGGATGTAACAATACAATTGTGTTTTTACTGGACTGTGGATCTATGCAGAAATATGTTTTTTAGTGATAACCTGTAAATAGACACTGGGACAGTTACACACCTCCAGTCTGCTCACAGTATCTTCATTTCCAACTATTTCGGACAGTTTCATGGGTCTGTATTTTTCCACCCTGTAAAAGTAAAACCCCACACACTTCAGCACATCTAATAATGCTTTAATAGCACTTTACACAGACAGAAAAGGAGATTATGTTATGACAGGACAGGATGACTTGATGTATCTTTAGTGCAAGTTCTGCAGGATCCCCCTCCCTGCTAAGTGTATTCCCCAACACAAATCACAGACTCAGAAATCAGAATGGTTTGGGTTGGAAGGGTCACCCAGTTCCAACTCCCTGCCATGAGCAGGGACACCTTCCACCAGCCCAGGTTGCTCCAAGCCCCATCCAACCTGGCCTTGGACACTTCCAGGGATGGGGCAGCCACAGCTTCTCTGGACAACCTGTGCCAGGGCCTCACCACTTGCAAAGGTTTTACTTCCGTTAGTATAAAGCAGGAAAAAATGCTCAATTCGAACAGCGGTTTGGTGCCTCAGCCTGACACGGGGCTGAGGGGAGAAGCCGCCCTGCGTGTGCTCCCTCATGGTTAACAAAAGGCAGGGCTGACTTCGGACTACACAGGTAAACAACGAGATTTTGTTCACTATTGATTCTGAAAGTGTCCCCGTCCAGCTTGGACGGGGCTTGTGGAAGGTGTCCCTGCCCATGGCGGGGGTTTGGAACGAGACGAGCTTTAAGGTCCATTCCAACCCAAACCATTTTGTGATTCTGGTATTCCTTCTTTCCCAGGCCTGGCCACCGACCGGGCAGGTCACAGAGCCCCTATTTCTGAGCTCCTGCACCCCAGCGGGCACAGGGGGACGGCCCTAAACACCCCACTCTGGCCGTGACCGGGTCCGGCCCTCACGGTCCCCTCAAGCGCCTCAGAGGCGCCCACCTTCCCGCCAACAGCGCGCCCCGCCCCGCCCTCACCCTATTGGCTACTGCGCGCCAGGCCCCGCCTCCCACCCCACTCTACACCAATCACGGCGTGCCCCAGGCCCTTCG
>VYXB01010815.1:79707-98803 GCA_013397135.1 Pachyramphus minor | reverse complement strand
ACCCTATTGGCTACTGCGCGACAAGCCCCGCCTCCCACGCCACTCTACACCAATCACGGCGTGCCCCAGGCCCTTCGCCCCGCCTCCCTTGCGGCGGGCGCTCATGGCGATGCTCAGGGCGGCCGCGCTTCGCTGCCCGCGCCCCCGCTCACCAGGGCAGCTCGTAGTGGCCGCCGCTGCTGCCGCCGGGCGCGGCCCCCGCGGGGTCGGCGGGTCCCGGCTTCTCGCCTGCCGAGGGCCCGGCCTTCTCCTCCTCCGCCACATCCACCTCCATAGCGGCGCAGCTGGAGCGCCCGGNAGCCCGGGTCTGGGGCGGTGGGTCCGGGGTTATGGGGGCGTTGTCCGTGAGGTAACTGTGACTGAGGTGACTGTCGCAGCACGGCTGGGTGGGCTTGTGCTTGGCTGTTGGGGTTTTGGCTGTTCTTTCTGGTCTACTGAGTGGTTAAGATATTAAAAATAGTAATATGTCTGCATTTCAGGGGTCTAAACCTTTGTTTCTTCTGGCCTCCTCTGTTTCCCCTTATAATATGAAAACAATAAAAGTACTGTTACACTGTTAAGTAGTTGTGCTGTAATGGGGGGTGGTGGATCTGGTGCTATTTATTGAACACATAAAAGATGTACAAGTTGCCCAGAGAAGCTGTGGCTGCCCCATCCCTGGAAGTGTCCAAGGCCAGGTTGGACAGGACTTGGAGCAGCCTGGGATAGTGGAATGTGTCCCTGCCCATGGTGGGGGGTGGAACAGGATGAGATTTAAGGTCCCTTCCAACCCAAACCATTCTGGATTCTTTGATTGTAGATGTGTTTTTCTGGGTTAAGTAAAGGTGGCCCTGAATCAAAACCAGTGATTTTTGTCTTAATTGGTGATTTTGATGACTGAGCCCATTGATGTCCCTGCATATGACCAGCCCCTAATAGAGAACTGGGTTGTGGCATTCGTAGTGTTAGAATTTGGATATCAGTACTCATTTCAACCTCAGCAGTTACTGGAGCCTTGGTGCATCTTTCAGCTCTGCTTATGCTCCACATAACTAATGACATTTGTGTTGGCTCAGTGAGCAGAGCATCTGTCCTTCAGTCTGGGCTCTGATTCCTTGGGAAGTGTTTCTAATTTAAGATTGGTGTGAGGCAGGAACTCGGCACTGACCATATTTGAAGCCCTGTGTGAGTGGTGACTCTCTGAGGGAGTTACTTCCTCTCATTTGCCACAACATTTGTATTCCAGTGTTACTGTCAGTGCCTGTTATTGGTATTTTGAGGTTGGCATATGAGCATTTGCCTCCCGCCTGCAGAACTGGTTCTGCCTGTGGCCTGACAGTGATGGAGTTTGCTGAGTTTCTCCTAAGGCTCTAAAAGTCTGGAGAGTGAGGTTTCTGTTGTGCAAAGTGCAGTCTCACATCTGAGTTTTTATGTAGGTGGGGTGGTCGGTGCTTCAATCTTGTTTTGCATATTGTTTTTATTAATAGCTGTAGTGGTTCTTGGTGGTTTTAGGGTAAGTGTTGTGTAAGGGTGAAACTGGAAATGGTCAGCAGCTTTCATGTGCCTGTCTGAATTAACAGTGGGTTAACTTTGCTCCACTGGAGGTAAAGTAGACAATTAAATAACACAAGTATGTGGAATATGAGGGCAAGAGTCAGCTGCTTTTTTTTGGGTATTCAGACTGTTTGTTCTTGTGATACTCAAACTCACTCTGTTACTCTTGTCTCTGGATTTAACTTTCTGCAGTGCTCAGCAGAAGCTGACATGAGACAGTGAAATACTGCAGCACTGCTGGTTGTTGGTTTCTTGCCAAATTAAACAGTACTTCTGCTCTTAGGAAGTACCAGCTTTGAGATAAGATATCATTTTTCTGTCCAGCATTAATTCTCCCTCTCTATGTGTGGGGATTGCTGCTGATAAGCACCCAAAGGACACAAGGAAAGGCTAATGATTAGAACTGTTGCAGAGAGCCTGATGACAGATTTTGTGATATGTTTCTGCTAATAATTGAAATAAATGTGCTTTGGAGTGTGGTCTAAATGCTGCAGCCCCTGTGTAGGCAGGAGCTTCTTACAGTGGTTTATCAAGCACAGAACAAGTATTTATTGAAGGCACAACAATATTGATGTGTGGCAGGTGGACAGGCAGATGTGAGCTGAAAGCCCCACAGCCACATCATGCCCCAAAATCTGAACTGTTTTTATTCTAGTCCATCTGTGGAGATCACAGGGTACCTCCAAGGTAAAATGAACTCCAAATTCAGTGCTGAAATAGCAGAACTTTTGCTGTGTCATCAGCAGTGCCCAAATTCACATGCTCTATTATCCTGAGAGGAGAATTATCCTGAAAGGAGAATAATCCTGAATTTAACATTATTCTTTCTGGTCTCTCTCTCTGCCCCCCCCAAAAGATATATAGAAAAAGCTTGTAATCAGTATAAAGTACAGAGAAAGGCTTTTTGCTAATGGTTTAGTCAGCAAGGTTCAGTGTATTCAAACAGCATCCACTATTAGTAGTGGGGATCCCCATCAGAGAAATAAATCATGATCTTGTGGTTGTCCCAGCAGCAGGGAATTCCCATCTGCAGGTGCTTGAGGTGGGAACAGGTCCTTTAAAGATAATAGAAAGGCTCTTCTCAGACCAGCTGCAGTTAAGGGCTCATGCTCCAGTCCCCACAGGGAAACTAAGCCCAGTGCAGCTGGTTTCATCAGGGGGCTGGGTAAATGCAGAAGTTGTGGCAGGAGAATTGCTGTTTTGCATGCTATGGTTGGTGAAAGTGAGGGTGGCTTGTTTGGAGCTTGATCAACAAGTTGAAATTAGTGAAGACACTAAAAGTGAGGCAGTGGTTGAAGACAGTGAAGAGCAACAGTGAAATTGTGATGGGGGATGTGAATTGTAAAACCCAGAAGGGAATGTAAATAAAGCATGAGAGGAAACAACTTTAGGTAATGGTTAGAGAAAAGTATGGATCTGTATAATCAGTAATAAAAATCCTTTTATAGAATGGTTTGGGGAGGGAGGGGAGAGCTGTTTAGTATCCAAGGTAATTTTGTTTTTGGGTTAAATCTGTGAGTTCAGCTTACCATTATGGTTAACACTACTGTGTGTTACCCTGCAGGCCTAGGAGGCTGAGATCTTAAACTGCAGTGTTAAGAGAAGTGCAGAGTTCCTTGGGCTGCCCAGCCCCAGCCCCACAGCCACAGTTCAGGCTGTCCCCTCCTCTGCTGCTGTTCCACAGCCACAAGTAGGTCACACAGCACAGATGGCCTCGCTGGCAGGGATGTGTGGAGTCTGCAGTCCCCTTGGAGGCTGTGCCCTCTCCCTTTCACACACTTGGGCTGGAGACAGTGCAAGGAATTCTGATGCTACCAACCATTTCATCTTGTGCTCACTGAGGCTGAAAGCAGAGAGTAGAGCTGGTACAAACAGCAGGAGTGAAAGCAATGATAGGGCTGTTGGGAGGGAGGCCGGGCTGGTGCTTTATGAAATAGGGCATCACTGTATTAGGAGGTTTCCTGGGCTTGACATGTCTGCACCCAGACTGACACAGGCCCTGATTGCTGCAGAGCTGCTGGGCTTGAGCTCTGGAGCACAACCAGGATGGTGCTGTCAGTATATGCAGGTATTAATTTGTCCTTGTAGCATCACAGCACCCCTCCACTCTCCATGTGGTTATCCACAGAATGGCTCTGGGAGGTACAGTTGTGCTGATCTAATGTCATGGGCACATTTAAAATTTCTTCCTAAGTATAACAGCTGAGGTCCCACATTCCCTCTCCACCAGCACACTCCCATCTCCCATCCCTTTATTTTCCCATCCTCTGCCTCATCCTTCCTCTCTTGTGAGCATCTCCAGTAGCTGCAGAGCAACTTGTCCTCTCCAGAACAATCTGGATAGTTACACCTGCCCACTCTGCCACTCTGCTGCCTGAGCACTTCTATTTATCCTTTCTCATTGCTTTTTACTTTTAATGTTCATTAAGTACTTTAATTCTTTTTCTAATGCTGCCACATGAAATTGTAAGCAGCATAACACCTTCACCTGCAGTTAGGAAATTCATACTGCTAGAAGTGAGGCAAGGCACAGGCTGTGGTGACAGAGGAGCTAGAAGGATCAAGTTCAGCTTATTGCTACCAGGGGACTCTAAAGTTGCATAAAATTCTTTTCTATAATCATCTGAAGAAAGAGTAGATTTAGATCACTGCCATTTTTAAGCCAGAGAAGCTTTATTATGATTTTAATGCGTGTGTTGAGGAACAAATTACAATTTTTCTAGTGCTTTCCACTAGGTTACAAGAAAAGCATTCAGCAGCAGAGCCCTCCTGCTCCGTTGCCCTCTGGATGCTTCAGACTAAAAATTTGACGGAAATCTCCTTTCTTTTTCTTCTTTAAGCACATAATAGAGAGCGAGGAGCGTCCAGCCCATGTGGCAACAGCTTCCGTCAGTAGAGGGAGTCTGGACACCTGGATTAAAGCCACGCACGGTCACCCGTGACAGCCAAGAGAATTGACTTGCCCCTGGAATTCCTCTTTTGTCTGCAAAACCAGGTAAATTCTCTGTAGATGCCAAAACGCAGTTGTTGGCTCCTAACGCTGGAAGTGTAGCAGAGGGGACTGATGCTTTGTTCCTGTTCTCCTTTTTGGCCCTGTGGGCACTCGGCTGTTCGCACCTGCGGGTGGGGTTGGCGGGGAGCAGCACCTTTTCTCCTCCCTGTCAGGGTCGAGTGTCCCCATTAGTGGCTGGAGCAGGGTTCTGTTTGGCTGCAGGGAGGGCGTGACTCCCCCTCTTCACGGAGGAAACGACTCTGGGCATGACTTATTGCCAAATGGGGATGTTGCAAAGAGCATCCTGTAGAGCAAGTGCCTGGCTGGGGCTCCCTTGTGTGAGAGGAAGGGTCTTGATGAAGAAGAAGGAACCTGGTGGCTCTGTGAGCCTTCTTCTTGAGGAATCAGCCCTGAGCTGCATTTAGGGTCGAGTCTGGCTGGACTGTGGGGTGCTTGTCATAGAGGAAGAGAGAAAAATCTGACAAAAATAAGAACGTGGCTGTTTTCTTTCAAACCTCTGTGTGTACAGGTGCATTTTACTCCAAGTGTTTGTTGTGGTTTTGCCTAGATATGAAATGAAAAATAAGACTTCTAAGGTTTGTTTTAGTGGCTGCATATCAATTTGGGATTGAAACAATGACTTGGTATAGTAAGTCTAGAGCCAAATACCAAAATATGCACTTGAATTTTGATTGTCCCAGGCTCATGAACTTTTCTGTAGCCTGGGAGGGCATGAAAGGAAACAGTGCTGTGTGACTGGATGAAGGTGTGTTCTGGTTTATGGGGTTGAAGTCCAGTGAAGCCTGGGTGCTGCTGCATGAGCTGGCACTGCACAGGTAGAGTTGGCTGCAGCCCCTGGAGCTCCAGGCAGCCTTTTTCAAAGGAGCTGGGACAGGACATCCCTGTGCAGGTAAGTCTTTGGATATTAACCTGCAATCCAGGCTCCTTTCCTCCTGGCTAACTCCCTAAATTTAAAGCTGCCTCCCTAAATTAAACCTTAATTAGGTTCGTTATATCCTTTGATTTAAGACAGTTGTTGACGTTGTTTCCAGTTATCACAGAAGTCTGAGAAAAGGGCAGAGGAAAAAAAAGTTTCCCTTTCCTGCATTAGTCACCTGGGTTTTGCCCCTTCCAGGTGAACAAACCAGGGCAGAACGTGCCTTATGGAGCAAGTGGGACTCACCTACAGATTTGAACACAGGTTGGAATATCTCCTGGTGTTTGGTCACTTCCTTGAAAATACCTGATTTCCCTGCAGCCTGGTTGCTCTTTTTCTGCTGATCCACTGCAAGGTGGTGGTTTCCTCTGAAACACAACATGAAAGGGCAGTAAATTCCAGCACTGGGAGAGCTCCATTTAAGCAGCAGAGTAATTTGTCACTTCACTGATAATACATTAAGTGCTGTGTAAGAATAGGACAGTTTAAACCCAATGAGACAAGTTGCCTATCTTGTATCTGCCTGTGTAGTATCTTGCTTTAATGGTAAAAGAGTTAAACTCATCAATTAAACATTAGGTTATATATCTCTTCTTTTGTATTTTTTAACCTGTATTTGCTCACAGAAGCTTTAACTGTAGCAGGAGGGAAGATCCTTGGAGTGTCAGTCTTCTTTGTTTCCTGGATCCAGAGCAGCTCAGAGCACTTGGGTTGCACAGAGGCTGTGCTGAATCAGCCTCCCTGAGCTTTCACACTGCAAGTCACAGGGTAAAAGGTTTCTGTCAAAAGTGGCTTGGAGAAGCCTGAAACGATTTCTTACAAATGGGTTGTTGATATAATATAGGTTTGTTTTTTTTAAAATTGTCTTTAAAATTCCATCTACAGTAGTAATCTTAGGTGATGCTTGCATTGATAGAGAATTATTTCTTCTTCTCCTTGACCCTATACCATTCTTTATGGTACTTTAAACATATTTTTTATCTAATCCCACCACATGCCATTATTAAGCCATGTATTTTACTGCCACCCAGTAAAGTGCATATAAAATGTTGACACTATTAAAGGCATGTTGGCTGCTGCATCCCAGGGTGCATTTTTCTGCCTCTCCTTATGTGTGTGGGTTTTTATTGTCTTGGTTTTTTTCCCCTTCCTTTCATTCTGACTGCCCTGCTATGACTTGTTTCTCATTTGCTTAGCCCTGCAGGGGAGGTATTCTGAAGGCTAATATTCATTAGGCAGTAATTAAAACAATGAGGGAGGGATGTGAATGTAAAATGGTACATTTCTTCTGTAATTTTGAAGTGATAATTCTTCTACTGCATGTGTCCTCTTTTAGGGAGTCTGTCAGAAAGTAATAGGTAATTCTTTCCCTGCAGATTCCAGACATCACAAGGAGGAGTTCAGGCCTCTCAGAAAGTTTTTGTTAGAGCATCCTGTGCACAATAATTAGAGTTCAGAAAGAGTCAGCACTGAAGGAAAGGCTCATGAAGGGAGGCACAGCCAGTGCTGGGTTGTTGGGTTTGAGCTCAGGGGCTGATGGTTGTTCCCCTGCACACGACTAAAGATGACAAATGACATCAGCACCTTCACATCCATCTTCTCAGGAAAGTGAAGAATTGCAGAGGATGGTTTTCTCTACTGATATTAAGGGTGATCTGTTATTAAGGACATAAGGACATGGAAGAGTCGTGTCTGACAATGTGGGAAGAGATAATTTTTCCCAGGAAGGTGCTTATTCTGGGCTCAGGTGTGCTCTTACCCTAAAGGCACTTGCAAAACAGCCTTTAGGGTGATGTAGCTTTTGGGACATGAGTGTGAGAAGAGGGGAGAGCTCACTGTGGTCCTCATGAGGGGAAGTGGAGGGCAGGTACTGATCTCTTCACTCTCACAACCAGTGACAGAACTCCAGGAAATGGCAGGAGCTGAGTTGGGGGGGTTTAGGTTGGATATCAGGAAAGGTTTTTCACCAGAGGGTGGTTGGGCACTGAACAGGCTCCCCAGGGCAGTGGGCACATCAACAAGCCTGACTGAGTACAGGAAGCATTTGGACAAGGCTCTCAGGCACGTGGTGGGATTCTTGGGGTGTCTGTGCAGGGCCAGGAGTTGATGATCCTGAGGGGTCCCTTCCAAATCAGCATATTCTGTGATTCTAAAGTGGGGAGAGGGATTACCCAGAGAACTCAGAGCAAGAGCTTATGCGAGTTGCTGGGGTAAACAGCCTCATCCACCCAAACCCTGCAGGGATCCCATCCTGCTGTGCATCCATGCTGCCCACCCAGCACATCTCCTGGGCAATTCAGTGGCTCCCTGCAGCCCACCCTGCTGCAGGACACCAGCTGAGTTTGTTCCCTGCTCCACTGGGTCACCACGCAGGACATTCCGGGTGCAGTTTGCCCTGTGTGATCCCCCTTCCTACCCTGGCAGGAAGGCTGGAAGGAAGGGAGCTTTCATGCCTCCATCCTGCACCCCTGCCCCTCCTTCTCCATGTCCTGGACACTCGCCAGCCTGTGACCCAGTGTCCCCAAGAAATATTTACTTCCTGTTGGTTTGTTGTGTTTTTTTTTTTTTCTTAGACCTCTAGAGGCCTCATTTTTCATGAATAAAATATGAGCTGCTCTCTTGGAGCCATGAAGGGAAGAAACCACTGCCAGGTGGTGTTGCCACTGCTTTTTATTGCTGTGGTTGCTGATGCCTCCTCCCTCCCAGGCAGACAGAGCAAGGGAGAGAGGAAAGGGCTCCAGGAATTAGTCTGGTGACTGTTTGTAGTGTGAATTGTGCTGTCTGGAGCCAATACTGGGGAACAGATCACTCTGTAATAACTTATTTCAAGCAGTTTGTAACTGAGGTATTTAAATATTTCAGTTTGAACTGAAATTATTATTTTTTTGCTTAGAGCATGTCACTGGCTAATGCTCAGTTTTCAGTCTCTGCTCTCCCTCTTTATTATTATTTTTTATTTTTCCAGATGAATGTGGACTTGTGCAATCCCTTGTTGTAGCTGAGTCACATCTTGATTTTTCCACCTGCTTCCAGAGTTTATCAGGATTCTTTTGCATTAGCTTAATTTTTCTTGCAGCTTCTCTTGTCTTGGCATCTTGTTCAGATTTAATAGACATGATATGCAAATAATAATGTTAAATAATAGCAATTTCCCTCTTGGTGACTGTGCTTGTCCTCCTCATTTGAAGGCTTAATGGGTGGGGTATAGGGATGTCAAGTACTGCTTTCTTACCTATATGAGTAAAGAGCAAAAGTATTTACTGTGTGTAAAAGTATTTAATGTGGTCTTCATCCACTCTATTGAATACAACTGACTTCTTCTGCAGTTTATGCATATTAATAAGTGTGTCTGTGCATGTATTTACATGTCTGTACATGCAAAGGATACTTGTGTGTGACTCTCCATAGGTTTGGTTAAATACAGATTGACCACTAGCTCAGAAAAAGGTTTTAGATGTTGAAAAATATTACTTTTAATCCCTAAACACGAAATGCAGATTCACCCAGCCTTACAGTGGTTATTTGGTGATTATTTGGTTATTTCATCCACTTCTCTGCTAAAATTACGCAAAGTTGTTCAAGGTATTTGCTCAGTGTTTCAGTTGCCATTGATGTAAAATACTGTTTATTGCTGCACTGTGGGAGGATTTGTAATCAGGCAAGGTGCTACCCAAGAAGCAGGGCTTGTAAACTGAGTGTGTGCAACTATCCTGTTCTGCAGGGACATCCCTCTTTGTTTGATCAGTGAATTCCTAGTTAAAACCTCCTAAAATGCACATGACATCAGGTGATAAAGGTACTGAAAGGACAGAAAACGTTCCATACTGTCACTGGGGTGAATATGCTTTGTAATAATCACAACTGTGCTTAGTAAATCTCATCTCAGAGTGGAAATATTAGTATTATTATTGCAAATAACTTTGGGATGCAGTGCTACAGCCTGTTGTGTGCACACACAACCACGTTGAGTGCCAGCTGTACAGATGAACCTGACACACCTCATCTGCTCTAGATTGTAGGTTATAAATCCATTTATTAGAACTGGAATTTTATGGAAATGAATGATTGAAAAGACATCTCAGCTGCCAGAAATAGACTTTATTTCCCCAGTACATCAGTCAGTGTGACCTTGAGCAAGGCATTTGGTTTCCTTATGCAGCTGGAAAATGGGGTAGAAGGCAGGAATATAATTAGAAAATCATATGCTGCAGCAAAGTGGATCCTTCCTGAACAAATAAAGGATTTACAGACTAAAAGCTTGTGCTGTCTCTAATGGCATCCTACTGCACCTCAAAAAAATATAACACAGGGAAAGGCTTGATCCTGATTAGGGGGCTGTGCACCTGCAAGGACAGCACAGCAGTGCACACTTGGTGTGGAGCTGACTTTCGTGATTTGTCTAATGTCATTAATTGCGCGGAGATTGCTCCTGTACGTGAAGTTAAACCTGCACTTGTGACTTCTGCTAAATTTGGGCCTTGGTCCCCTGTTGAAATCAGCAGGCTGGGAGCACAACAGGGACATGGATGAGGTTTCACTGGGATGGGTGACAAACCATCTCTCTCACTGAGACGATCCCAGACACAATCTGGCTGTGTCCGGAGGTCGTAGAGGTGGGAAATGACCGTGAACTCTCTGCTGCTGCAGAGATCAGACTGGCTTCCAGCAGAGCTCCTTGCTGAGCCCGTGGCTTTGGCAGTCTGCAGGCACAGCTCCTGTGAAAACAAATCTAGAACTGTTGTGGGACAGGTCTTGTTTTGTGTTGGGAATGACACCCGCCTCCTGCAAGCCCACACTGGTACAGGAGTATTTCATCCTTCTGTCTGCTTCTGGTATACAGACTTACAGCATTTTTTTATGCATTCCACACCTCTCAAAACAGCACAGTCCCAAGGCAGTGATGATGGAATGAATCCAACAAGGTTCTAGTTTTTCATCTCCTGCCCAGATTGACCTGCTTGTGTAGTTCTAGATCTACCAGGGACACAAGCTGGTCTTTATATATAGTGATATGCTTTTTTTTTGCAATCTGAGGCCAGGGAGAGTGAAACTGCCCTGGAAGTTTGAAGTGCTATTTACAGGGATTAACTCTAAAATCCTCTTTATTTTCCCTGGAAACAACTGCAGGGCAGAGCCATGCATTACAATCCTCCTTAGCTGCTCTTCCCCACATCAGTCACATCACCCTGTGAAGGGGGATCCACATGAGCTGGGGATTCTAAGTGGGAAAATTGTCAGACTTTTGGGACCTGAAGGTCACTGGAGTATGTCATTCTCCAGACAATCTTCCCTGGAATTGCTATATGGCTTTGTTTTATGACCTTGATGTCACAAAGTATTAATAATCTCTTAAAACAAGCCCACTTGCAAACAAAAAAAGCCCAACAAGGAATAATAATTTGGGTTGGTATTTATAATCTGCTTAAATATCACAACTTTTGGTGTGATACACAGGTATGGATGCAGTGAGTTTCCCTGCCAAACTTGCCTGGATACAACAAGGAAATGAATTCAGTCTGTTGGGAGGACAGCTGTTTCCATGACATTTTAAGCCCAGTTTGTAAATATCTTCATCTCTTTTCTTAGAATGCTAGATGGGTGTGACACAGCTTAGTTCCTATTTTTAATTTTTTTTGCACAAAGAAAGAGTCTATTCATTATTTATTTCCTTTTCTTCAATAAATATCTCAGATGGTAACCAGCAATTTCTGTTCTGTTGCCACAAACATTCTTAGATGTGTTGCAAAGAATGGGAAATGAAAGGTACAGGTTGATACCTACTAGAACAAACCAGGAGCCTGTTCAGGCAACAAATCCTCTGAGAACCTGACTGTTATCACAGGCTCAAAGAAAACAGAGAGGAAAACATTAAATGTGATACCAAACAATCATAGAATCTGCTTAGAGAAGTTTACTTTTTTTCCAAGAGTTAAGGATTGTCTTGTACTTTTTAATTCTCATTAGAATTAACATAGCTACATCTGTAGTATAATTATCTTAATTACCTTTAATATATTCTGGCATTGAATTCCACAGGTTAATTTAACTTAATTGTATTTTTCCACTTGTTAGCTTCATATTTGGGGTTTTTTTGCCTCTTGTTAACTTTGTATCTGTTGTATATTTTATTGAGCTTGTCTGTCAGTACTTAGGACTGAGTCAGAGTAGGCAGCATGAGCTATTTTAACATGTGCCTTCCACATTTAGTCTGGTCAGCTCAAAGCACTTTACAGATCAAGTTGGTATCATTGTTCCTCTTTCACTGTTAGTGAAAGCAGTTGTTGAGATGGAGGGAATTTCCATTTTACACCAGCAGTAAACCCAGAAACTAGATTAGAGTCCAATTCTCATGTTTCCCTGTAGAGTGCTCTATAGAAAGCCACACTGGGAGCATTCTCACAGTGATTCTTCCTTACTGGAACATAGAATACAATTTATGTAGTGCAATTAATAAAACTAAATGGACAGGAAGCTGAAGAAGTGTGTGTAAGTTCCTGGATCTGGGTTATATCATGGCATGTGACAACCAAAATCTGTGTTATAAAGGATTTTCTGTAGTAAATTTTCTAAAATGAAAATGAACACCTGGCAAAGGATCAGGTTTTCCCAGCCTTTCCATATCTGTTTTAGTAAGGTTGGGATTTCTGGGAGTCCTGGCTGCCCTTTCCACCTGTCAATCACTGCAGCAATATCCCCTTGGTATGTGAGGTCGTTCAGGGCATCTTTACTGTCACAGGAAATACTAATTCTGCATAAAGAAATAATCTCCTTTTTATAAAGACATCACAGCAGTTCTTTAAACCTTTTAACATCTTACTGAGAAATGACAGCAGGGATCAGTTCTCCAATGTTTTTCCAAGGACAGGATAACAGCCCATTCCCCTGGATCAGTGCTGAAACACGATGTGCTGAGGGTGTTGAGCTGTGTATTCATGCTCTGCCCAGGGTATTTAAGTTAGGCCAGGCAGGGGCTTTGGCTGAAACCTTTCCTCAGCTAAAAACACACCGAAGTTGGCAGGAAGCAGGGGGCAGCTGGTTGTACTGTCACTGGCCTCCTGCCTCTTCCATACTCCTTCTGCCTTACACGGGAAAATTGCTGCTATTCCACACCTTCCTCTGGAGCAGCACAGCTCTGGCAGAGCTCAGCAGTGTGGGACTTACATCTCATCCATCTCACAGAGCTGTTTGGGACCAGCTGGCTCTCAGCTGCCTTAGTGGCTGGAAATCAGTGGACTGTAGGTGATCCTGGGTGGGACTGTGAGTCATGGACGTGTTTTTATGCTCCAGTTTTTCTCATCTGCAGCTTGTTACAAAGATAATTCCTTATGTTCTTTGGGATCTTCTGGGAAAGCATGCCCTGTGCTAAATTACAGTGTCAGTGCCTTTTTGGGGATAGCTCTGCTTTTCTGGAGAATTAAAGGCTGAGGCACCAAAGTGGCAGGACTGGATGTTCAGTGGTCAGTGCCCACAGCCACGCCAGCAGTCCAATCCACCTCCATGCACCGCCTGCTGAAGACATTTTAAAAGCCTGGCTTTTCTCTAAGTGTCAGAATTGGAGCTTATTTCCCTCCCCTTTCCCATTAAACACAGCTTGGGTTGTAGGTACTGAAATCTTTTTTTGAAATCCTGGGCACAGATAGGAAACCTTTTCATCCTGGCTCCTGTCCCTCAGCTTTGATCTTGTAACACGCTCCAGTTCATGCCGAGGAAGTGGGACTCTCCTGCCTCTCACAGCACATTCCATAGCTCTGGTAGAAAACATCTGGTGCTTCTGTTGGGTCTGAAACAGCCTTTGTGGCAGGGCCCAAACAACAGGGAAATAAATGGCTTTTTTTTCCCCCATAAAGTACAGGCTGGCTCTGATTTGTTACAGAACCTGTTTGACCAGGTCAGGGAACACAATAAATCCTCACGCTCCTGGTGACAACGAGGAAGGTCTGAGGAAGGTGGCACATACTTGGAGCAGCAGCAGAATAAGGGAATAATTTTTTGACATCCAATGAAAAATAGTGATCCAGAAGGACTTTTGACTTGCAATGCACAGAAACAGAAGTGGTTTGCAGGCGACTGGTGCTGGTGGACATGATGCTTTGGCAACAGGAGGAACATGGAGTTGCCCCATTATGAGTGATCTTTGTCCCCCTGTATTTTTTTGGAGGATTCATGGAGTTATACAGAGAATTACCAGAGGCTTTACAAAAGAAGGCTGCAGCTTCACCTAATGAATAGAGTGTAGGACACCACACCAGGAGATCCAAGCCTGGCTTTCCTCTCTGGCTTGGATGTGATAAAAAGAAATGCATGAACTGAGTGACGTGATAATGCCCAGAGTCTGTCCAACCTGGATTAGAGGGGGCCTTGGGAAGATAAACTAATCCCTCTCAAATTTGATTCCTGAGTCTACAAAATGTAGGTGATGTTTGCTCACCTTTGAGGTCAGGAGGCATAAAAGTCTCTTTATTTGTGCCAGCCTGGGTAAGTGAAACTGGCAGTTGTCCTGATCTTTAAAAATGGCTTAACAAAGGACAGCCTGATCTTTACTCTTGATTTAGACAAGCAACAAGCTTTAGGGCAATAACAATGAAAATAAATATGTGGTACTGTGCTGGAATGGCTTATCCACTACTTAGCCTCTGCTTTTTTGTTGTGTTGTTCCCCACCACCCATAAATAAGATGTTATGCTCATTACTGCCAAATCTCCCTTCAATCTCTCCACGCTCTGATCCTCCTATATTACTTTTTTTTTTGGGTCATGCTTAGTTGTAGATGTTTGACTCTGAAATGCAGATGCTCACCAACATATTTCTGTTTCAGCTGGGTGATCACAGATACGTTATTTTTTCTTTCCATGAGTCATTTACTTCATCTGTAAAGAGCAGCTTCATCTTCAGATGAAAGACTGGTGATAATCTACTGACTTAATAATTTTCCATTGACAGTGTGATCTTGTGTAGGTCGTTTGGCCAAACAATTTCAGAAGTCCTCCAGTTAATGGATGCTGAATTTCTCAGCCCACTTGCCTTTGGGCTTGTGTACAGGAAACAGCCTTTGTGATGAAAACGACACTGTGTCTTTGGCCATGCAGTGTTGTCCAATTTTATTGTTTTGTATTTCTGTAGAGTGCTGTCCCACATTCCTTGGAATCATTGCTGCTGCAACAAGGTAGTTTACTTTAAAAATGTAGAACAACAGGAACCAGACTGTGCTAATGATTAAATTATACCAATGGGGGAAGTTTAACTAACAGTTAATGCACTAATTTCAGTATAGGAAATACACCAAAAAAGCAGTAAGAGCTCCTCTTGTTCTTCATAATTAATGAGAACTGCCATGATCCTTCAACATATTTCCACCCACACTTTCTTTTATGTTAAGGAGTATGGCGGAACTCTCAGCAGTCAGCCTGGTAAAAAAGCCTTTTCCAGAGCACTTTCCATCACACTGCACAAGCCACGTGTGTTCCCCTGAAGGATCCTGGAGCCAGACCTTGAATCCTGGCCAACAGTCTCATTTCTTTCAGTGAGCAGAAGAAAGTGAGGCCTTCAGACAAGAACGTACCCCACACGCGTGTCTGTGCACCCAAATATGCTCCATCAGCTATGCTGAGCATTTCTGGAAGGAAGATGAGTGGGATTCTTACCACTTAACTTTAAACATCTCATTTGGCTAATTCTTGACTACCCCTATAATTCATGGATGGAATTGAGTATTGTTAGAGAGCAATCAATCCATTTTTTGATGTCTGCAGTGCAATGGGGGGAATTCCACCCCAGTGCCTGTTCCTCTGCACTCATTATATAGGAAGTCTAGACAGCTGGCTTGGATATAAGTGTCTGAAGATAAGAGGTTTCTCTCACCTAAGGGTATACAACAGAATCTGCTGGATATTAGAGGCTTTGCAGTGGTTTTGGGCTGGATAACAAATGCCTGAAAACATGCTGCCATTTGGCTGAATTGTTGCAACTGTGTGAGCTCTTAATTTTAATTTAACTACTGTTTACAAAAAGTCTCTGAACTTTAGTCTTGGCCTGGAATGGGTAAGGCCTAAAGCAACCACTGATCCTCAGGATAAGAAGGTCTTTCAGCAGCTCTGTAATCAAAGGGAAAAAACAGCTTTTCTTTAGATCACTGCTTTAATCTTGTTCCTCCCACCAGTGCTGGAATTTCGTGCTCTGCCCCCAAATGCAGCACCCTATTTATAGTGTCAGCTTGAATGAACAGTGAGAACTTACGCTCTCATTGCGGCTGTGAGATGTTGGAAATCAAATAACTGCGAGTTGACAGCAATGAAGTTGCACAGTATTTTCAAATGTAGCTGTTCCTGCCACCATCCAGTTCCCACAGGACATAGGCAGGGCAGAGGGATTTACTCAGCAGGGATTTCTGGGCACATGGTAGGAAAAAGACGGAAAGGATGGAAAGGATTCAACTCTGAATTGTCAACCCCAGTTGACATCTGGGGTCCTGATGTCACCACTTCATGTGGCCTGTATGTGCTCCCTGTCACCTCTTAGAGGGTGCTGCCTTTGGGGAACAAGTGCAGCACCGGGGCTTTAGGGAGCATAAACTATTGGTACATGACAAATCAAGTGTCTCATCAGCTCTTTGCAGAGAGGTGCTTTGTCTCCTGTTGCATAAAATGGAAAGGTACTTGAACATTTCCTCTGTCTTTATTCAAAAAATATAGATAACAGCAAAAGACAAAAAGTTTGCTGTTTTGGTTTCCCTAGAGGTAGGTGTGAGTATTCCCTTGGTTTATGCACTATGTTGCCTGTGTAACGCTTCAGTTTGTCAGGATAATTTAAAAGAAAACAGCAGTGGAGCTTTTTAGAGATGCCAACAGCTAATGCAAATACTCATCAAATCACAATAATGGATCAGTCAAGTGGAGACAGTTTTGACTATCTGTGAGAAGCCACTTTTCAAAACAAGATAAATATCATATCACGTAAAATAGGAGGGTAGTAGAGAGTATTATCAGGCAAATGTGATACCCCAGAGATGTCAGAGATCATACACCAGCTTGTAATGGTTTAATTAAAGTCATGGCTCTGCCCACCTGTGTAAATTTAACAAGTCCTCACACCTTCACAGGCTGGAACTCAAGTGTCTCCTGTGCTCCCCCAGGCCTGGGACAGCAGCGTGGGGTTGTTTGCCTGCACACAGCCCCTGTGAATAAATAAATGGTAACTGGGAAATCGTAGCACCACCCTGTGGGATGATGGCACTTCAACATTTATAGTCATCCTTTGTGACAAGCAGGTACAACAAAAGCTTTGTAGGAGAGCACTTGACGGCAGAGACAGAAATTCAAGTTTATGGGTACTTCAGCCACATCCCTGCCAGAGCTCTGGCCCCGGATGATCTTTCTTTCTCTCCATGGAAATTCCCCTGAGAAAGTTCAGTCAGAGAGGCGGATTTGTCAAAATGATTCAAGGAAATGACTTAAGAGCTGTGAAATTTTTTCTAGCTTCATTTTATTGAAGACAGAGGGTTTGACTCCTCTCAGATCCGCTCTGGGTACCACAGACTATTGGCAGGCAAAATATAACTCCAGACTTGCTGACCTTCTTTGTTGTAATGCAGACACAGGGTTGTAATTTAAACATTTAAGTGGAAGTTTTCATACTAAGAACAAATTAGTGTACGTAAGATACAGCATAAAAATGTGCAAAAATGAGGTTTAACTTCTAAGCAATTCCTGATTTGAAATCCTGCCCTGAAGCACCTGAAAATATTAAAGAGGATTTCTTTTTTTTAAAACAAATCTGCTTTAAATTTTCACTTCTCCTTCTTACCAAATGCATGGACAAATGTAACATTTCTTGTTAGTCTCTCTGGAAGTTGCAAAGGGAGGTCACCATTGTTACTCCACCACCATTTGGATATGGAAAGAGACTTGGACCTAAGGATAGGAACTGGCTGAGCTGGCAAACCAGGGGTGGAACTGGATGGAGAAGCAAGAGGATCTGTTAGAATCCAAACCTGATTCAATAGGCACCTTCTCATCCAGCTCTTCTCCTGGTGACATTCTGTCTCCCTAGGCAACTACAGATTTGAGAGGAGACAAAAATTCTTGTATCCAGAACCACAAAGCAATGACTTGAGCTTGGATGTAGGAAAATGCCAGGGAAAGACACTGAACTAGCAGTTGAAGCAGAGGCGTTGAAGTCAGGTGCTCCAGGTTCTATTTTTGGCTTGGACCAGCCATTTCACTTCTCTTTACTTTGGCTTCCCCTCTGCAAGATGGAAAATGAGGATGCCTACAGCTGCCTCCTGGGGCTGGATCATCTTGCTAAGGCCAGGGCTGTCAAATCTCATATTCTGGCTGATGCTCAGTTGACCTCAGCCCCGTTCTTCTCTGCTTTGCTGAGTGCATCTCCTTCACTTGCATCTCCCTTCTTCTTTCCAGGGCCCACACAGGGCCTATGGAGCAGAGTCACAGCAATAAATTTTGGGGTTGCTGCCAGGTGGGACCCCCCTCTCTTTCTGCATGGCCTGGGGCCTTCCACTGTAGTATTTGATGTGCAAAATCTCCTGGGCCGCCCCTTGGATGATGTGGGGTGTCTGCAAAGGTAGCAAAGTGCACTGAGTAGAGTTATGGCCCTTGTGAAAGCACTTCCACTCCAGGGATGCAGTTTCTGGCACTGACACTAGGGAGATGCTGCAAGGTCCGGAGAAGGGACTGGAGCTGGGGAAGGGTCTGGAGCACAGTTCTGGTGAGGAGCAGCTAAGGGAGCTGGGCAGGCTCAGCCTGGAGAAAAGGAGGCTCAGGGAGGACCTTCGCACTTTCTGCAACTCCCCGACAGGAGGGTGGAGCCAGGCGGGGGTCGGGCTCTGCTCCCAGGGAAGAAGGGACAGGACAAGAGGAAACAGCCTCAAGTAGCACCTGTGGAGGTTTAGGTTGGATATTGGGAAAATTGCTTCACTGAAAGGCTTGTCCAGCCCTGGCACAGCTGCCCAGGGCAGTGTTGGAGTCCTCATCCCTGGAGGGGTTTAACAGACACGTGGNGCTTTTCCAACCTAAACGGTTCTTTGGTCCTGCTCTCAGCCTGGAGAATGCAGTGTCAGCCCGGGCACGGCTCTGGGAAGCATCAGGAGGTGCTGATTCAGGAGGTGATGGGGGCCAAGTGATGATCATTACCTCCTCCCACCTTTCCTGGGTTTGAAATGAACGAGTTTCCGAGGCTGCAGGTGCTTTCTCTTTGCTGCATTCCACAATAAATCCCGGTAATTAGGGCTCCCTCCTTTTTTTTTTTTCTTTCCAGGAAGCACTGCCAGCTCCTCCTGCCCTTCTTGCATCAATCAAACCCGCTCCCATCCTAAATTCAGGTGTGCTTGGAGCGCTCCTCATTCCCAGCGCCGCGGGGAGGGAGGCCGCGGCCGCAGCGAGCGAGAGGTGAACTTATGGTTATTATTTAGGGTTTTTAAGGCAGGAGGAGCCTCCGCGCTGCCTTTCCACCCTCCCACCCGGTTCCGGGCGGCGCCGGGGCTCGGCAACCAGGAGGATTTCGGCGCGGGGCGGCCCCGGACCGGCCCCTTTGTTCGCGCGGGCCCGGCCGTGCGCCGGCAGGGAGGGAGGGAGGCAGGGAGCGGCGGTGCCGGCCCCGCATCCTCCCCCGGCCCCGCATCC
>VYXB01010815.1:0-79661 GCA_013397135.1 Pachyramphus minor | reverse complement strand
GAGCCGCCGCCCAGCTCCCTCCTCCCGGCTCCCCGCTCCCTCCTCCCGCCTCGGCCCCGCCGCGGCCGCGCAGGGAGTGGCAGGGTCTGCATCGTGCGGTGGCACCGAGCCCCACGCCCCGCTCCGGCGGGCAGCCCCAGGGTAAGGGAAGGGGGACGGCGGGAGGGGCGGGAGCGCCCGGCCAGCCCGCAACAAAGCGGGGATGAATGGAGAGGGTGCGGGAGGAGCGCGGGGATGCGCCGCTCGGTACCGATGGGAGGCTCGGCCGCCGCACGCATTGTCCTTGGGGTGGGAAAGGCACGGAGCATCCCCAGCGGGCCGGCATCCCGGCTGCATCCTCGCCTGGGCAGCACCGGCACCCACCGGCGGCGGGAGGGGCTCGGGGGTGTACGCACCCACCCGTCCCCCCAGGCAGGGCGCGGGGTGGGTGCCCGGCGCTGCCGCTGGCTCAGGGCGCGGGGGGAGCGGCCTGATGCCGCGGAGATGGAGGTGAGAGTGGCTGTCAGCATCCGCGGCTCGGTGCCGAGCGAGTTCTGGGGCTGAAACGGGAGGAAAATTGCCTTTTGTCTGTGGGAAGCTGGGCTGCGTGCTGGGCTCGGTGTCCTCGCTGGTTTTTTCCTGTATAGTGATCGAGATATCGACATTAACTACATCCTGCGGGATCTGATGTGGGTTTTGTCTGTCGCAAGGAGATGCGCTTCCGAGGAAGGCCCAGGTCAGGCTGCTGGCGCTGGCACAGTGCTCAGGTTGTGAGCAGAGGGAGCAGGGGTCTGCCCCTGGCATCTCCGGACACAAAACAGCGAAGGATCTGTTTGGGGCAGCATCCAGGGATTCAGGCAGAGGCACAAGTTGTTATCTGCACGGTATCCAGGCAGGCTGCAGCGGCGTTTCCAAAGTGCTGGGAGACAAAGCACTGTGTCAGCACTGAGTGTTATTTGCTGCTCTGTTGAGCATCAGTCTCACAGGCCTGGAAACCTTGTCTCAGAAACTCATCGTGTTGGAATGGATGTCAAGTTTCACCAGCCCATCCCTTAGTGCTGGCTGGAAGTGTTTCCTTGAAGGTGACTTGCGACTCAAGAATTGGTTGGTGTGTGGACAGAGATATATTTGGGGTGGTTGGCCTTAGCCTCTGCCCAGCTGCCTGCTAGCAGCATTCCTCTGCCCAGTGGTGCTCCAAGAGAGCCCCTCTAATCATCACAGGTCTGTCCTTGCTGGGGTGGTGATACTTTAAATGTAGTGCAGCTGACTGATCTTAAAGTTGGGTCTGAGATTTGTCATTTTAAGACATTACCTGCCTGCTGTTACAGCCTGCCAGGGATTAGGAAGGAGGGAGACTGCATCAAACAGCTGCGTTCTCAAGAAACTTGTCACTGCCTGCCAGAAATCCCTGGGAGTACGGGACTTCAAAGGCTCAGCTCTGAGACACGGCACAAGTGGGAACAGCAGCAGCCATGGCAGGGAGAAGCTGTGCTGAAACCCTTCTGTCATCTCAGCAACACACGTGTGGGGCTGCCTTCAGCTGGGGTAAAACCTGTGTGTTCCAGGAGATGCTCTTAGGATGGGTATGGATGGGATTATCTGCTGAGGCCAAGGGTTGGTGTGTTCCCCTCTAGCCTTGGAGGTTGCCATAGTTTACTCCAGCAAGTAGCAGTTCTGGTGTTTCTTTCTCCCCATTTGTGTTTTTGCTCTGGCAGAACAAATGATGAAGTACTCAAAAGGGGGATTTTCAGGTGGCAAGGGATGTGGCTCTGTAACTGCACACATGCCAGTTTTGGTGGGTTAAAATAGGTCAGGGCACAGATTCCACCTCCTGATTGGGGTTGTTGGGTTTATTTATCCAAATGCTGCCCCTATCCATGAAACTGGGGGAAATTAATGATTTTTTTTCTTTTTTTGGAGAGGGTGTTGTAATTCTTGTGAGGACAAGAGACAATGTATAAAGCAAGTGCCATCCCCCATGTCTGTGGTGCTGCTGCCACTTTGCAGAGTGTACACAATGCATGGCAAGGTTTGGATACTTGTAAAGCTCTGGGAGAGCCCAGGTCTGGGTAGCTGGACCTGATTGACTTGTTGCTAACCTACTTTAGACTCTCATGTGCACTTATTTATAGGGATATCTATTGTTATTTATAGAGAGATCTATTTTTTCATAAATATCTTATACAATTGCCTTGTGACCTGTTTTCCCCTCCACTTCCCAAGAGATCTGAGCATAAGAATCACCAAAAAAGTCACTGATATGGAGTCAGAAAGCATTATTTTTTTTCTGCTGCTCTACTGCTGAGTTAAATGGTCTACAATGTCTGTCTGTTGTTCTTTAATCACTGTTCTTGTCATATTTGTGGTAGAATTCAGGTCTTGTTAGGCAGGGAGAGCACCCTGGCTGATACTAGTGGTGATGTCTGCCCCCAGCAAGCCTTGGGCTTTGTTCTACTGGTCAGTTTTCTGAAACAACCACGTTAAATTGCTGAATAAAGCTGAACTTTCCAAGGTCACTCCAGAAGTCCGTGTTAGAGAAAGGAATTGGGCTTGTTCTTCCAGAGTCCTACTCTAATCCTGCCTTCTCCCCGTATCTGGCCTTCTTGTCTCTGTGGCTGACACTGTCAGACACACAGAACTCTCAGAGCATCACTGTACCAAGTGTTTCTGCAGTACCACCATGATCTCGAGCCTTTCTCCTGCCCTGCTGAGAGCACCCTGTGTGCTGTGTTTTGTCTCTTGTACTTTCTGATGCTAAACAGGATGAAGCAAATTTGCTTTCCTCATAGCTGGATTTAATTTCTTAGTCTTATGTGATCGTGCTGTAGCTCTTGCTGTGGAAAAATTACTTCACTGCATGTGACTGAGTCTGGCACCTTAAACTGATGCTTTCTGCTATTCCTGAAAAAAAATCCCGTTGAAACCTCCTTTAAATAAAACCCATAACAAACCCACAGTATTTCTGCATCAGATTTTTTTTTAAATCATTCCTGTGTAGTGGTACAATTTTTATTACTCCATTCTAAGTGAGTGAAACTGTGTCTGTAAAACAGCCATGGTTGGTTCAGATGCAACATAAGCAAAGAAAGATATGTGAAGAAAGAAAACCAAGCTTTGTGTTTTGCTGTCACAGTTTCCCTTTTTTAACTTCAGAATGATGGAACGAAATATTGACACCAAAATTAAGTTGTAGTTTCTTTCAGTGATTTATTTTTTTATTGAGCCAATGTTTTACCCACCTGCATAGTTGTAGAGATATGTGGCACAGACTGGTGAAATTCCATGTTGTGGGTTCTGAGCCAACCGTGAAGTCTCCATCTCCCCATCTCTGCTGAAGCACAAAGGGAATCTGAACTTTGTTTGGTTTATTTCAAGAGTTAATGTTCTAAACTGTGCTGTTGACTCCCTTGATAACTCTGTTTTTGCCTGGGAAAGCCAAATGATTACTTTTGAAAATATTTATACTGTGTATCTATAAAGTAAACACTCAGAAGGCCTTTCCATGGCCTTTGGTGGGTCGGATATTCAGGGACATAACAGTGCCATGTCTGCCACTGTCTTTTCAATAATCTTGGGGAAAATTTTTTCCTTCTCTTTATCTCTTTCTCCAGATGTTGCAGCTTTGACCTCCTTTGAGGCTTGTGAATGAAATGCTCTGGGGATATTGGATATGTGGATCTTGGAACTTCTAAGTCCCTTTTTGGTGCTTTTAAATCCCTCTCCTGTGCTTTCACACACACTTCCTTCAAAAAAGTAATGCAAATAATTGCATTGCTTGTGCCAGAGCTATTGGTCAAAATTAACTCTATTTTATTTTAATGAATAACTAGTAAAGAACACGTGGGTGGGTATTGGTTACAAGGGAAGGGCTTCACAGAAACTTGAAGAAATCATCTGATCAATCTGTGTGTTCCTCGTTAGGTCTGTCTTCACCTCTGTCATTCAAGACAGAGGTTTGAAGATTTTTATTTATTTTTTAAAGAACAATGAAGTAATGGGGGATTTTCTGCAGCTGCTCTGGGCAGTCTGGCTCAGTTTGAACTCTTGCTGTACTGTGTGTCTTCCCCTTTGTTTTGTCGCTGTCATTGTCACTTTGTGTGTCTGCCTGTTTCTGTACAAAGGACAAGCACAAAGGTGTTTCACTGACAAAAAAACCCAGCACAATTTCTTTTGCAGCACATCCTCCAGAGGGGCAGAGGAGGCTCCCAGCCTGAGGCACCAGCTTCTGGCACAGTCACTGACAGAGGCTTCCTCTGGCTGGTCTGTTCTTTCTCTTCCTTTGGCATATTCCTCCCCTCTTTATCTGTTGCATCATGCTCTGAAAACTTCTGTGTCCTCTAATTAGTGCTGGAAATTTTTCAGTGGTCCTGACAGGCACAGAAAGCAGCTGCCTGTTGAATACACAGCACTTTCCCATCCCTTGCAAACACTCCCACTCATGACCTGCAAGTGCCTCCCCTGGCTTCAGGGACAGTCCTGGCTGGGGAACAAACCTCCCAAGAAAAAGAGGCCTCTCCACTTATGTGTTTAATGGGCTTTTTAGCCTCATATTTGGCTGTCATACATCATGTGCTGTGCTACCTCGGTGGTTCCTGTCAGCATGAAGCCTGCCCTGGTGATTAAAGCCTCCTCCTTGGCTATATTTAGCATTTAGCTATTTGTTTTATAACTGAAATCCTTACTATGCAATCTGGAGCAGGTTACTCTGCAACCTTGAGCAAGTACCTTTTTTTTTTTTTTTTTTTCCTCTGGACTTTTGTTTCCCAGCTGGTAAGTTTGGCATGTTTAGCTGATGACCAATCCACCAGCCATCCCTAATGGAGATTTAATGATGGACACTATGGCACAAAAAGACAGGCTTGTGTGAAATGTGCTGCTGAGGCAGAGGGAGAGGATGTTTTGCCTTTCACTGTTCATCCTTTATGTGATGTTTATGTAGGCTTTTACTGGGGTCTAGGAAGTAGCTTTTTGAATTTGCTAAATCTCATCCATAGTAAAACTTTGTTTATATATATTTGTATATTTATATAGGTTACTAGTAAATAAAACTGGCAATAGCAATGCCCCCTGTAAGCTTAATTTCAATGTCTCTGAAGCATCTGCAAGCATTTTTCACCTTTTTATCTCTGAATCACCCCCAGCTAAATACTGGGAAAGTGTCAGAGCCCTTCCAGCATGCTGACGTGGAAATGTGAAAGTCAAATGGTGCTTTTGGATGCTGACATAGTTCAGGTTTATGGAGTGCTGTGCTGTTCTCTGCCTTTAGGGTGCCAGCAGTATTGATTGTCAGCGTTAGAAGTGACAACTTGGTTTTTGCTTCTCCTTTTTATGGTTGAAACGAGTCCAGTTTGTGTTAGAGATGTTGTGCCAGTGATGTACTTGGGCTGCTGCCTGTAATCGTGCTGGATGAGGTTATATCTTGATCTCTTACAAAATCCTGATTGTAGTTTTGCCTGCATCAGTGGTACAGAAACAGCCTGTTTCTGTGAGAAGTGAAGGAGCAGCCAGGGACTCGTGGTGACTCTGTGAAGCTCCACAGGAACGTGCAGTGCTGTGGTACTCCAGGAGAGTGGTGGGCTGATCCATCTGTCCTGCCTACCTGCTTGCAGCCTGGGTTCACCCATCAGCATCACTCATCTCCAGAGATATGAACCGTTAAATCCTGGGTTTTAGCACTGATCTGTGTATCCAGACCCTTTCCTTTTGGCTGCTGGCATCCACAGATCACACACTGCTGTGTGTGTGCTTCCCAAGGGCATGGCACTGTGTGGATAGAGATGCTGATTGAAGCCAGGCTGTGGAGCAGCACAGCTCTTGCAGGGTCTCTGCTGCTGTGGGAGGAGGCTGGGCTGGGCAGCCTGGCCCAGGTATGACAGCCTCTCCTGTTCCTGCCATCCCAGCAGGTCGTGCTGGAGTGGGCATGTTCTGTCTCCACACCTGCTGTGCAATCTCACTGTGTAGGATGAGCTTTTCTCACTCTCTATGAACTGCAATCCCCAACCTCTGCTGTAACAGTAGGGTGCCATTCTGTGGTCCTGGTGTGGCTTAGTGCCCAGAGGCTTTGAGCTGGGATCTTGCCTCTCTCCACGTGGTGCAATGCAAAGTTAATGTTGGCTTCTGCAAGGCAGAGTGAGAGCTGGGGGAAAAAGTGCGAGGCAGGAGGGAATAACATAACAATGTTGACAGATAAGATCCAGTTTGATATAACTTGTCAAAATTATTATGACTTTGGTCACAGGTAGGGATGTGATTTGATTAGGAGACGTGTTCCTTCTTGTACTATAAGGTCTGTGAGCTATCCAAACTTCTGGCTACAGCTGGAGTTGCAGGTGGCAAATTAGGAAACTCCATGATTAACACACACTGGCTTAAAGCAGACGAGGGGCCTCCCTGCCTCCACTGCTGTTTGTGGTGGGAGCTGTGTGGATGTGTGAGTGAGGACTGGGGAGGTGGCAGTGTTTGTAGAGAGGCTCAGGTAACCCAGAGGTTGCTGCTGAAGTGGGAGGCTCAGTGCAGGCTGGTGAATCAGCAGGGAGGAGGAGGAGGGTGCTCCAGGGAACAACCCCATCCAGCACTGCTCTGCTGCTGCCAGTGTAGCAGAAGGAAGCAATGGATGTGTGTGGGGATAGAGGGGAAGGGCCTTGCTGGTCTGGAGGGAGGGTGAGTTTGCTCCTCTGTAGCATCTTGGATTTGGTGATCTCAGCTCTTTCCATAGGGACCAGTGGTGTGTGACCTCCTGGTCTACCACCCCTCTGTTCACAGATTGGTACTGTTGTCATTCCTCTTCTTGTGGCAAGGAGATTAGTGACCACTGTGGAAGAAGGAAGCAGGAGTCCTGGCTGTCAGTGCTGTATCTCAACTGTGAGATGATCAGAAGTTGGATTAGGTGACCTTTAAAGGTCCCTTCCAACCCAGCTGGTTCTATGATGCTGTATTTCCTTTTCAGCTTCCCTCCTGTTGTATCTTAGCAGCCAGTGTGAAGGTGGGTTAGTTACTCTTTAAACTTCTGGAACAGTTGCTTTGTTTGAAGGAATAAGGTGATATTAGCTCATAGTGTTTGGAATAGAGTTTTTTCCAGACTTGATAGGGCATCACCTGGGGATGCAGCATGAATTTTGGGTTGCCCATGGCTAAAATGGACTAAATTCAAGTGGTGGAGGTTTAGAGAAGGTCAGCTGAGATGAGGCAGGAAATGGTGAGTCTTGTATCTCAGGAGAGCACTGCTTGTTCAGAATGGCACAGTGAAGGCAGAGAAAGGGCAAAGCTCTCTCCTGGGGGTTGGGCACAATGGAAGGGTGTCAGAGTTGTGCAAAGGGCAGAGTGGGTATGTGGGCAGAAGGTTGGCTTGAATAAATCTGGACTGGCAACTGGTGGGGGGTTCCCAGGCAGTGGAGCTTTGCTGAGCTGCAGGAATGAAACCTCTTGTGTGGTGGTTTTATAACTAGTGGAAAGGGGCTGCAGCAGGGGCAGGGTTGGACATTCCTACCCTGCATCCCTGCCTGAAGTTTCAGGAGCTTGTGGAGAGGCAGGGCCAGTTTTCCCTTGGTGTGACACTGTTTGCATCCCTGTACAACTGCACTGCCATCAGACAGGCTGTCATAACACTGAAAAGGAAAACAAAGTTCCTAGTTTAAAAAAAAACCCTAAATGTGTATAGAAAGAGAAGAAACTTGCAAGACCAGTTGTTTCCTATTTTCAGCTCGTTTTTGCTCCAACCTTTCAGTTACAGCCTACAACCAAGGCTGGCCTGCAGAGAAGTTTTCACTGCAGGTGCAGGTTGTAAAAAAGGGGGGGGAAATCAGGATAGAAAGGACCTGGCTCTTTTTGGGTTTTGTCATAGCCAAACTCCAGGGCAGGGGTTAGATAATAGAAGTGCACAAATCCAAATCTGTAGGTTAACCTGAGCTCCAGGGAATAACAGGTTAAGTGACAAGGGTGAACTTTAGTGCTACACTAAATCAAGCAGTCAAAAGCCAGGAAATTCCAAAAGCACAGCTCCTTCTGCAGCTCTGCACAGCATGGCTGGGTTGTTGTATAGCTCATATTTAATTAAAGAAGTAGTAAAATACCAGGCTATTATAATGGAATATGTTTGTCATGTATCACTGTTTCCTGCATTATGCCTGCTCCCCTCATGTTTCTCTTCCAGATGCTGTTTTTGAGGAGTAAGAGTCTCTGTGAGTAGGAAACTTGGATTTTATTAAAGCTTCGTGAATTGTAGAGAAACTGCTCATGGAATTGAGTGGCCACTGAATCGAGTCTGAATTGACCTGGAGGACAGCAGCTGTGAAACCTCTGTGTACATTCTGTTCCCTTTCCATGTGAGCCTGCAATCTTGGTGTCATGCCTCTATATATCTCTGCAGGGACACTGTCCCCTGCCCTCCAGGGCTTAACTCCAGGCGCCAGAAACTCATGTAGGTCCAAGACCATCCCCAGGATTTTTTCCCACAAATTAGAGGTAGTTTTTCTCTGCAATTAGTGCAGAATTGTTGCTATCTCCTGTGTCAGCCTTCAGCAGGCATTTTGCCAGCATGGGGAGCACAAGCTCATCAGCAGGCCCATAATTACTCCCCAGCTTATGTGATGACTTCCTTGAATGCACTTTGAGTTTTTTCCACCCACTTTGCCTCAGGATTTGCATTGTGGTTTTTAGAGTGCAATGTATGATGGTTTTGCACATTCTTCATTGAAAAGCTCTTGCTTTAGAAGTAAATCACAGGATGTTTAGTCTACTAGAGAGGTTAGAACTAGTTTAAGAAATACCTGAGCTTTTAAGTAAAAGACCTCTAGGCTTTCCCCTTGGCCTTCTGTGCTAATTATTACAAAATTTGAGTGAGAAAGAAGACTAAACACAGGCTTTTCTAGAGGTTAACAATCTTTCAGACTTGTTATGGAAACTATGTAGTAAAACCAGAGTTTTAGGGCTGAAAACCTATGTGAATCCAACTGCAAGAGAGGAAAAAACCTGATGGCTGACAGAGGGTACCAGAATTCCCTGGTTTTCCCTGTGTGTAGCCAAAGGCAGTACACTCCTTTCTTTTGTTCCCTCTATGGGAGAAGGAAAGGTTTTCTTGGGAGAGGAGTCTGACCTTAATTAAAAATGAGCGTCTCTTATTTCCTCTGTACTTCAATTAAGTGCAAGGATTTACTCCTAATCTGCCACGTGCCTCAGAAATGGGTTTCTGGTGGCTCGTTGGAAGGAGGAACTAATCAGAGAAGTGAGAAGGCAATGGTACAATTACTGTGGATCAGATGGAGCATCTTAAGGAATTAACAGATAAAATTGCCTTTTCTTCTCAGCATAATCTCTGCCTCCATTAGTAAAGCTGTAGTTTGGCGTTATCAGATCCTGTCTCTGATCGGATTCATTTCCTGTCCCTTTCACACAAGATTGAGTGTTTCAAGTCTGGCCTTTGGATTTGGATTTCAAAGCAAAATTCTGTTCCTAAAATCCCTAACCAGTCCTCAGAGCATGGACAGTGTTTGGTCCTGGGGCGTCAGATCTTCACCTACCCTTTGCCCCTGGCAAAGTGATGTATTGACTCCAGGAGATGAGGCTTTTTAGTGCCTAAAGCTCTCATTCCCATGGGTATGAAGAAGGTGCAGAAAAGCTTGGAAATGTGGAGTGGTTGCGACCAAATGCTCAGAAACAAGAAATGAAATAACTTTACATAACTTCTTTTTTAAAAAAAAGAGATCAGTAGAGGCCAGTAGATGTTTTATATAAGGCCTCATAAAGGAATACCAGACTTGGCACTGAAAGCTTTTTGCCTTTATTCTCTGTGCTTATCGAGGTGAGTGCAGAGCTCCTCCAGCAATCAGTGGACCAGATTCTTCTCTAGCAGTTTGTTTCCAGGGAGATGTTGAGCTTCAGATATTGCTTTCAACATTTGCAGTGCCTGTTGCTGAAGGGTTTTCAGAGGGGGAGCAGGGGTTGTTCTTGGGCTGTGCTAAGGTGGTCTCATTCTTGTCCAGAGTCCCAGAGGTTCTTGAGGGACAGAGGTCAGGGGACCAAACCCAAAAGCCTCTTGGAGGCTCTGTACTTCCTCAAAAACAGTCAGAACATGGGTAGGGAATTAAATTCCTGCTGTTATGTGTAAATCTCCTGAGCATGCGTGCAAGGGGTGTGTCAAAACCAAAGTGCTGTTGGACGTTGTGTGGCAGCACGAGGGGTTGTTCCTCTTCCCTGTGGAGGATGGGGATGTGCCTTGCAGGTGTAAAATGCACTTTGCATTACTCCATGTGGAGTTGCTGTTGTTGTGCTGTCAGAGCAGCTGCACACAGAATTCCTGCTCTTTCCAAGCTGTGTCTTTGCTCAGAGACTCTTGTTTAGTCAGAGTTTCAACCATATCTAGAGTTTCAACTCTACTTGCAGATGCGCTGCATCCCAAACCCTGATGTTCCTCATCTGTAGCATGAACATAAGGAAAGGTGGAATAGTGTTTTAAATAATGGCACAAGCAATTACTTCTCAAAAGATTATCTTAGATGGGAATAGGGAAAACCAGAAAGACTTTTATTGTGCAAACCTTTCCCTATCCAAATAGTTGTCTTTGAAGTCATTGATTATTTGCATGAATCAAGATTGTTTAAAAGAAAAAAAATATTTACTGCTTCTCTGCAGTGGTTTTGTTTGTCCTTAACCTTTTGGATAAAGTGATAAGCTTGATTTCTTTCAATCTGATAATTAAATGCTATTCTTTACCTTTTATTAGTGGGCCTCTGTCTCAGAAAGGTGTGTGCTGACTGAAAACTTTAGATTTAATTCCTTACATGTGGATTTCCATATTTAACAAATTAGAAACCTAAATTTAATTTTCAGCACTAAGGACTCCTTTCCTCACAAACTCCTGTGCAGACCCAACTGTTACTGCAGCGTTCAGATACAGCTGGTTGGAATTCCACTGGGGTCTGCTCAGAGTGAAATCCCCGTGCCTGGCCTGGGATGTCGGGTTGGGTAAACACTTCTCACATCTAGATCCAGCCAGAAGGAAGCACCAGGCACAGGATGGGCTTCAGGCCAGCTCAATCTGGTGTCTGGAAACCTGTCCTCCCTGTGTCTTGCAGTTGTTGCACTCGGTATGTCGAGGTGAACAGATCCTTACTTTGTGTAGACCCGCAGGGACTTTGCTCTGGGGAGTGTGCTGGCTCTGGGACTCTGCTCTCTTGCTCATGCCCATCTTGAACAGGATGTTTTCCACATGGCAAGCAAATATTGGTGTGCCTTGTTGAGGGTGGGAGGGAGGGATGGATGAAGCAGAGCAACTTGCAGATAAATAATATAGCCAAGACTGACAAAGGCTTTTTCTTCCAACCTCTGGTTTGTGTTATTTCTCTACCACATTTATGAAGTGATTGACTCTAAGCACCTCCAGTTGTTTCTCAGTTTTTAATGTGTGCTGCTCTGATGCAATTATCCATGATGCTGGCCAGGAATATCCAGATACATTGCTCTTGGTGAAAGGTATTTTTTGGCTGTACATCTGTACTTAATTGAGAACTGTTCCCCTTTTTAAATCTGAGCCCAGGTGACTCAGATCCAGCTGTTCTCTTTTCTGATGGAAAAATAGAGAACAGAATATTTTTGTCATTTGAAGCAGGCTTTCATATTGTGCATTCCTGGGATGCTTTTCTTGGATGTGGGAACAGACTGAACCATTCATCCCAGTATGAAAAGATTGCGGGAAGAATCTAGTGGAGATCTAGAAAATCCTTGTCATTTGTGTTATCTTGGAAAAGGAACAAAACCAAAACAAGGAGAGCTGGTGGCCCCAGAGCATCCACAGGAGCAGATGGGGTTTTCTTTACAGTGTGTCTGGAGAAAGTCACATTTCCTTGAAGTTCCATGGGAAGGCAAAGCTTTCAGCTTGTGCAGGTGATATGTGGGAGCGGGGAAGAGGAGTGGCTCATTTGTTTCTTACACCACAGATTTGGCTGCATTCACCTCTACTGCTGGAAACAGGGTTTTTTTCAGAAGGGCTCTGCTAATAGAGCCTGTTGGGAAGCTGAGGGCTCGGTACAGGAGCTCAGGGCACGTTGTTATCTCTAATGGAGCAGGGCAGTGCCCTGTGGAGATACTGGCCTGTGTCCCAGGCCAGAGATATTTCTGCAGCACAGAAGTTGCATCACTCAGTTGGGAGCTAATGTGGGACTTGGATGGCTCAGGCAGTGTTGCTCTGGGTGGTGAAGATGACCTGATGGTGTCATTTGGAAGAGCTTTGTGCTCAGCGTTCAGAGCTTCCTAAAAACGCACTCAAGTGTTTTTATGTTGAAGTGGGGGAGAAGCTAGTGACAGAGAAGGAGTATCTGTCACTAGCAGCAAGCATAGATTTCTTAAAAATGAGTGTCTGGGATATTTTGAATCTGTGTCTTACTGACAAATTGCACTTAGGGTAAAATTTACTGAAGTTCATCCTCATTTTCCGGTGTGATGGTGACTGTGCAAGTATATGCTAAGTCAGCCATCCTTTACTCCTTACTCTGGTCAGTCTGCAGTTTGTGGAGGTGACAATGACACTTTAGAAGGGTGAGTTTCCTCCTGCCAGACCTTCCTGTGAACTGACATGTGCTGGCCACAGCTGGGCAGGGGATCTGCTGTGATGCCTGGTGGTGCTTGAGGAGTTTTTGAATCTGTTGTGTGTGACCCCAGTGAGTGTGGCCATGAACTGGTTCTGGTGGCTGTATTTCAGGTTAAAAACAGCTGTCTGTTCTGAGGGGAATGTAATTAGCTGCCTGTGGAGTTCATTAGTGTGTTGAAAGCAAATCTGTTTATGTTAAGGTTTCTGGCAGAAATCTTTATGCAGTGGGAATGCACTTCCTCTTTTCTTTCTCCCCCTGCATAAAAATACCCAGTTGTCCTGAGAAGCAGCAGAATATCACAATATCCTGTGACTGGTGTGGGCAGCTGATCTTCAGGGATAATGAGTAGTGAGGGAGAATGAACTGAAGCTTCCTGTCTCCTCATAGATGGGCAGCAAAATAGAGGAACACGCTAAATACACTGCTCCCTAAAGTTTGTGGTTCTGGCTGCAACGTTAAGAATTCAGAGACTCCCTCTAATAGAGGCCTGAAAAACTGTAAAACCTTTTTAATCTGTTACCCTTTCCTGCTTAAATTCTTCTCTACTACTGTTTTATCTTTCCCCTGTGTCTTTTACCCTTCCATCCTCATTCCTGGGTGTGGCAAACCTTGTAACCAAAAGGTAGGACCAGCTGATGAGTAAATCCTGGAGTGAGAGCAAACCTTCATGTTGAAGGTGAGGAGGATGGGGTGAGATCTCTTGGTAGAGCACAGCCCCTGCCAGCAGAAGGGTTTGCCTGCTACAATTCAAGTTGCTCTGTAAAATCAAAGCCAGCCCTGGGCAAAATGTGTTGTATGAGATGGAGTAGGTGGGAGATGTCATATCTGATGCCTTGGCAGATAGGAGGAACCCAGCTGATTAGTGTTTCTCACCTCCAGATTTGGTTCCTGGTCTCCCTATTTTATGCTAAACAGAGCTGGAAGCTGCAGCCTCCTGTCCAGCTCTGGCAGCATCTGCTCCTTGCTGGCTCTGTCACAGGAAGGCTGTTTTCTCTCTTCCTTAACAAGAACTGCTTGTTCTGGTCTGTTATTGCTGCTGCTGGTGATGGGATCTGAGCATCCCTCTTGTCATAACCAGCCTGACTTCTGTGTAAGGTAAATGTCTGCAGGTGTCTGAGACAAGCCCAGGTGTTGGACACCTTTGTGAGGGACATGGGGAAGAGATAGGGCTTGATCCCTTGGGTTTTCATTCAGGCCTCCTCTCTGCTGATCCCTCCTTTCTTTGTCTTGCTAACTCTGTGTGGGATGACTGACTCTTACTGCTGAAACACTTGGGTGTCTCAGATATTTGTGAGCCCTCAGGAATACGGTTTTGGAATTCTCCTTGTGGTTTTCCCTCCTCTGTGTCTGCCTGCAGCTTTCCCTGGAGCCCTGCCAGCCCTGGGCTTGCTCTGACCCAGCCTGTGTTGAAATCCTTACTCATGCCTTAATCACTTCCTGCCCTGCCATTGCAATTCCTCCCTTGCAGCATCTGTAAATCTTTGCCAGGTTGATTCTCAGGGGTGCTGCCTGCAGCAGGCTGCCTCCTTCCTTGGCCTAGGAGGCAGGTGTGGGTATCCCCTGTTTCTGGCTGGTCCTTGGTTTGCTCTCCTTGCAGTTCCCTTTGCTGTTGGGTCTGTGCTGTCCCTGGCTTGCTCTGCTGCCACCTTCCCTCCCCATCCCAGCCTGCTGTCTCCCAGCCTCAGCTTCCTTTTGGCTGATAGACTCAATTTTTTGATTGTTTTTCTTTATCCATTAGGAATGTTTTTGCCTTTTTTTTAAAGCATCTTAGTCACTTCCTCTATTTTTCTTTTCTCATAAAACTTCGCTTGAGAAGTTGTGTGCTTGCTGATGCAACATCCTTGCAAGCAGTTTGGAAGGTTTTATTCCAGTTGCCTACTGGGAAGGGAATGACATAGGGAAGGGTTGTGACTTAACTAGTGAGTAGTTGGTAGTCATGCTTAAGTTTCAGAAAATTGGGGCTTTTTTTGCAGTAAATGCATGGGATCAGATGTCCTCTTTGTGTGACAAGGTTTTAGGTTAGTCCTTAAGGGAAGGAGCTGAAAGCCCCATTTTTGGACACTGACCTCATCCTTCCTCCCCTTGCCAGTTTGGAGAGTCTGCCCTGAAGATTGTGAAGCTGGGTACTGTGCACCAAAGGTTTGGTGCTGAGGGCTGGTGGTGCCTTTGGTCAGGGCTCTGAGGCTTTGCTGGTGCCTGAACTGAGGCTTTAGAATTTAAAACCACTCAGCAGTTTCCATCACTCAGCTGCCACACTGAATTCTTGTTTAATGATTCTAGGAGGTTTCAGCTTTGGCCCAGGACTCACCAGGACTCTGAGACTGACAAAAAGAATGTAAGATGAAGATGGGAGGTGAGGGAAATGATCACCCTTGTTTTACAGGATAAGAAATGAAAGATGCTGCCTCTCCTGGGGCTGTGAGGAGGAAGCTGGGCACTGCTTTCTGGGAGCCTATTCCATGTTCTCCCACTCATTCTCCATCTGATTCCTTTGTGCTCTTCTCTCCCAGGTGTGTGACGATGGAAGAAGAGGTCCACCAGCGAGCAGCCTGAACAGGGACACCAGGACAGCTCTTTGAGACACAGGAGACAGTAAACATGCTGAAGCCAAGTGGACTTAAAATCCCTGGCAGGGCTGGGAAACACTCCAGCCCTGTGGGACGGACATCAGGGACCACTACAGCTGCAGTCACCACTGGCTCAAAAGAAGGTAAGGGCTCCATCTGGCAGGGGCACGAGCTGACCCAGGTGATTGCCTGGATTAAAGGCCTAGTGGGGCCAGTTTTCAGTAGGATGTGAAATTCCCAATCTGTGCATAGATTGATACATCAGAACAAGTCTAATAGGGTGAGTAAATGCCCTCCCTCACAAGTAATGCCCAAAACAGGCAGGTTGTGGGAGTGGGTGGGAAGACAGATGGATGCTGAGGTGTTTAGGGCTGACAAAGGTGCTGCCTGCTCTCTTGCTGTCACTTTGCCTGTGTGTACCTGTACAGACACTGATATTGAAGAGCTGGGAATTAGGCAGATGGGAACCTCACCCATGATATTTAACACTGTCCTGTAGCCATTGCTCCTGGCCTGTGATGATGTAGGAGCAAGAACCAGGCACTTAAGGTGATTTGCCCTGTGCTGATTACCTCAAATTAGTGCCTTTGTTTAAACAGAATCATTCGAAGCCCTGGGATTTGAATAATGATTTACCTCCACATACATACACACCCTTGCTGTCATTCAGTGCATACATAAGCTACACAGACTGCCATTAGCAGTATAATTAACACTTCAATAACAGTCGAGGTGTGTTTCGCTTAGGACTCATTTTTCTGGCTTATTGGCTGCTGGATTTTTATTTTTTAATTACATAAAATTTAGTAAATATTCAAGATGCAAGTTTGGTAGTCATGTTTTTTGTTTCACTTTGTTAAAAAAGGCTTTATCCTTCCTTCTGGGGAGGCACATTGGGATGAGGTACATCCTATCAATGCTTGTACTTTCAGTATATTACATTTGAGAATGTCACTGGTTGCTTTTTGAGATCCATCAGCCTCTTGTCCCACAATAATTCAGGCCACTGCCCACATGCCTGGTTACTTTGCTGTATGTTTCAGTCCAAAAAATATATATAGCATTTAGCAGAATCAGGAAAGCCTTGTACCTGTCAGGCAGTGTTTTTAATAAAGGGGGTAGGTAATAAAGAGTTGCTTTAGTATACTCTGACAGATTACTTAGTGATAATGATGCTGCAAAATGAGGGTCACCAGACAATGCTGTCTCTTGTCAGAGTAATGCAGAAGTGTTAGTTTATTTAAACAAAACAAAAAAAAGCCCATCTCTGAGGTTTCTGTTTTGCCTGGGCACAGTGGGATGGTGGTTTAGGCACAACCTCTGCCCAGGATATTCACACAGACACCACTTGCTGCTGAGCAAATGGCTCTGCTCCATTATTACACATCAGGGGCTCTGCTTTGCTCATGGGTTCCTTCAGATGAGCTTTCTCTCAGTGGCCTGTAGTGTATATATCATCTTTCCCACTGTGTAAATTCTTTCCCTAAACAGTACTGTAAAAGCCACAGCTCTGTCTTGGCTTTTTGCACATCTGCAGTGCCTTGTTTGAGGGGCCAGTCGCTGCATGAGGCTGTGGGCTGAATTCCAGGTCCTTTGGTGTGATACAGCATTGTGGGGAGTGGAATGACACTGCTGTTCCCCAGCTGAGGACTTGGCCCTAGGTGTGGAGATAAAATTTTTAATTACACTTCGCTGTGTTTGAGTGGATTTTAATATCAGAGCCTAATTTCTTAATTCTGTATCCAAAACAAAGATACTAAAGTGTCCTTATGTCTTTGCTACAGGGAAGTGCAAATTGACAAAGGAAAAGTTTTACAGGTTTGGCTGCATATTTTAGTTATTCCTCAGACACCAAATTTCTGAATTTTCCCCTTGTTTCTCCTTGCTCTGATTGAGAAATGAACTTGAACTCCAGTAAAGTTCAAGTTTCCTGAACTTCTGTTTATCTGCCAGTTGTGAATCTCTCAAGGTGCATCATGCTGGACTTATAATTGCAGTGTGGTGAGGAGCTGCCTTCAGTTGCATTATCACTTAAAAAGAGAATGAGGGGAAAGAACCTGAGGCCTGTATTCCCCTTGGAGGCTCTGCAGAGGTGTCTCAGCAGACACAGTTGGGGTGTGTGTTGTGGTATGAAAGGGTCAGTCAGCAGTGGGGCTGAATGCAGTGTCTGTTCACTGGTGCTCCTTTGTGCCTTGTTCAGCTCCAGCCATCTGTCACCCAGAGATGTGCAGCAAAGCCAGCCCCACGTGGGCAGAGGCTGCACCAAACTGAGTCTGACTTTTGCCTGAGAAGTTCTAAGAGAGCTTTATTCCTGGCAAAAAGCGGATATGGAAAAGGGGAGAAGTCTTGTGATGGATTGGTGCTGTGCAGCAGCTCTGCTGCTGCTCCTCTGCCTCTCAGGATGGAGCCAGGAGGGTTTTGGGAGTTGTGGAGCTGCTGGAGCAATCACAGCACTGAGCCATTCCTCTCTGGAAGGTGGGAGCAGAGCACAGTGGGGCTGTTTACCCAGCATGGACTGGGTGAATACCTGTGATTGGGCTTGTAGTGTCAGCTCTGACATCTTCTTGCTCTTTGTCCTGCACAAAAGGTACTGCTGTGTCTGTGCCTGGCCTGTAGCTGCTCTTCCTCTTGCAAATCTCTCCAAAGGCCTGTCCAGCCCCTTCTCCTCTCCTTTCCAATGATAATATGAAGCGGTGAGCAAAATGTGCATCCCAAAATCCTGTTGACTGTGCCCCTGTCTGATAGCAGCAGCATCTGTGCTGGCTGTGGGTCCTGGCTGCAGCACGGTCATGGGATTCAGCTGTTGGCAGGGGAAAAAACTCAAAGAGAAAATACTCTGTTTTTCTGTCAAAGTGGTTTAATTCCATTCCAGAGCCAAGTATCCACATCACTGAAACCACAGCAGGCACTGACGTCAACTTTGGGGATGCCTGCAGCCAAAGGATCTGGTGATAGATGGCCATGGAGATTGGATTTCATTACCTTTCCTGGGATTAATCAGATCTGGGCCACAGGAGGGTGATGGAGCTCTGCCCCATGCTCACTCTTCTGCCTTGCTAACCTGCATCACCCAACCTCTGCCCTCTGAGTGCATCAGTGGTGTTAATTTACTTTTGTGTATTTAATGTGAATACTGCAAAGGGCTTTTTCTTCCCTCTTCTGTCACTGTCCAGGAGAGTGCCTTCATGTGATGTATTGGGTGCCTGCTGGGATGGGAAGATCCTCTAAAGGTACTAGATTTTGTATGAGGTCTTAAAAGTTGCATGAAGGAGCCTGTGTGCTTGAGAAGCCCTGCAGAAACCATGAGCTCTGTGTTGTCTTTGAATGTTTGCATGAGCTCTGTGACCTGTGTCTGTGCACCAGGAGTGCTTCCTTGGGAGGCTGACAGGGTTTTCCTGACTCCACAAAAATCCAGTACACCCACATCCCCCTAAGCTTCTGTGTTGCCTCTGCACTTACCTGCCTCTTGCCAGAAAAGCCAAAAGAGACTTTCTTTTTCTTTGGCATTTGGTGAAGCACCTGAGCCCAGCAGCTTGATGGAAGAAAACCAGTGTGGTTCAGGTTACAAAATACAGAGCTGCAACACTGATCTCTGTGAATTTACCACCTTGGGGGAAGATAGAAATCTCAAAAGCTTGAAGTGTAGTTGCAAAAGAAAACCATAAATCTAACAAAGTGCAGCATTAAACTACAGCAATGTACAGTCTGTCGCCTCTGAGCTGTCCCTTGTCTCTGCGAGCCTGGGGCTGGCTCAGAAAGACCCCAGATTGAGGTTGTATCTTCCAGATGGAGAGTTGAAAGAAGGTGTTTGTTCTCCAGTAGTACCTGAGACTTGTCAGAGCCATTAGATGAAAATGGATTTTGAAAAGCTTCGCGCTTTCATCCTCCTCCCTTCCCATAAGCTGATCACTCCTCTCTGCAAAAGGGCAAGTAGAGGTACTTTCCTTTATTCTTACTCCAGAATACACAAAGCTGCTTGATTTCTTCTTTCTCTTTTCCCCAGCGCTCTGTTCATATTCTTTTGTAGAAAGTCAAGTGTCTCTTATCCATCTCTCATCCCTCCTCCTTGCCCAGACATGGAGATGTACCCTTGACAACTCACATCTTGCGTACCAGAAAGAGGATTGATGCAGCTGTGAAATGTGGGATGCATGTCTGTAGAATTTCACAATTCATGGTTATAGGTTTCTATGTAGACCAAATATGCTGCAATCACACCGAGCCAGCTTCTCACACATGCTATTTCCTGAAAACATGTTCAGAGCTCCTTCAGCTCATGGACATCCTCTGACTTTTTGACTAGAGCGGGGAGTTGTTGTATCTCCTACCTGAGCTGGTGCTTTCACAGACCCATGAGGAATAAGGGCTTTTGTGGTACTACCCTGGGTTCGGTGTGTGGAGGTTTTTTTGCCCATGAAGCAGTGCTGAAATGTGAGTGGGGAGCTGGCACCTGATGTAGACTCCTGGAGCACGTTAACCTTGAGTGGTATCCATGTGACTGTCCCCCTCCCTTCTCTCCCATAAAGCTGGAACACTGGAAAACTGAGTTCTGCTGCTTTGGGGTAACTATTTTCCTTACCCAGACAGAAAATTCATCTCTGGCTGCCTCAGGAGAGGGTTTCCCACAAATGTGCTGGCTTACTTCCCGTGCTTCAAGTGAACAAAGTCACTGCTCTCGACCCCACGTGCAAGAGAGGTTTCTGTGCTAAAGGTGTGGGTCACTGGTGAAGGGCTCAATATAACATTTGGATTTCTTTTCATACAAAGCTCGTATGTCTTGGTTTCTTTCCCACCCTCCTTCTGGAAAAGCTTGCTTTTGCCTGGCCTTGCAAGATGGAGAGAGAATGGAAGCTGTGATGAATGAGCCCACACAGTCCTCCCAGCTGGTGGAACAGGTGAAAGCTGCTGGGAAGGGAAGTGTTCACATTTCAGAGTGGGTTTTATCTGCCCAGAGCAGCATTAGAGTAATGTGGTTGGAGGAGAAATTTGCTTTTCATACTTCATTTGGCTGTCAGCTGGCTCTGGGGTTCATTTATGGTTCTTAAATCTCCTGTTCAATTAAAGAATTCTGGCCAAAGGGAGAGGAAAATAGGAATATTTGTATTTGCAGATGGAGCTGGGCAACACTGAGACTTCAGTGCTGGAGGCAATAAAGTCCAAACTTATTAAATTTTCTGTGAGACTTAAATGCATCCAGTCAGAATCCAGCCTAGATCTTGGGTTTTACAGATGGATCCTGTCTTTCTGAATGGGCAAGTATCTGTGATGTGAATTTCAGATTTAGCCGTGGATAAGAGCATCAGAACTGTTTTTCAGCAGCTGCCTAGGTTTATTGCCAAAAACTGTGCTTTGGTAGCTAAACTATACAGCATTGCTGGGAGCCTGGGAATGCCTTCTCACTTTCACATAAGTATAAATACATTATTTTTGATAAAGAATAAATGCACAGAACTAGGAATATTTGCTGGCATAACGTCTGCCTCTGCAAACACTGTGTTGCTTTTGTGCACAAAAATGAGAGTGAAGCAGACTGGAACACTCCCAAGGCCATTAAAGAGCATGGGATGACTGGCTCCATAGGGTAATTAAACTAAATATGCTGTAATGAGGGTTTGATAAGCCTGAGCTGTGCTGGGTCATAGTTGTGGTTGGTTTCTGGGTGCTGAAGACTGGCTCATCCTGGGGGGCAGTTGCTGCTGTGCCACCAGGCAGAGTTTGCACAAGGGGTTTAACTTTGTTTTCTGATTTGTTTTCTAGAAATGTGGTTATTTTCCAAGGGCTGATTCTAGTTTGAGACTCAGCAATTCTGTGTGGCCAAGTGTCTTTGTACTGTCCAGGCCCTGTCATTAATGAGCTGTGCCTGCCTCAGTTCTGCTGGAGGAGCCTAAATCTCACCACCCACCTTGGCTCTCCTGTAGGACCAGTGCCTTGCTCTTGCCTTTCCCGGTGGGAAATCTTCATTCCTTTTCATTTACCTGTCACAGCTTTACCATCAACATTTTGGTAAATTAACTTGGAAATCAGTTGTTCGCCCCTCAAGTTTGTCAGGATGTTGTTGATGTAAACTGACTGGATGCACAGCAGTAAGAAGCAGCTTCTGTTGTTTTGAGAATTATTTTGCAGTAAAACAGAGGGAGGGAAAATGTCCTTGATGAGGAATTTGTGCCTCAGTAATAAAGAGAGCTTGGGGAGGTTATTCTCAGGTAATTATTGATGGTTTGGTGGTGTCTTAACACAGGCTTTTTTTATAGAGGTGCAAGACAGTGCTGAGGCTGTCTGGTTTTGTATCAATCTATTAATTCTAATTCCCAAATAAATATGAAAGGCACTAAACCACTGTTTTGTCTGAAACAAAAGAAATGGGATTGTGGTGTCTGGAGCATCTGATTGACTGGCACAGACATAGGGAGCTAATTCTTAGCTACTCAAAGGCTTTTGTGACTCTTGATTAATATTAACTTGGGGTGTTGTTTGTTGGTGAATTGAGAGAGAAGACCCCACGTTGTGGGACCAGAGGCTGCTATTATTTCTGGCAAAAACTTGGTTTTGCTGTTTTGCATCAGGCCTTGTGGAGCAATTGGTGTTGTCAGCTCCCATCTGAGCTCTGTCCTCAATTAAATCCATGCTTGGGCCTGAATGGATATTCCTGGAGTCGGATTAGTGATCCTGCTGGAAATGCGTCATCGGTGTCAGTGAAGTTTGATTAGGTCTTGCTTTATGTTAATGGGTCTGTGCACACAGCACCCCCAGTTCCTTGGGGAATGGGGGGCTGAGGTGCCAACGAGAATGTTTGAAGATCAAATGCCTCTATTACAGTATCAGCAGATTATCTCTCCTTTAGTAGCAGGAGCTCCAGTATCCAGGTACACACAAGGAGTCAATGTTCAAGGAGTTATCAGGTATCTGAAAGAAAACAAGAGTGTTTTCAAGGGCTGAAAAGGGAAAAGTGCAAACAGGAGTTGCTGGTTTGCTAATCCAGGCCTGATGCACAGCTGGAATGGGGAGGTGAGGCTGGGGGTCAGTGCAGCCGAGGGGTGGGAACTGTGACAACCACCAGAGCAGTCTTTGGAGCCTGAGCACGTCCATCCATCATTGCTGTGGGGTGACTGAAGTGTGTGGTCACGTCCCTCCATATGAGTCCACTTGCTGGTGGACACTGATGCTCTAGTGAGACCTGTGTTTGCCTCTAATCCCCACTGTGTATCCTACATCAAACATTTTCTGTCATCCTTGTGGAACAAGCATTTGACTCTTTGCACAGAGCTTGTATTCAGCTCACACATCCCTTTCAGGAGCCCCTCTGCTTGCTATCCTGCAGTCTGAGATAAGTTTTGTACCAGGTTTTTTGGAGGTGTTGGTTCCCCCACCCCTTCTGGCTCCCCTTCTGAAGGGAGGGAGGACCTTTGGCAGCATCCCCTTCCCAAGAAGTGATTTGATGAATTCCAAGCAATATAAAAGGGTATTGAATCACTCTTGATTTAATCAGCTTTACAGGTGACATCCAGAGACAACTGTGAGTCTGATTTTAATTGTCTTAATCATTAGATGCTCTTAGAAGGATTTGATACAGCTAATCCTTAAAGTTCAGCACACTCATTGTGGAACGAGGCGCGAGCACACACCGAAGGCATATGGAGGTCAGACACCCTCCTGCTCCCTCTGTCTGTAGCTCCTCACAGAACAGCAGGGAAAGAAAATCTGCTTCCCACAGATGTTCAGCTTATTGGGGTTGGAATATAATGAACTGAATCCTATTCAGCTGGGCTGGTGCAAGTGCAGCACCATCATTGTGGTTGTGGTTATGCCCATCGGAGCAAGGATCTGCTCCTGCATGTTCTGCTGTCAACTGAACTAATCCTGCAAGAGCACATTCATCATTAGAAGCCTGAGCCAATATTTATTGAAATAAAGGGGAAGATTCCCTTTGGCATAGGTGGATTGGAGATGAGAGTCCATAGGATTACAGTGGTCAGACTATTACTGCATAGCAGGTTGGAATTAACCATCACACACTGACTCTGTATGTGAACATCCTCCCTGCAGGCCATCAAATAGGTGATTTGGTCTCCAGAAAAGCCTTAAAATGTTTACAGTGCAGATGTTTTTCTCTATTTATTTTGGATTCAGTAGTATATTTACTTTTTAATGGAGGTACTAGAGTGTAAGTAAATATCTGGTTTCCATAAAAGAAAGAAATTGATTTTTATGCAGGAGTGAGGTCTGTAACAAAACACTGTATCACAATACTCACTGTAAAATAATAAGAGTTGTCAAAATTGGGCTATCTGTGACTATAGCAGCTCCATTCAGAGGACAGTTGATGGTCTCTCTGCTATAAAGTGTAACTGTTTGGCAGTGCTGTTTTCCAGCACAGTAAATGTGTGTCCTGTGTGCTACATCTGGGTTGTGGACAGACCAGAGGGTGCAGCAGAGCACTTCATTCCATGGCCTTGTTTGCAGAATTCCTTGTGAAAAAGGAAATGTTTGTGCATGGACATTTTAAATGGTCCCAGAGGAAGGCAGTGATGAACTTGGCCATGAGTACCTCTTAAAAGCTGAACCTACACCAAGAATTGAGGAGTTACTTTGTGTGATCTAGGACACTGTCAGCACTGTAATTGCAGGGCAGGGTTATGCAGGAGTTAATTCTGCTACAGGAGTAGGAGTGTTCCCAAGCTGCTCCAGGAATTCCTACCAAGCAGGAGCTGTAAGTCATTCTCACTTTCTGCAATTATAAGCCTGCCATGTGCATATGAAACCTCTCTGTGAATGCTTCACCACCTCCTGTGAAGCCTGAGGCTATGAGAAAGGTCAGTATTATCCACATTTTACACACAAGACAACTTAGAAAAGTAGGTCTTGCCCATGTCATCCTGTGAGTCAGAGGTGAAAGTTGAACAGTTATCCTGGCCAGCAGGTTTTTCTGGCCTTTTGTCCTCCTGGTCCTGGCAGGGGAGCAACAGCTTTCCTCTCTGACACTGCTTCCCCTGGCCCTTTTCACTGGCTGAAGTGCTGTGTCTGTAAACATTAGTGCCTTTGGAATTTGGCTGAGGATGCAGAGTCATTGAGCATATAGAGCAGGTCTCTCAGTCCTGCACATGCTGGTCTTTTTTCACACTTAAAGCTGGACAGTTGTTTAGGATTCATGTCTCTGAAGATGGCAGGAGCCTTTTGCATTGCTGTATAATTTATTTCACAGAAATACTTAGTGCAGAGTGTTATATTTGGAGGTATTTGCTCAAAAAAACCCCAAAAACCCAAACTTGCCAGAAATTAGAAGGCATTGATGCAGACTTAAAATGAGAAATTTTAGATAAGGATAGTGTGATGTTGATTAAAATCTTGACCCCTCAAAAGGGCTTGGGGGCATCATCCTCAGTGATCAACTGCTGTCCTGGCTGGGTGTGTTCAGAGGATAAAAGCATAAAACTGATTGTTTCCTAAAGTGCTAGAAAAGTGGCATGAGAGAGAGGGATGGTCCACGTGTGAGCCTTTCTCACCAGTAAGGTGTACTGGGATTTGGGAGCATCCTGTGTGCTCAGGGGTAGGCAGGGTGCCTGGTGGGACCCTGTGCTGAGACTTCAGTGCAGCTCAACTAGTTAGTTCCCACAGCTTTGTCTGATCTCTCACTTCACTGGGTTTCCCACCCTCCACTGCTGCTCACTTTGCCTATCACCGCTCCTGGAATGGTGTTACATGGTATTTTTGGTGATCACTGAGACTTGGAGCTGTTGGGTTTGAGAACACTTTCCGTGGGGTTCTGTGTTTGTATCATAACTTGTAATTTTTAGGGTTGATCTGGATCGTGATTATGATTTTCTCAGGAAAAGATTAGGCATTCACTGCAAATAGGTGATTTGGCTTTTCTTCAAATGTTGTCTGTTCAAGCTCATTGCCTTTTGAATTGGATACTTAGCTGTTTAAGCCAGATATTTGGAATAAAGTAGATGACTCAGTGTTAATCTGCTCTCAAATATCCTTTTTATTAGATTAGGCAAAACAAAACCAGCCCAACAAACTCTGCATTCTGCATAGCGTGGGGCTGTGTACAATCAGTCCATTGTGTGCTGTATAGCCTGCTCTGTGCCTGGATGTATGGCTGCAGGAATAGATGGCTGATGGAGTGATGAATCAAACTGTGTTTAGCACAGTGCAGCCCCAGGGTTGTGCTCAAGTTTGCTTGGCAATTATGAGATGTTGGTCTTTACCTTTCCTATGGTTCCCCAGGGATCCTGGGGTGCTGCAGATGGCTCCTGGAGTGTCCCTTTCTCAGGCAAGTTGAGTGGATGATTCAAAGGGATGGTGTTATTGTATTAATGTCATGTTTCTACTGAGGAGGGGGGAAAAAATACAAAGGAGAAAGCTTGGTGCTTGTCTGTGTGCTGGTACCATCCCAGTGGTCCAAACTGCTGTCTTCCAGGGTAGTTGGTTGCTCTGAAAATCAGCCTCTCAGTGTGCAGATAAGGAGCTGACCAAGCATCCTCCTTTATTTTTACATGTCAGGTGTTAAATTTTTGTACCTTTCCTCTTAAGTACAGCTGGAGGCAGAGGGAAATACATGAGGACATGAGAAAATATTTTTCACGGCTGCAGCAGAGAGAGCCCTTGCAAAGAGCAATTGCTGTGGAGATTATCATCCCAATTCCTGCCAGAGGGAAACAGAGCAAAGTAATATCAGAAACTCAGGGAAAAGCTTGTGGTTGTGCGTTGGAAATGTTTCTGTGATTCATCAGGTAGAAATGAGAAGTGGTTACCAGTCAAGAGAGAAAGAGGTCTATTGCTGTGGTCCCTTGCTACATGTCTGGCCCTTCGCCCAGGGAAGATTCTCAGGTGCCAGCAGGACACTCTCTGCCTGAGCTTGCAGCTTCCAGTTGCACAAATACACCCCTGGCTTGAGCTGAAGGATGCTTTAAGCCTGAGCTGTGGGCATGTGGGTCTCTGAAGTGCTCCCAGGGCAGCAGGAGCACAGGTGTGAGTGGCACAGCAAGTAAAATACTACACTGAGCTAATCTGACTTGAGTGGGGTCACCAGATAATTGGGCACTGTGAGGATGTATGACAGGGTTAAAATGCTTGTTCCACAGCTGGAGTCAGCACTGCCCACAGGCAGCCTGTGCCAAGTCTGAGTGCAACTAGGTTCTCCCCTGGTCATTTAACCTTCCTTTCCCATGCATTGCTAGAGGTACTGCCTCTCTGCCTGTGCATGGCTGCTCAGGTTATGTTCTGTAAGTAGATACACTGAGGTGTGCACACACAGCAACTTCTGCATCACACTCCCTGTACAGGGAGCTGCTGGTCTCCTGGTCTGGCTCCAGTCTGATGAGAAAGCAATAACTACTCTCTGGACCAGGCCAGGCTCTTTTTTGGTACCTTCTCTTCTACATTTTATTGGGAGGGAGCTAATGCCATCATTTTGGAGTGAATAAGTCAGTGGTCTTTCTGTGTGCACCTGCTTGAGCAATGTACTGCTTGACTGCTCATCTCTTCCAGTTGGTGCCATTGCTGGTTAGCAGTGGCACCAGAGCCCATCCAAGTGGGTTTCATGTGGGAATGATGCCCAGACAAAACTCCTACACTTAAAAAGACTGTGAAATATCAAAACTCTGCTGCTTGACTGTTTTTTTGTTTTTATTTTTTTTTCTGGTGGTAAGAGAGCACTGTGCTTTGCTTGGCTACCCTTTGCACTGTTTGGTGCTCAAGATAAATTTCTCCAGTTCAGAAGGTGCCCCGAGACTGCTCCTCTCTCTGTGCTAATGCTCTGCCTGGGAAATCGTTTATAAATGTCTCATTAAAGACCTGTGTCTGCCTCCTTTTCTCTCTTTTTGTCATCGGATCAGCTCACTGAGAGCAGCTGTCCTCACTTCCCTCATAACAGCCCTGAAACCACACTTGTGCCTTAGATTCCCACAGCCTGAGGAACCGCGGACAACTGTGCACGTGTGTGTGTGCCGGGGTCTGTGGCCATGGCTGAGTTCCTTCCCCAGCTTCTCCCTGCTTCTTTGGAAAGAAAAGACTCCCAAGAAGCCAGCCCTGTGCTAGAGTTATAGAGAACTGAACATATGGTGTGACTGCAGCTCTGCAGCCAGAGAGCCGGGGCCGTGTGTGAGTGCTGGTGGTTCAGGGGGAGTTGTGCGACACGGTGCGTCGCTTGGGCTGCTGCAAGGAAGCTCACTGTGCCAGGTAGGAGCCTTCCCTGTAAGTATTTCTCTCCCAGTTGGTGTTCTTGCCCTCAGGGCTGTCTCGTGGGCTACCCCAGGCTGCTTTCTAATGCTCCTTTCTGTCCTTCAGTCATGTCGTAGTCACACCGGTCTGGGCAAGGTTAACCCAGTTTGGATGTGGGGTTGGTGGGACAGGACTTAGTCAATCTTTAAAGCTAAGGGCTTATTTAACTAGGAAATATAGTTTTCCCTTCAGAACAAGCTATGATGAATAAAGTGAGTAATGTTTCTAAGTGGAATATTCTCTAGCTGAAGTGGTTTTATTACTTATTTAAGGAAGAATGAAGCCTGTATTATTTTGTAACACACCCCAGGTTACTTTAACATAGTGGACAGGACTTAGTGAATCTTTACAGCCAACGGCTTCTTTGTAACATAGTCTGTATTTTCTAGTATTTTCTAGTTAGGATAAGCTATGGTGAGCAAAGTGAGTAATGCTTCCAAGTGGGATATTCTCTATTGGAAGTGATTTTATTATTTATTAAAGGAAGAATGAAGCCCATATTATTTTGTAATACATGCCAGGTTACTTTAACAGAGTAACCCAGGGTTTATTAATTTTAGTTTTTCAAATGTGTCTGTAAGTTATTTCTGAAGATGGGGGGTAGCAGAAGCTGGGGAAGGAGACACAGGTGCTCCATTCTTTTTGTTAAACCTGCAACACCCTTAAAATTGTGAGGTTTTTGTTTTCATTATATTCTGGGAAAACAGGGGGCTGCTGCAGAGGTGATAGATGGGCCCTGTTTTAAGACTAAAAAATGTTCAATAGTGTATTGAAGTGTGAATGTTGAATGAATGTACTTACGGTTTTAAAAATAATAATTATATAAAAATTAAGACTGTAATCTTGAGATGAATAGATCCGTCCATATGCTACAAGTTAATTATCCCTCAGTGAAAGAAACCTTGTGCATTTTCTACTAGTGACTCTCCTCCCTCGTGCCCTGTGCTGCCAAAACCAATCTGCTTTGCATATCTTGTTGAATACCATTGTTTGTTTGAAAAAAAACCCACCAAACTTTAAATCCTCATATGTAAATACATAGCTTTGCTGTTTGTTTTTTTCAGAATTATGCTGGATCTGATCTAACTTAGCTGGTAAACCCCTGGGTCCTCCATCCCTCCCATCTCCAGTGGGCACCAGGAATGTGCGTCTCGCCTGTGGCAGAGCAGATTTCGTACCAGTCAGCCTCTTGAATGAGACCTTTATAAGAAAGCCTTTGTCTGGGACGACTGTCTGAGGTTCAGTGCTTTTCCCAGCTGCCCCTCTGAAGGCAAATATGTGCCTCAATGGGCACCTCCTTGTGTTCAGTGCAAGGCAGCTTTGCAGTGGTTCTCACTGGGTTTTGCTCGCTCAGTCATAATTCTCGTTCACTTTCTTTCTGTCTTTTCCTCCTCCTTGTCACAGGTGTCTTTCTGACTGTCTCCTCTCTTCAAAGGAGCTAAAGCCAGTGATGCTGAAGTTGTATCACACCTTAATATCCACAACACGGGGGCTATTGCAGGGAAACTGCAGAGGCAATAGATTTCCAGGGTGCCAGATGCAGAGCTCGCCCCTGTGCCAGATTACGGCCCCAACTTTTCAGCTTTGAACTTGCAGAGCTTTCAGTCATTGTGTCCAAGTCAGCCATAAATCTCTGGGGCTCCTTCCTCCCACAGTGTGCTGCCAGGCAGTCAACTATTGCCTGCAAAGCATTGCTCTCACTCACAGGCACCTCTTCCCTCTCTGTTTTTGCTTGAAAGGGCCGTGATAAATCTTGCAGAAAACAGCTGCTTCGTCGCTATGCTCCATAATTTGAATTTGGGTATGGAAGAGTGGGCTGGCTTTCACTTGATTGCCAACAGCGTCATGTTTGTGTAATCCAAGCTGCTTAGGGAAGTTCCAATCCCTGTGTGGGAGCCTAGAAATTCCATGTGGTGAGGCCTCACCATCCCAGAGGGCTGTGGAGGCAGCAGGTAGCAGCCCTTCCCCTGTGAGAGGCCCTGTCCGCCTGTGTGGCTGCTCCTGACACTGCCAAGGGAAGAATCCCTGTCTCCCTGTGCAGGTGGCAGCTCCTGGAGGGGCAGCAGGTTGTGCCTCCTTCTCTCTTGCCTGGTAGACCAGCTGCTGTAGGTGGTAGGGACTGAGGCTTAAGTCTGACAGCAGGTGCTCTGGACTGTCCTCCTTTACCTTCTCTGAGGGGAAGCTCTGATCAGCTCTGTTCTCCATCAGTGAATTTCTTTAGTGTTAGGATTGGAGATGAGGTGGCATTGCAGACCCAGGTAAGTTTATAGTAATTGCAGTGTAAAGCAGTAGGTAAAAACCACTGCACCAGGAGCTGATAGCTACGTGGTTATAAGGGCAACACCCTGTTATCTTACACCTTCAGCGTGCAGAGAGGACTGTGGTGATCTGTTGGACAAGAAAGCATCATCCACCACAAATGTTTGGTGCCCTGAGCACAGACTGCAGCCTGAGGAGGGGCAGTGTCTGACTGTCAGCCCCACCTCATGTGAGCACTGAACCAAGCAGTGAGCCAGGCTGCCCCAGTGCCTCTGAGGCTCTCACCTAACCCCCGTGGCAGGAAAACCAGACATTATTCCTTGTAGCTGGCACCCCTGTGGCCAGCAGTGGGGTTTTCCAGCTGACAGAATCTTTGGCTTCAGATGGGCATTACAGTACCCTGGTCACAGGACTGTCCTGAAACCCTGCCCGGGCTGGGAGGGGCAGAGCTGGTACCAAAAGCCTTTTGACTGGTTTGGTTCCAGGGCTGCACTTTGAGATGCTCACAAGCTGCATGGGTGGCTGCCCTGTCACAGGTTAGTGGCATCTATAGCATGGGCCAGTGACATGAGGGTGAAATGTCTTCAGGTCTTGTGACAGTGACACTTCTGCCAGGCTGGTGCAGCTTTTCTTGCTGGTTAGTGGATGAGAAGGTTATTGATTGCCATGGAGAGGGAATGCAGCCCAGGAGTGGATGGGCAGCTCTGTGCTGCATGTCAGGTTGTCTTGTGATGTGGTGGGGGTTTGAGGGTAAAAACCTCTAAAAACTAAAATAGAAAAGACCTCTCCTAGGGGCAATGTAAAGCCTTTGGGTAAATATCATNCTCCCTCCCCCCTCTTTCTTTTAAGTCTAATGTGCCTCCATTTTATCAATTAACTGCCTGTCTCCTGATTCCCATGGCAACCCAACAGGCTGTTGCATTTCTGAGTCCTTTGGCAGTTGGGGTGCCTGGCATGTGCCTCGGGAGCAGTAAGGCTACAAAAGAGTTCTGCAGGGAGTAGGAAATACATGGGCAGCACTCACTGTGCACTGCTTCTCATGCTAAACTGTTCCTCTTTTCCTCTCCCTCCTCCCCTTTAGAAACAAGTTTCCTTTCCCCTTTGTTTCAATTGCCTGGTGATAAGAAATGAGCAACTGGAGTGCTGTGGGAGGTCAAAAGATGTGGAGGGAGTACGGGGATGTATGGATTCAGTGAACGTGGATGGCACATAAACTTAGCGTGAGGCTGAGTGTCTTGTTGGGGATCCTGCAGAGAAGGTTATTCCTGCTGATCTTCCTGCTTTAACTTCCAGAGCTTTCTTGAACGGGGGTTTCTTGCTTCTCTACTGTACAAAGCTTCTGCTCACCCCTTCCTGCAGCAGCTGTTTCCAAGAGCTGGAAGAGTCCGTGCTCTGCTTGCAGAAATCCTTGTGCTTCCGGGGATTTTGGACACATGGCTTTCATTGACAGAGTAACAAGAGCCATGTGAACAGTCTGAAACTTCAGTTAAACCTTTAACCTCTCCAGCTCTTGGCTGGAATTCAGCTCCTGGAGTATTGGTGCCCTGTCAGTGTGAGGTACTGTGTCACTCTGGGCCCCTAAAACTGATGGGATGAGTTTGCAGAAAGGCCCCCAAGCACCAGGTTTGCCATGGTGGTGGTTAATGCATCATGTGTGGGCTTTACCAAAGGGAAAATAGAGATTGGAGCTGGATAAGATGTGCATTTAGTGGACGCTGTGTATGACTTTGATTTACAAGTTGTTGTTCAACCCTGAAAGCTGTGACCTACAGGAAAACCATTTAAACTGAAAAGAATGAGCTGACTAACGAACACAATAGGGTTGTAAAGTTGAAAAGCCCAAGTGGAAGAGATCCTGCTCACTGCTTGTTGTGTCTTGGAGCCCAGTCCCAGCAAGAGGAGGAGGCAGGAGCTGCTGTTGCAGTCCTGGGTAGCAAGTGAGGTCCGTGCTGGACTGAGCAGCACAGGGACATCCTCCTGGACCAAGCAGGAAGAGCTTTGCCCATCACTGGCTTCCAGGTGAGCTGCTGAGTTAGATGCCTAATAGTGACATTCACAGAGTTCTTGTGAATTCCTTCTTGATTGGCATCACCAGGAATGGCAGGGTTGGAGTAGAAAATACTCTGTTTATGTTTTGTTGGGTGTGTTTCTCTAGTGTAATTCTCCTCAGCTTCATGCCTGAGATATGGACCCTTGCTTTGCTGTGAGTTTCTCAGAACTTGCTGGTGTTTTTCTGGGGAGTGTGACTAGAACAAGATGATTTTTCTTTTCCAGAAACAGCAAATCCAAGTGACACAGGCACAGCTCCGTAGGTGCCTACAGGCTGGAAAAGCTCAGGAGTCCTGGGTGGCAATCCTCTTGGGTGGCTTTCCCCTAAGCTCTAAGAGGTGCTTGGAGGGTGGGTGACTCCAGATAGGTCTCTCAGAGCAGTGCCATTGAGGTCTGTTTTGGGCTACGCTAAGATAATCAGGGGATTGAAGACAAGTTATTCATTGCTACCTTTGCCTTCTGGAAGGCTGGGGACCAGGTACCAACTGGGAGGATCAGGTCTTAGTCTACTTAAACTACTCTGGATGCTCTCTGGCCATCTAGTTAATGGATCTGTCAGACCTAAAGCCTTGAAGAATGAGTTGAGCTTGATCACGGTGTCTCTTGGCTTCTCTGAAAACCTGGTGCACAAAAGCCCATTAACTGCTCTGTGGTTATTTCATATGTGGGCAGTGAAGGTCATGCAAAACACCAAGTTTCTACTAGATGGCCATAATAAAGAGGGTGAACCTTCAGGCAGTTCCTCACTAACATCTTATATTTTTGAATAATTCACCTCATACTCAAAACTATTCTGCCTGTGCTGCTCAGGAGCTTGGAATGGGATTGTTTCCCTGAGGAGTTGTAATTACTGTAGTTCAGCAGCCCTGCCTGTCAGTCAGGCACCTAAAATGAACAGTGTGTAAAGTTTCACTAAAATCTTGGCTTTTGGGGGGAACACAATGTTGCACCAAGAATCAAATGAACTGTTCTGTTTCTGCTTTTTATTGTGGTGTGAGTCAGTTTTGAAGGTGTTTTGCTCTTGCAGTGAAACATGGTGAGTCTGGATGTGGTTTTAAACCCTGTTGTGGTGTTTGTTCAGCCTTGGGCAGCCTTCCTGCCTTTCTTTGCTTGGGCTTTGCTGCTGAAGGGTTTGCTTATCCCAGCGACGTTGCAGAGGTGTTTGTGAGAGCTAATGTGACCTGTGTCTTGATCGTTAGCCAAACCCTGTAATAAAGACCTGCCAGTGTGCTGAACCTTGGGCTCCAGTAAGACTAGAAAAACAGCTTTCATCTTTTGTGAATATGGGTGCAGAGCCCCCCAAATCTCATGTGATTACAGTTCCCTGTACAGTAGGTTGAATTTGGCAGCCCTTGGCGTGGTGTGACACAGACATGCCAGTGACATGAGATCTGCGTGTTGGGGCACTCTGCTGAGCATGAAAACAGGCTGTGGGTTGTGTTTCTAATTTAATTTATTCTTATACCTGTGATAGGAGAGACATACCTGTCACAGATGTTTTTGGCAATAAACCTCTGTAGCCATCTGTGGTTATTAAACTTAGAGTCTTTTTAAAATATAACTTGTTGGTTCCTAATCTGGCTGCTTTACTCTCTTGTACTATTAAGCATTGAAACAACAAGGGTGGCCTTATTTTCTGCTTATGGAGCCCTGTTTCCTTCCCACTCCTTTATATTTGATGTTTTCTGTAAAAATGGAAAGCTCTAAGCATCCTTATAGTCTTTGGTTTTCATTTCTTAAGGTTCTGTATTTTCTAATGCTGTCCCTCTGATGGGACATCTTGATGATGAGCTCATCTTGGCATATTGTCTTTTATGAGACTGAGATGAAGCTTGAATGTCAGACATTTGCCCCCCACCTCCAAAAAAAAAGTTAATGAGGAACATATGAGGTGGAGGAAAACTTTCAGAGCAGGACCCAAAGGCCAGGAGAAGGTTTCTCCCAGGCTGAGCACCATGGTTCTTGTTGCCACCAGCCTTTTCAGTTGGGAACAGTGGCTTATCTATGCTCTGTCCTTGTTAAGGTTTAGACCAGGCAGAAGTACTGCTGACTTCCAGGAGCCACAAACTGCTGCAGTTATGCCATAGACATTGTCAAGTGTTGACTCTGGAGTCTAATGTGAACCAAAGTGTCAATATTCATCTCTCTTAACTCTTAATCTGTTTTAGCAGAAACTAAGCTCTTAAGATATTTGCTGAAATCCTGGTGCTCTTTTTTTTTTTCTGATGTTAGACCTTTAGCAAAGCTCTGAAGTATCTTGCTTTGAGAGCTTTTAGGTTTTTCAGGCTTTCTAGGAGCTGATCTGTCAAGCCCATTACTTGTGAAAGAGCTGTTGAAGTGTTGTGGACTGAGCCACAGTGATGGCTGAGGCTGAACAAGTTTCACAGTTCGTTTCACATAAGCACTCAAGTTTGGCTTGTCTCTGCAGCTGCTTAGGGTGTCCTCTGTCAGCCTTCTCTGGTAGCAAAAACTTCTTCCTGGGTGTGCTTTAGGCATTTCTGGTTGGTGGAACCCAGAAATTTCAGCTTAAAGTTTTGCTAAAGAGTCCAGGTAGCTTTTATTGTGCAAGTCTCCTGCACAACACCCCCTACACCAGCTGTGGGGGAGAACCACATTTGGGACCTCGGTGCTACTGAGAGCTCAGGTCTGTGGCGTATGACTTGCTGGATCTTATTTTACAAGCTTATTTCCTCAATGTGTGGTTTCTTTTGGGGCTTTACTTAACCTCCCCCTTTTTTTAATGAAGTCCACATGTCCTTGTCATTTGTTCCCCTGGGGCCCAAAGTTCGTGATAAGAGAGTTTGACACTGAGGTCAGCAAGAGCTGAGTCACTGCTTCTTGTTTCCTTTGATTGACTCTGTTCCCATTCAGACACCTGTCACATATTAAAGGGTCTCCTTGTGGGGAGTTTGGCCAGTCAAGGGTGTGCTGGAGGGCAGTGAATTCCAGCATCCTTGCAGTTTTCCTTCTCCCAGGCAGCAGAGCATTGCTGGAGGGCTGATGCTGCAATCAGAGTGCTCTTTATTGCCTGTTTTATGGAGTTCCATGCACAACCTATGGCCCTGGAAGGCTGTGCAAGATGCTTCCTGTGTAGAGAGAGGCTGTTTATATTGAATATACCCCAGTGTCTGCTCACTGCTGCTTTTGCTCCAGCAAAGGGCACAGCAGGAGCTGGGGAAAGCAAGGAATTTGTCAAGGCATCTCTGTGGTCCCACAGGAGCCAGTAGTGCCCTCAGTGGGACTCTTCAGTGCTTCCTGGATCCACACATAGGGAGTTCTCATAGTGGCAGGTACTAAAACATCAGTGCCTCACTCATTTTTATTTTCTTCTTTTCTTTTCTTTGCGTTTTTTTTTTTGTTTGGTAAAAGGCTGACTCTGACATCATTTTTCAAAGCAGCAGTTCCTTGGGCTCCTTTTCATCTGTAAGCACTTACCACCACTCCAGAGCTTTTGAGCTTGTTTGCACTAATTGCTGCCATGCAAAATTCCCTCTGGGGCTGTGACCGGGCTGGAGTAGGTGGGCATTGTGAAGGAGGGGTGAAGACATGGGGTTGTTTCTCTGTGTTCTGTGTGACACCTGCAGAAACTGGGCAGCAGATGGAGGTTTCTGTGCAGATTTGCTTTCCTGCCAAGGAAGGATGTGTAAGTAACAGGGTCGCTTGGCTTTAACCTTCATCGGGTGTAAACCTGCAACCTCAGTTGTTGTCCCAGATGTTTCCTTTTTGTAATTGGCCTTTCTTGGTGTTTTGGCTGCCTTCTAGGATTCCTCCTCATACCAAAACCTCTTTTCCCTTGATTCACAGGCTCACCTTTACACAAGCAGGGCCCCGCCTCCACCGCCAGCACCGAGAAGTCGGGTTCAAAGGTCGCCGAGGTGGGCGATGATTTCCTGGGAGACTTTGTGGTGGGCGAACGCGTCTGGGTGAACGGAGTGAAGCCAGGAGTGATCCAGTATCTTGGGGAGACGCAGTTTGCTCCGGGCCAGTGGGCAGGGGTTGTTCTGGATGACCCGGTGGGTAAGAATGACGGCTCTGTCGGGGGAGTGCGGTACTTCGAGTGCCAGCCGTTGCAGGGCATCTTTACGCGACCGTCCAAGCTGACGCGGCAGCCGGTGGCCGAGGGCTCGGGCAGCGACGCCCCCTCCGTGGACTCCCTGACGGCTCAGAACTTGTCTCTGCACTCGGGGACGGCCACGCCACCTCTCTCCACTCGCGTCATCCCGCTGCGGGAGAGCGTCCTGAACAGCGCCATGAAGACGGGCAACGAGTCCGGATCCAACCTCTCGGACAGCGGGTCTGTGAAAAAGGGGGAGAAGGACTTACGGCTTGGAGACCGTGTGCTGGTGAGTTGATCGTGGGGTCCCTCTTTGACAAGGATTTGTCCCCTCCCTGAGCGTTCCTGGTCAGGTTCAGGGCGACACAAAAGAAGGACACGGTTGGTGGTGAGGTGTGGGATGGAGCGTGGTCTTGGGAGATGTCTGGGCCAAACAGGCATCAAACTTCTGCATTCACTTTTATTTGGGGTGCTGCGTCTTCTGGGTTTGCCTTTCACATTGGTGCAAGAGGATATGTCCCAGAGCACCTCCTGTATTGAAGTCCTGAGCAGTGAAATGAGGTCAGAGAGAGCAACTGAAACATGAGGGGAAATGGAAAAATCATTGATTATTATGTCCTAATCCAGTGATACTCCATAATGGTCTGTATTATTGGGACTTTGGGGGAATTTGCAGCAGTGTCTTGTTGCTGTACATACTCAGCAAGGATTTGCAAGAATCTCTCCTTTGGTTTTATGTCAGATGTGACACTAACTCCTTTTCTGTCTGCTTGCTTACTTCATCAGAGTCTGCCTCTCTTCCCTCCCCATCCCTGGTGGGAGCAACTTGCTGCTTTCCCTGCTGCCCCAGGACAAGGATGGGGAGGGAAATGTGGCATCACTGTTGTCTGTTGAAGCAAACACTGGTGGTTCATGTTGGTGTGTTAAAGCAGCCACGTGTGGGGAAAAATGACCCTGGGGATCGATCTGTGTTTCCTTTGATCAGTTTGTTTGCTCCCATTTTCTCCTTTACCTGTTGCAGGGAGTGGGGGGAGTGCTCAGGTGAGAGCTTAAGATTTTAGGAGCAGCAGTCCTAGAAGGTAAACTGCAGAATATAAAGTCTGTGGTAAACCTGGCTCTGTTCTTTCTGAACCAGCCAGGCAGTGTAATAACATTCTCCAGACTTGTTTAACCCCTCTCTTCTCCTGTCCATAAGGTCACTAAGACAGGATCTGTCCACTGAACACTCTGCTCACCTCAGTGGGGCCCACACAGATTGAGATTTTGGCATAGTCAGGCAACACAGCCTGTTGGCATCTCTGCCCTTGGCTTCTGTTCAGTTGTGTTTTGGGGGTGGTTTTTGGTTTTTGTTTGATTTTAATGAAGGTGCATCCTTAAAAGCCCTCCCTGCTAATTTATCCCCCTCCCCAATGTTATTAGATAAAGCTTGTGCTATGTTTTTTTTTATAGTGTAGTAAACAGCTCCAAAAGAGTGAGTCTGGAATGAGCTCAGCCTTTCTCTGGCTGTAGCAGGAATGCTCAGCTTACAGCAACATCAGGAATTGTTTGCACACAGTCATTCAGATCCAGGAAAAGAACAGATAACAAGAAGAAATAATTTGCAGTTATGCTTCATTCACATGTGCTTGGCTTGGCAGCTGGCTTTTTTTTTTTTTTGTTAGTAATGGAGATGTCAGTTAATCATGTTTGGTGTTTGAATACATAAACAATAATTCTGAATTAACCTGAGTTGCCTCAAATTCCCTGAGCAAATCTTTGCTCTTGTCCTCTAGGGATTGGTACAGTTTTAGTTGTCTTTATTACTCTTAGTCTTTGCTTTTCTGGAAGGCTGTCTTTTTATTTGAGTGTGGCTTTTAGGCAGATGGGATCCAGCAAAGGCTTTTTCAGTGAGGGAGGACACGTGTTTTCAGTGGTTGCTCAGGGGATGGAGCACAAGGTTGCAGAGGACCCTTCCAGGTCTGCCAGATGGACACCTGGCTCTCTGCAGTCTGGTCATTTCCTGATGGTGCCTTTCTTTAAACTTCATTAAAGTCTATTATAGCTTGAAGACATTTTTGCTTTTCAATGACTTTGTTCCAAGGCCCTTTCTGTCTCTCCAGCAATTGCAAAATGTGACTTTTAGCGTTCCATTAGAAGAGTTAGATAATATTTGCCTTTGGCACTCTAACTCAGACTTTTTCCCAGAGATGTAAAAATTGCATTAAAGAGATGAAAACCCCACCCTAATATTGTAGAACTCATCTCTTGAAGTCTGACAAATGAATGTGGAACAATTAACCTTTGCTTTAGCGAGAATGGAGCTTCCCAAATGGTGTTAATTGCTGGAGTTCTGTTAAAGTGAGACTGGCTTTTTGCCTTTCTGCAGGGAAAGAGGGGATGGAAACAAGCAATGGAGCAGTTGAGCATTTTCTGTCTGGGAGGAATTTCTGCTGGGTTTTTTCACTGAGAAAATGTGTTTTTCCATTCTTTTTTTTTTTTTGGGTGGGGGTAGACTTTGTCAGTAGGTGAACTCATTCCACCCTAGATGTGGTTGCTTTCTGAAGAAGGTTGGTAAGAAGGTGGCTGTACTCTGTATGTCAGTCTAAATAAAAAATAATTTTAAAATCCTCTTAATAGAGGTGTTCTGCCCTTCAGCCATCCTTCTGTCTCCTAATTAGGATTGTGCTCTTCAGTACAGAAATGCAGTGATAAACAAGGCTAGTTAAGGGCCAGGTTATATCCCGAGCTGTTTAAGGGCTCGGTTGCTGAGGGGTGTTGCCCCAGATACCTTTTGGATGTATTCCAGGTTGTGTAGATGGTGGAACATCAGCAGCACTCACAGGGAGATGTGGTGCAGCAGCACCTCAGCTGATGCTGTGCAGGACTGGAGTGGAGCCTGGCTGGGCAGCTGGGAATGAGTCCTGGGCTCCCCGCTGAGTGTGTGATTTTAATCATCTCTGCATGCTGCAAAGTGGTTTTGCCTGCAATATGTTGCAGCTTGTTGCAAATGACACAAGATTCTCATGGATAAACTAATTGTGTCCTTTCTTCAGCATCCCCCTTGCATGTCCCTGTCCCAGCCCTGCTTGGCCAGCCCACAGCTGCAGAAAGCCTTTAACCACCTGAGTGAGAAACCATTTTATGAGAAGCTCCCTGGCCAGGAGAATTCCAGCCTAAAACCCTTCTCCTTGGGCAGAGACAGCTCGTTGCTCTGCTGCCACCAGCTCTCTGAGCTATTTCAGTGGCTGCTGTGAAGGCCTGGGAGGTGTCAGGAAGGAAGGATTCCTGCTCTTTGTTTTCCTGGTTAACCACTGGAGCTCTCCCAGTTTGTGGGGTCACCAGACATATTCCTTTATTGCAAACCAGGCAGTAAAGGAAGAATGACCCTATTCTGTAGTTCTGCCAAGGCAGGATTGTCAGGGAAGGTGTTTTTAAGTGTTCCATTGCCTGCTTGCAGCTCCATTCATAAGGAGACCAGCAACTGCTGTGTCATGACCAGAGAGTGGAGCAGTACAGCAGAGCTCAGACCTGGCATGGGAGTGTGGGAGTGATGGATCTGTCCCTGTGGAGGTCTGTGACAGGCAGTGGGGAAGTGCAGTGTTCTGGTTGTTTGCAGGATTCAAGAGACAGGAAACCATTTAGAACTCCAAGTTGGAGCTCTTTCCTCACTATAGGAGGTAGTTGCTGAAGAGGGACTTGTTACAAGAGCGTGTAGTGACAGAACAAGGGGGAATGGATTCAAAGACAATGTTTAGATTAGATATCAGGAAAATATTATTCTCTGTGAGGGTGGTGAGGCTCTGGCACAGGTTGCCCAGAGAAGTTGTGGCTGCCCCATCCCTGTTTAAGGCCAGGTTGGATGGGTCTAGTGGAAGGTGTCCCTGCCCATGGCAGGGCATGGAACGAGATGAGCTTTAAGGTCCATTCCAACCCAAACCATTCCGTGTTTCTATGATTTCCTGGGACTGCAGCGGAACAAAGAGGAAAATAAATATCCCAAAGCAACTGCCCTGCCTTGTGGCCACATTGAACCCTTTGAGGCTCTGTGTGCACACACCCTCCAAACCATTCATTTGGGCTGAGGCATTGCCTGCCCTTGTCTGCTGCGTGCAGTGTCTGTCATTAAATAGGAGTTGTAAGTGGCCTGTGGTGGAGCAAACTGTGTTATTAACGTGGGTGGACTTTGTATCCAAGACAGCCCCAGGAGGGGATGCTGTAATTCCAGGCTTTCCTCTTACACCACCTCCCTAGGACATTATTTTCTCGCTGGTGCCTGACAGATAAATGCACAGAAATGTCTTGCATCAGCAGTGCTGTCAGACTCATCGCTGTGCAATGCTGACTCGTGCTGTGGGGATGGGAAGGCACAAAGATAAGTGGTTGGATTAAAAGAAACTATAAAAATTCCTGTAGCTTCACACATGGAGGGCTGACCTGTAATTCCTGGCTGTCTGTCTCCCCTCACCTTAAAAGCCAGTTCTGGTATTCACAGATGACATGCTGTTTATCTGATCAGATGAAACTGCTGATGGTTGGATGGCACCTGAAGTAAGTTGTATTTAGAGGTAAATCTGACTACAAGCTACATCTCCACCTTCCCACCAGCTGCTGAACACTGGCCCCAGTAAGTGATGGCCACATTTCCCATAGGTGTGTGCATTTACCTCCTTTATTTCAGGTGATCTGTAAGGTCTGGACCCACACCCCATGTGCTGCTGCCAAAATCACCCTCTGTAAATCAACTGTTGTACAGTAATTTTCAGCAATCAGTGCTTTTGGAAGAGCTAAATTATGTGTGCTGGGAAAACACAACTCCTACCTGTTTCAGGTTGGGCTAGAAATAGGTTCCTTGTCAGAGTGGATGAGCATAGGGGAGGGGGAAAAAGCCCACCATTTATCCTCAAGGGAAAGGATGGCTGCTGCAGTTTACAAGCTGGATACAGCCTGCAGGTACAGCTCAAACTGGAGCAAGCAGCACTTGTCAGTAAAGGAGATTTCCAAGTTCTTGTTGGTATCATCCATAAGCTGATGTGCTGCACACTAGAAGTAGTTGAAGGTTCTCAGGGTAAAGCAAGTGTCCTGTGCCTGCCTTTTGCCCTCATCCCCTTCCTTTCTCTTCCCACAGGTGAGCAGTGGGAGAGTCTCACAGCTCTGCCAGGGCTTGGGGGCAGGAGCATGTGCTGGGCACTCAGTGTTTCCACCTCCACCCTCTGATCAGCAGCATTGTCTTGTGGAAATGCTTTGAAAATAACTTCAAGGGGTAAATAGAATTTTAAGCAGGGAGCAAACATCATCTCTGTGGGGATGTGCTCAGGCATTGCTGACCCCTGAATGTGCATGACGTGGTGGGTGACAGTCCCTGTCGGCCTGAATGAGACAGAATTTTGTGTTTCTTTGCTCACTGAGCAGTATTGGAGGGTATTGAAGCAGAGCATTGCCCACAGGCCTTGGGGTGAGGGCAGCTCTCAAGAGGTTCTTGCTGGGAGCAAGAAGCTGCTGTGGGGTGAGCAGGGAGGCTGTGAGGGAGCAAAGGGCAAACACAAACACTCACAGCAGCCAGATTGGGACGTGGCCTGCTGCTAATTTGGTAAATAGTTCAAATTATGTATTTGCAGCTCCAATGAAGACAGTGACTGGAAGGATTAACATCATTGTCTTTTCAGCCCTGGGATACTGGTCTGGATCCAATTTTGTCATTTTGATGAGAAGAGCATAGCGTAAAACGTGATGTTAGTGATACAACAATTGGCAGGATGTCCTTCCATGAGTGCACGTTGCTGTTCTGACTCACCAGTTAAGATTCATTCCTGCTGAATGCTCCTGGCTTCATTTGGTTTTGAAGGTCAAGCCCACAACTGTCTTTTGAGACTTCTGGAGATGTTTCATTGAGGAAAGGACAAGTCAGGAAGATGGTCTTTGATTTGAGCATTCCAAGAACTCAGAGGTGTTTGGCTCTGAGGCTGCTTGAAACAGCTGGAGAGGATGGGCCACCACAAACTTGTTTAAACTTAATCAGAAATGTTTTTACCTGAAGTGGAGAAACTCGGAATGTTGATGCTGGTTGAAATACTTTGCTCCCCAAAAATCTAATTTTTGTGTCAATGTTTGTTTCCATTTGTTGGAGCTTCAAGAAAGAGCTATTTTTAGCTGCTTTTTGGGTTGTTTTTGTTATTGTTAGTTATTCGTTTTGAGTTTGGGTTGTGGTTTGTTGTTTTTTTTCCCCAAAATAACCTGTTAATACTTTACATTGGTAAAATCCCATTCTCTTGGGCACGCGTGACCTCAGCCATGGTTTTGGTAAGGTAACTATTAAAAGTGTCTCAGAAAAGCTTGGGAGTTTTTTGTTCTTTTTTGAGCAAAACCTGTCAACCCTAAAAGCCATGATGTGTCTGAACTGAGATGGGTGGCAGCCTTGTTAATTCTGTGCTGTGTTGGGCTTTAGCAAAGGGATGGATTGCCCTCTTCAGTTTGTCCTTGCTTCACTCTGGACACTTGTCACATTGAAGATGTGGCTGTGACTGATTAATGTGCTGGGTTGAGAGATGCAGAGAAACTGCTGTGTTCTGGGATGAAATCCTCTGGTCTGCAGTGTGGTGATGGCTGTTGTGTTAATGCCATGCCAAGCATGGATGCCTGCTGTTCACACCTGGGTTGTGGATACTGCTATCCAAGCCAGGCATGGGCAGGAGGGATGGCTGTGATCTTCCATGAGTTATGCTCTGCCATTGCTAACCTCCCTGCCCTTCTCTGGCTGCCTTGTATCCTCTCCCAGGGTGATACCTCTGGTTTATTGAAGGGTCTGATAGAAGCAAACATTCTGTTCTGATGAGTCCATTCCACGTACAACTTGCCAGCTGGCTTCTTCCAAAAAGCATCACTTATTTTAGCAGCATTAGCAGATTATCAGGGCTGGATAAATCTGCATGCCTGAGTTGGATGAATTTTCTAGGCTCTCCATCCATCAGAGTTTCTGCCTGCCTGCCTGCCAAAAGATGGGAAGCTTAACAAGAGGGTTCAGTGCTGGCCTGTGAGTGTGACAGCCTGGTATTGGCTCTGTGGGGAGCCCAGGCTGTCGCAGAGCAACGTGTCCATCCTGGCTTGGGGTGGAACGTGGTGCTGTATGGCAGGGGTGTGTTTTATGGAGAGGATGGCAGAATAATTAATGCTTGACAGAGAAAATACAATGCATTGCTCTGGAAGCAGGGAATTACTTTTTGGTGGCTGTTTGGGGGAGTGTTAGACCTGATCTGCACTTAGAGCCTTCACTGATGTGGGGCTTTCTGGGAGTGTGACCTGCCCTCTTACTGCACGGTTTTGGTGTTGTCATAATTAGATAATGTGCTTATCAGGTCAATAGGGTTAGGTTTTTACTCTTCTGTTTGGAAACAGCTTCCTCAAATAGTATTGATGTATTGAAGTGAGAGGTCCTTTGTGGGGACAGAGGAGTGTGACACCCCCCACCCCCCATTATGTGCCCCTGTCACACTGATGGAGGGACTCATAAAGTTTTTGAGGTTTACATGAGACTGTGGGGATCATCTGGCTTGGTAAAGGAAATGTGACTCAATGTCTGGAATTAAGACTCAATGAAAATAAAATTGAGGGGGCATGCCAGCAATGGTAGGTTCTTATAAATGGCATTAAGATTAATGGCACCTATATTGAGTTCAACTTGCAGCTAAAGAAATGTATTAGAATGATATTAAATCATTGCATTAATATTAAGGGGCTAAATCTGTATAAACTCAAGGCAATCAAAAAGGGGGACTGGCATTTGACTGTGAGTGATAGGTAAAGAATTCCACTGTTCAAGTGAGTAACTTGCCAAGTACCTAATGCTGAAGTTGAATCAACTCTTTCCTCCTGGGCGCAGTGTAGGACCAGAAAGCTTTTTTGTGATCCTTTTCCTGCTGGCAAATATTTTCCTCTGTCATATAGCAAAGAGAACAACATCACCAAGGGGTTTTTTGGTCCATAAACAGCAGCAACATTCTGAATCCCTAGTGAGAGAAATTCCAGAAGACTAACTCAAGCTGCATGCTTCAGCCTCTCAGGACTTGAGGTAGGACCCAGACTTCAGAGCTCTGCTGGTTAGTCCATTCAGGTGCAGTTATTTTTAGTCTGGGTAAACTCTTTTTCCTTTGCATAAGCAATTTTTAGGGATTCACAGTTGGTAAATCTAACAACCCTACCCTGGAATAAACGAAGGTGGAGATTTCTGCATTTGACTGTCACTGTTTTTCTGTAGGAGACTATTACTCTTTGATACCTGTTTATGTTAAATTTGATATTAAGAAAATTACTAACTGCAAGTCATTCAGGATGAAGTGGCAAATTGAATTTTAAACTTATTTTTAAGCTTTCTTCCTTGAACCTAGGCTAAAAATGGTTTAAATCATATGCTGATTTACTAGAAGTATGAACCTTTAGAATCAGCCTCCTACTTTTTCCATCTTCAGTTTCTCATCCTAAGTGTCTAAGTAGGAGTGTTCAGTGCAAAGGCAGAGGCAGCTGCTGCTCAGTGCCTTGTGCTCTCAGAGCAGTGATCAAAACACAGCTCCAAAGAATCCTGACTTATGCCCTTCTCAAATCTACTCAGCACTCTGGAAACTTTAATTATACATGTGGGAGGAAAAGGTGTCATTTATTCCAATTTCTCTACGGAGGGGGGGGAAAAATCTGTGCTGGAGGAAGCCTGGCAAGGAGCTGAGCCCCTCTCCTGTGCATCTTGCAGGGAGTTGCTGTAGGAACTGTAGGTAAAAGTGGAGGCTTTTTCTGTGCAAAACACCTCTATTTTGAGCAGTTCCCTACGTCCTTAGCAAGCCCTGCATGGGAGTGAGCTAAAGGAGCAATGAGCCTTCCTGGCTCAGCTGTCCCTTTGATGTCCTGTCCCAGCAGTGCCCAGAACTGGCACCTGGAAGAGCACAGGGCTGAAAACCTGTCAGTGCAGATCGTGGTTCTTCACACAAGGCAGGTATGAGCTGTGCCTGCAGGGCTTAAACTCCTTCCTGGCCTCACAAGTAACTTGCTGCAATTAGTTGATGCCTTGAAATATGTTTTCATTCTGTTTGCTCTGACATCTTCCAGGCAGGCAGTCCCAGAAGTGGGAGCTCATCAATTTGCTTGTAGTTATTGGAGAGGCAACTTTAGTGCTGGGAGAACTTGGTATGAGAACTATCTGCTGCTTTTATTAGATCTGAAACAGAGAATACCGATGTCCTGCCCTCCTTTCTCCATACTTGTCCCAGCTTCAGTCCCCTTGTTTCAGTGCTGCCATCTCTAATCCTCAACACCTTATCTCCAACAGGTCGGTGGGACAAAGACGGGAGTCGTTCGCTACGTGGGAGAGACGGATTTTGCCAAGGGAGAGTGGTGTGGTGTGGAGCTGGATGAGCCCCTGGGCAAGAACGACGGGGCTGTTGCTGGTACAAGGTACTGTGTGCTCTGAACCCCAGCCTGGGCCATGGAGGGTCCTGCACACCTCCTGGGGTGGCTGGGAACAAGTGCCACCAGGCCTGGGAGGAGAGCCAGGGCTGTGTTTGCTTGGACATCGTGGGCTGGGAGGAAGAGTCTTTTTGAGCCTTTAAGGCTTTGGGTTGGCCTTGCAGGGAGATCAATACAAACCTCATTGCTGGGGCATTTTAAAGCACAATCAGATAACATCTGTGAAGAAGGAACCTGAGTAGCTTCAGGAAACAGGAGAGAGTAGGGAGAGAAGATAACTTACAGTGGGATTTAGTTTTTGCTAGAAATTGATTCTGTGATTATATTAGCTCTGCTTTCTCCCACACATGTCCTCCCATAAACTTTTTTCTTGAGCTATATTTATAATTCACCCTATCAGAACTATAGAAGATAGAGATTTGACTCTTTTCTCCTCAGTCTAATATTATTTTATTCTGTTCTTTCAGGGGACAAATTCCAGAGATCTAAAAGAACAATTAGTAGTTGTTTTCTGTCCTTGTACTAATTCTATAATGCGACAGTTGTCTGCTGATTGATATTACCACCTCTGACTCCACAGGCATCTCCAGTATCTTCTTTTTCCAAAATGCCCTTGTTAGTACCTGTAGAACTAGGTAGGGACATCTTGCAGACTTATTGGGAAGCTGTTTCTGTTCCTATTGAATTTAGTTAAGGGAATGACCCCAGCCTCAGACCTTGAGCTTGGGGGTGTTCAAATATGAGTTATGCAGCAGCACTTTGACCCTCCTTCAAATACAGGTGGAACTGATTCCTTGTCCTTCACAAATTCCTTCAGTGGGAAATACTGTTGGTTTTCTTGGAGCTTCTTAAGGCAATCTGGCTACAGAGGAGAGATTTAACTTTGAAACTGAGGAGCTGGGAGTTCCTGCCTTGTTACATCTCAGGTTCTGTAATAAAGGTTTCTTGTGTTTTGTCCAGCAGCCATGTGCTTTCATTTTAATTAAGAGAAATGCTGCCTTGTTCAATGTCAGGACAGAAAAACAGTAAATGATTGGCAGCAGATGGCAGAGTTCCAGTCTATTCTCGAAAGAAAAGAACCAGGATGGTAGAGAATAAATCATGGAGTGAATCCAAGTCCCTGCTCTCTTTATCAGATGCTTCAATTTATCTCTAATCTTCAGGGTGCCCAGAAATTATTTATTGTCTCTGTGCATGTGGAAGGTGTGAAAGGCAGATCTGAGTGTAGAGGTGCTCTCTCTGCCTCTCATCCTCACACCCCTGTTGCTGTGGTTTGAAAACTCAACTTCTGGAATTCACCTGTCTTCTGAAACTGCAGCATCTTAGCTCAGGTGGTTTTGGTGTGTGCCCTGTCTGCAAAGGCTTCTCCTTTGCCTCACACTGTTAAGAGCAGGTTTGCAGTGTTGTCCCTGTTTGCCCTTTGAGCCTTCATCCCAACCCTCTGATTTTCTTATAGCAGTGCTTTGGAGAAGCCAACATGGTAAACCCAACTCCCTTGGTGCCTGCAGGCACTCCTCACTCAGTATTCCCCATGTTTGCTGCAGCCACATGGAATTCTTGACGCTGTCCTGAGCTTGTCCTGCCAGAATCAGCATGGGCAGAGGCTGTCCAGGACCCTGGAGGCAGTGCTTTGGTGGTGGTTGCCATCTAGTGAGCAAACCTGGCCTGGCTGCAGCTGCAAAAGGAGAGTGGGGCTCTCAAAGCGCTGACTCGAGACACTGGAGAGTGGTGGAAGCAGGAGAGGCAACATGGAGCAAAGGGCTTTGTCACCATCTTTGCTGCCATGGGCAAGTCCAGTTGAACTGGTGGGAAATTGGCTGAAATTTGTGGCAGGTCACCTGATTTTCCTAAGGTCCAGGTCTGGATGTGCACCAAGGAAAGGTGGAGGCTGCAGGCAGGCTGTGAATCAGTAACAGTGCCCCAGAGGACAGGGCACTTTGTCCATCACATGGGTGCTGATTTGCACTAATTTGCTGCTTCTGCTTTGCTGCTGCTTCCTTTCTGCACAGGAGACTATAGAGGTGCTGCTGTGGTTTGGTTGTTTCTTTGTTTCTTATCCACAAAGCCAAGCAAGTTCCATGTACTCATCTTTAGCATATTATCCTTTGCCTGCTTATTTTGCTGTTCTTCCTTCTCTGCCTCTGCTCTCCTGGGAGTCTTTGCCCACTAAATGGCTCAGACCTTTGCTTTTGCATAGTCTGTGACATGTCAGCCTTGGACACTGAAGACTTTTTTTTCATCTATTTCAAAATTTCCTGTGCTGTGTCCCACCTGCAGTTTTGCATTGCCATCACAACACCACTTTTCTTCTCTTTTTCCTCTCTGTAATGTGAAGCTGGAGCTCCTCAGCACTTAGTTTTCAAGTAGATTTTTTTTTTTTTCCTGCCAAGTGTTCTGGACCCCATTCCTGCTTCTGAACTGTAAAAGTTAATTGCAACCAGTTCCAGTCTGGACCAAAAGAAAGTGAGCAGGTGTAGTGAAGCAAGTTTGGGCTTTTCAGGGCGTTAGCCTTTGACACTGTTGTGTAGCACCAGTCTGTGCTTACACCAGACAGACCTGTGGAAGAAGCTGTTGCCTGCCTGTGCCTGCTGGAGTCTGGGAATATGATGCTGAGCAGGGCTTGGCTGGTTTGTCAGAGGTCAGCCCATGACCTTGCTGTGTTGCCCTGTGTTAGCAGCAAGCTGAGGAGACTGAGAGATTTGGGGTTGTAGAAGGGTTGTTTAAAGTTGGCTATAGGAAAAAAAAAATGGATTTGAGCAGATGTTTGAAAATGAATTTTATTTTCATCTGGCTGGAGATCAGGCTGTTTCCTGGCCTCCCAAACACACAGGGGTCTGCCTGTGACACAGCTGTATGGCTGCCAGCACTAAAAAATAAAAGGGAATTGGAGAAACAGCTGCTCACATTTGGAAAGGGAGGACTTGTGCTAGTAAAGCTGGATTTGTGACATTTAGTCATTAGAACCTGTTTTTTATGTTAACATAGGACAGACTGTTTTATGACCCAGTGTTTAGTCCTAGCCTTGCTGCAAAGCCTGTGAGAAAGAGCTCTTACAGGAGACAGCTTTCTGTGTTGGCTGCTCCCCTGAAACAAGGGGATGTGATGCTGGAGATGATCTGGTTTTCCTTTCTGCAGTGCAGGTGGCCAGCAACAGATGAACTTTGGCTTGTTCCAGTCAGCCCAAGCCCTGAAGGGGTTTCCAGGGTTTGACACTGTGTTTTGGCTCATTTTTATTCTGGAAGAGGGTTATGGAGAGATACAAACATTGGGCTCACTGCAGTTGTAGAAGAGAGCTTGCACTGTAGTTATCTGATTCTCCCTCTTCTATGCTTGCATCTTTCTAAGTTTGTTTGCATGGGAACCAGTTTCTCTGCCACCCAGAGGAGGTGGCACACACTGGAGTTTGCTGTAATGATATTTTTAGCTTCAAAATTGAGTTGCCATTTTCCCCTTCTGTTTTGGTAGGAAAGTTTTTTACCTTGTATAACATTTATTCAGTGCTGTGTGATTCAGACTTTTTAATTCAACACAGAATGCCAGAATGGTTCAGGTTGGAAGGGGCCACAGTGGGTTATCTGAGCAGGGTCTCCCTGCTCCAGCAGGGCCATCCCAGAGCACATGGCACAGGATTGTGTCCAGAGGGGTCTGGAATATCCCCGGTGAGGAGATTCCACCCCCTCCCTGGGCAGCCTGTTCAGAACTGGGTCACTGCACAGGGAAGAAGTTCTTCCTCATGTGCAGATTGAGCTTCTTGGGCATCAGCTCCTACCCGTTCCTCTGACCCCTCCTTTCATACACACTTTACTACCTGACTTTCTTCAAAGCAGAAAGAACACGCAGGTTTGGGGAGGGTTGATTTGTTGGGAAGGTTGGATTGTAAGGAAGCAATGCTCTGGCTGTGCTTATGTTCTGGGATGTTTGTTCTCTCCAGGCTACCAGATGGGTCTCTCCTGGCACTTCATCAAAGTGCACAGCAACTAATGTGTGGCAATTATCTCAGGATTCCCTGCTAAAGCACCACAAATGAAAACATGGAGACTGCCAGTACTACAAGTACAAAAAAGGGGAATAATCCAACCACTTGCACACAGGAAACAATGTCACAGCAAAACACCCAGAGATGAGCTGAGGGTTTTGTACTGTTTGGCAATGCCATTCTGCAAGGCTTGGGCGAGGTGGATGCTCTGCCACTTCTGACTTGGTGCATCTCCTGCGTTCCAGGTATTTTCAGTGCCCTCCCAAGTTTGGCCTCTTTGCTCCCATCCACAAGGTGATCCGGATCGGGTTCCCATCAACCAGCCCTGCCAAGGCAAAGAAGAGCAAGAGGATGGCCATGGGAGTGTCAGCCCTGACCCACAGCCCCAGCAGCTCCTCCATCAGCTCCGTCAGCTCCGTGGCCTCGTCGGTCGGGGGCAGGCCCAGCCGCAGTGGGCTGGTAAGTGGCTCCTTCCAAGGACTGTGCAGCCTCAATCCACTTCTGTGACCAGGCTCCACAGAGTGGTTGGGGTTTTCTTTCAGCAGCTCTTCCTTCAATGGGGTGAGGGGAGTGGAGTGTGGGGTGTTGTTACCCACTGTACGAACTGTCTCCCTCCACGGACACGAGAGTTGTAACAGACACGGAGCGACTGTGACTGTTAAAGAGCCTGCAGTGTGATTTGCAGTGTGATCAGTCTGGGCTCTGCTGTCAAGAGGAGGTTTTTAAGGGATCCCTGCAGGAAAAAGGCCACTGCTCTTGGTCCCACAGGGTTGTGAGCAGCGTGGTCTGCACTGACCAGCTGTGCAAAGCTCCTGCAGTGACTGGAGGGGGGGACACTGTCCTGGATCACATGCCCGGGGCTTTGGCAGGTGCTCAAGCAGGGGGACAGCAGAGCAGGCAGCAATATTATTAAATGCTCTGGCTCTGTCATAGTGTGTGCTGCAGAGCACCTGCAGCCCACTTGGCTGGGGATGAGGGTGCAGTGTCACTCCTGAGAGTGGATCTGGTTTCCAGTTGAGATTATTCTGCCCAACTGAGCTCGCTTTTGAGACTTCACCAGTGCAGGTCATCAGTAAAATGTGTTTAAAAAGGCAGATGATACAATGCATGATAATCTTTCCTGGCCCAATTCACATCCCACATCCTGCACTTTTGGAAATGGTCCTTTCATTGCAGTGCAGAGCTTTTGTGAGCATTGTCCAGGTGCTTCACAGGCTTAACCTGTGTGGTCCAGAGCTGTAACTGCAGCTCTGTACAGCTGAATAAATGATCATTAGGTGAGCAGATTTAGCAGGGGACCTCAGCTATTCTGGACTGGGGAGGACATGGCTTTACCCTGTCTCTTTTTAACTCTTTTTCCAGCTGACAGAGACTTCTTCTCGATATGCCCGAAAAATCTCTGGCACCACAGCTCTGCAGGAGGCACTGAAGGAGAAGCAGCAGCACATTGAACAGCTGCTGGCAGAGCGTGACCTGGAGCGGGCAGAGGTGGCCAAAGCCACCAGCCACATCTGTGAGGTGGAGAAGGAAATTGCCATCATGAAGGCCCAGCACGAGCAGGTAGGAGGTGATGTGGCTTTATCACCAGCTCTCAAATGTCTGAGTATTTGATCTCCCCCTGAAAGTTTCAGGTCATAATGTTACCCCTGTACGTGAAACTTGGGCTCTGAATTTCTAACTTTTATGTGGTGAGTTAAGCTGAGGCTCTTTCTCCACTCTCCCAGTGTCACATGTGCTCTCTCTGCCCTGAGCCAGGAGCAGGAAAAGGGCTGTGCTAGATAAAAGGCAGTAGATAGTTTGTGTCTGGTGGATCAATACATTTCAACACTGAAATGCAAATGGAGAGTAAGTTTGTTCCTCTCAGCTACCCGGTCTGGCCACGGCTGTGACTGCATTGCAGTGATTTTGTGGTGCTGAGAACATCAGCTCAGTTGAAATGCCACAGCTTTCCTGCCAGAGAGAATGTTTTTATCACATTAATAAAGTCAGGAGATCTGGAAGAAAAACAAGTTGATCATATTAGGTTGCATGAGCATTTGTACAAAGGGTATTTTATGCACTTTGAATGCTTAAAGAGAGGAGTTGCTCATGCTATTTGTCAGTGTGGGTTCTTCCATGACTGTTGGTGTCCTGAATGACTTCCTTATGCTTATAAAGCCCAGGCAGCTACCTAGGAGCAGGGATGGCACTGTATATGTGTGGTGGGTCACACCTGCCTGTCCAAAATGCAGGAGAAGTTTGGAAATCAACTGCAAAACAATGACTTTCTTCTGCATAGTGTTTTCCAGTACTTATCAGTAACAAATGAATTAACAGCAGTCTGAAATGTTTCTTATTTCATGACCAGATAACCTCTGACTAGATTTGCCAAACTGTTCAGGCTTCAAGTTCTTAAGTCTAATCAGAGCTGGATTCTCCAGAGGGCTCAAGTCAGAGGGGCACTGAAACATGGACCAAACTTACAAGCTGCTGGAGACTGAGCAGTTTTTGTCTTCCTGGTAGCCACATCCTGGGCTCTTTGGAAAATCTGCCCTCTTACCACAGCATCCTCTGAACCTGATCATCAAAACTTTCTATTCCCTTGTTTCTGATCTTTTTTTTTTTTTTTTTTTTTAAAAACAACCCTGTACTTCAGTCACTGGTAACTCTTGTGCTTGGGCTCATTTTTTGGTGCAGTATGTCACAGAGGCAGAGGGAAACCTCCAGCGAGCACGAGCCTTGGTGGATGGGATGCAGAAGGAGAAGATTGAGCTGCTGAACCAGCTGGAAGAGGAGAAGAGGTAAAGCAGGAGTGGTGAGGGAGGTGGAGTCGTACATGGGCAGTGACAAAGGTTTCAGGTGGTTTTGGCTGCGGATACAGTGTAAAATAACTGTTGGATCATAAACAGGCTGGTGCAAGCTGGGCCATCACAGACCCTTCTGTACAACCTGGCTTTGCTAAAGGCCCCTTCTTCCCCTGTGTTTGGGATGTGCTGATCTTGAGGACATTTCCTCTGAGGAAGGGAAGCCAAACTAGAGTGCAGCCTTCCTGTGGTGTAATTCACCCTCTTCCCACATCCCAGAGGCTCCATCCATGTGTATATGATGATGCATACATTTCCTCTCTGGATAAGAGTGCAGATCTGCTTGTCCTTGTATATATGGAGTCCAATTTCTCCATATATATAATTAAACTCTTCAGTGGGAATAGAAAGACATTTCTGTGCATTAAATAACTGAAAACAGTGTTGATTTCAATTGTCCCTCCTGAGGATGAATTGTTCTTTGGTGCATAAGTCTCCCTGTTCTTCTGGTAGGCAGCTTGCTTTCCCAGCTCCAGGAGGCCCTTTAACCCAAGACAGCTGAGTTTTTCTCTAAATATCAACAGATGCCTCCTCTAATTAGAAGGAGGTTTAGACAAGGAAGCTTGTTTATGAGGTTAGATATGTACACTCACAGCTATTTTTATCTGTAGTGGAATCAGAGTCCTTACATCTGGCTACCAGCTCAACATCCTCCTAATTGCCTTTTATTTTTAATCAGTAAAGAGAACAAAGAGGGCTGAGCTTAGCAGAAAATTGAATTATTTTGTATTGTTACTGGATTCTCTCTTCCAAAAGAGAAGAGTCCTTGGCATATCTGTGTTTGTGCTTGTGGTTCTATGTGCATTTATCCATGACTGGCCTGTACAATCTGTGGGGAAGGCTTTTCTGCCAGGGTAACTCACAGTTTCCACGCTGTGGAAAAGTTAAGCATTGTCCACCCTCTGCCAAGGAGTCAGAGGTTCCAATTCCCTCAGAATACTTTGTGTGGCCCCCGTGCATTTGGCACAGGAATTGCCCAGTGCTCAGCTGCAGGATAACCAGGTTTAAATCAATGAAACTTGGTGTTGTGGTTTGCAGGTTTTCAGGATCCCAGTGTCAGAGAACAGTAGTTGTGTGTGTCTGGGAGGATGTACCTTACCAGAAGGCCATGGTTGCTGTGTTTGTCCTGCTCCATGGGTCTTGCTGCTCAGTTTCTGCTGAGCTGTTTGTATCCAAATGGGGTCTGTCTCCCTCTCCTGTTAGACTTTGGTTTTGCAGACCATGATGTGATTTTTAACATTGGATGGTTTGTTTGGGTTTTTTTTTCCCCTAGAACACAAAAAAATCTTACCAGTAGCCTTTGGGCAGCTTTTCCATTTGTTTGTAATGATCTCTCCGTTGATGCTGTGTCCCACTAATCCATAAAACTTGAGTAAGGGTCATAGTGAAGAGGCCCATGTGTGTGGCTGCTTAGACAGAGGGTGCTGGTCTGGGTGTTACTGATTGCTCTCTGTGTCTCTTCCCCTCCCCAGGAAAGTGGAGGACTTGCAGTTCCGTGTGGAGGAAGAATCCATTACAAAGGGGGATCTGGAGGTAATTCCTAACAATGTTACCAAAACATGGGGCCAAAACCTGAAATTGCATGTGGGACCTCCCTTGAGTAACCTCTGCCACCTTTTGGTCCACTCTAAACAATACTTTATCTTTATGGATGGCTTTGGACCTGCTGTGAACACCAGGGTGTAAACTGTGAGGATTGTTCTTTGGTGTGTTGCCCAATGACTACTCACACTGCCTGGAATTAATCTGTCACCCTGAGTTGCCAAGTCATGTTAAAATCTTTATCTGAATGTGTTGCAACATATGTTTTTCCACCCTAGAAATGAATTTACTGCTCAGTCTCTATCCCTGCAGTGTCCTGCTCTTGGCAGCTGGTGGGGCACACATGATGTCCAGGTTGGATGCTATTTAGTTCCAGATGAAATGCTGTGGTATCCTGAGGAATCCTTGTGTGGAGTCCCCTGCCCACAAGCATGGGGTTGGATACCTGGGCTGACACCCTCCCATTGGGAAGGGCTTGTTGCAGTGAGCATTGTGCAAGCTGGAAGTGATGCTGGGAGCTTGCCCTTAAGTGGGAGGCTTTTCCAAGGGGGAAAAAAAGAAAAAATCTCTCTGTGAAAGCAAGGCTCTGCTTTCCACATGTAAATCCAAGAGTGTTTCTCTTCTCTTTAGCCAGAGTGCCAGGTTAGTAACAGCCAGAAATGTCAAGGGCCCTGTGCCTGTTACTTGCTGTCAGTCATAGCAACAGAAGCCCAGGGAAATGGGAAAACTAGGCAATGGATATGTTGCTGTGGTTGTGACCCTCTTGGCACAAATCTCTCCTCTTCATCCAGAAGCTGAAGGAGCTGTTTGACAGGGTGTAAATCAGCACTGCACTGATAGCAGACCTTTGCTAAAGCACAGCAAGTGCAGTTTCTGCCTGGTGTGTGGGTGCAAAATCAGGTTTCCAGTGATCCTTGAGCTGACAGGCTCCCCCAGTGCTTTAGAGAAAGGTGGTTGATCCATCCATCCTTCCCTTTGAGAGCAGTGAATTGGCCCTGTGTAAGCTCCAAGTATTTAAACCTGGCTGTGTAAAACTGGCAATAGGGCCAGGTTTAACCACCAGGTATATTTGGATATTTTGTTTGGGTTTTTTTTAAAGCCACCATGCTTAGCAAGATAAGCTGCTGTGACATATCCTCAGATTGGGACCTGCAGTCATAGATCTGATTTTCCTGGGTGGGAAGGAATTGTTTTGCTGTGGGAGTGTGGCCAAGCTTCCAGCCATTATGGTCCTGTCCTCACTTCCATGTTTGTCTGTATGAAAGAACAAACAGCTTAGGAAAGCTTGATTTCCTGTGATCCAGGGAACTGGGATGTTCTCCATGAGTCCAGCACCACAGGCATTGGCAGAGGGCTTGGCTGTGGTCAGGTTTTACATCCAGTCCTGTCTAATTTGGATACTCATACTGAATGAGTGACCCCCTGGAGTGAAATCTCACCTTCTGCTTTGTTGTGGAGGTAGTTAGGATTTCTAGAAGTAAGTAATTAACTTTGAGGGGGAAAAAAACCCTCCAAGCTTCCTATTGGAAATCAGGAGGGTAAGTGCTCCTTTATGCTGCAGTGTGTTTCCTGGGAAATGGCTGCTCCTGATACCCTCTGTGTAAAATCATAGCAAAGTCAAGCAGTGGCTGCAAGCACAGCCCTTGGCATCCCTCTCTGGAGCTGAAGTAACCAAAAGCAAAACCAAGTGACAGTTGTCTTCTCTCCTCTGGTCTTGTCATCCTCTTACACCAGCAGCTCTTCCAAATATTCAGAGGGGAATGTTTATCTTGACTTAACAGGCAGTAACAGATATGATGGTAAGAACAGATTCTCTCTCTGTGGTCCCAGGATCCAGGGTTTCTGCTGAAGGCTTGGCTGAATCCCTGCTGTTTGTCCCAGTAGTATGTAGGTTTTGAAGAAATCCGGGGCTCTTGGGTGTTGAGCATGACAGGCAGCATCCTTGGAAGCTCTTTGACCAAAGAAATCCATCTGTTGGAGGCCTGGAGATACAGATCAAGGTTTTGGACCTCTGATAGAACAGCTGTGGATTTAGCCTTGAAATGTAGTTATGAATTCAACCCATTTTTTATCCTGGTTGGAAATGCTGGTGCTGTGAAGATGAAAAACAAATGCAAGAAAAGCTTTTTATGGTGGAAAACCACAGTTTAGAGGAGATAAATTCCTCATCAAAGAACTCTGTCATGCTCATCTCCTGGGTCCTGCAGCAGGTCTTGGATGCCTCTGGGAAGTCAGTTTGTAATTTGTGAACGGTAATTTAAGGCTGATAGTAGCTACATGTAGGTCTGAAACTTATATCTGAGCTTCTTCAAAGTGCAGAACTTCCTCTTCTTGAGGAGAGATGCAGAGAATCATTGCAAGGTCTTTGCATTCTCTGTGTGGTGCAAGGGCCTTGTACTGGTGGGAGCTTTGCTTTTTAGGAAGCGTCTCAGCTGCTGCAGGAAAACACCAAAGCAGGTTTCTAATGCAGAAGGATGTTTTCCCATCACATATTCAGTTTTCCTGTGAATAGCCACTACAAGTACCATGTAAAATCCCTTAGGGACCGTTTTCTGTTTGGTTGGATTTTTCCTCCTTGTTTGGATCTTTATTCTCCTCCTGTTGTGAACTGCCTTTCCTTGTCTTGTACACTGGAGATGATGTTGCAGCCTTCTCTTTCCCTCTCTTTTTCTCTCTCTCTCTGTCTCTCTCTCTCCCTTCCCCTCCTCCCACCTCCACTGTTCTCTTTTCCCTCTGTGTGCCCAGACTCAGACGCAGTTGGAGCATGCCCGAATACGGGAGCTCGAGCAGAGCCTGCTGTTTGAGAAGGCACAGGCTGAAAAACTCCTCAGAGAATTAGAGGACACCAGGGTAATGGACCCCCACATGCCCTGCCTGCAGAACAGCGCTTGCCCCTGCATTGATGCTCATGATGCCTTGCTTTTGGGTTTCTTTCTTTTGGTTTTTATGGGGTTGATTGATTTTTGGCTTGTACTTTAAGCTTCCCTGAAATTTTTTTTTTTTTTTTGGGTTGGTTTTTATTTGCTCTCTCTCCTGGGAATAGTAGTACAATATGCTTCTCATGTGGGGACTTGTTTCTCAGACTGAGTTTGCTGCTCTGCCCCATGCCACCATCTGACACATGAGCTCGTCACAACTCATTTTTCAATTAACATATGCCAATAATGTCTGCACCCTGCACAATTCATTCTGCATTGAGGCTGCAGTAGGAAATGACATTGCAATCAGCATTCCCTTTGCTCCCCCTGCCAGTTGTTGGAGCTGCCATCTGAAACGGGAGATACTGGTTAGGGCAGGTGGGCCTGCCCTGATCCTTGGACAGTCTGCCCAGAAGAATTCTGAAAGCAGACAGATCTGGAAAGGGCCTTTTCATGCTGGTGTGGTGTGGGAAGCAGCAAACTTGCTGCAGTGAGCCTGTGTCTCACCAATGGGTTTGAGAGCTGTAGAAAACACAAATGTGAGGGACTCCAAAAGCTCTGGGCTGGTTTGAACCCTGCTGTGCCCCCCTAAAATAACCACCACCAGCTTCCTGGGCCGATGGGTGGTGGGGAAACAGCAATTGAAACGGAGCGGAATTCATCACTTGGGTTTTGGCTTGGTTTCCTTGTTTCTTCTGCTTTTTTCTAATATTTCATCTACTCAAATCTCTTCTCCATCCATAGCTGCAGCACCCTGAACTCCCTGTGACTCACAGGTAGTTCAGCCCTGCCAGGTTACAATCAGATCCTAAGATATTGATCCATAGCCCTTATGCTCAGTGTTCACCCTGGCCAGATTTATTTATTGTCTTGCATCCTCTAGCCTCCTACATTATTTTGACTTTGCTAATGAACTCTAACAAGTACTCATGTGTAAAAATCCTTTTCCTTTTTACACCAGGGTAAACAAATTGTTACAGCAGAGAGGTCTGTAGGCTGAGGATTGCTGAGCAATAAAGGAAACATGATATGCTTAATGCTGGTTTTGATGCTTGTGATATTCCTGCATGTGCAGTCACATCTCCTCTGTGCATCATCTGGCAGGATGCCTGGTCTGAAAACATAATGCCCTTCCAGGACATTATTTTTCATAAACTACTCTTGCACTCCAGTGAATTTCAAGGGTTGTTTCCAAGATATTTTTCCGTGGAAAATGAGAGGTTCGTATTAGAGAAAAACAAATTGGCACAGACATAACTGTGAGTTATCGGTGCTGGTTACCCTGGTGCAAAACTGTGCTCAAGTTGGAGGGTGCCAGGTGTTCTTTTGCTGTTTATTTGAATTTTAACTGATGTACTTTGGATTTACCTCCACTGGAGCACATGTACTAAAAGGGGAAGGATGCAGCAGTGAGAGGCAGGCGCTGACTTTGTGTTCTCTGTTGTGTTACAGTTAACAACAGTGGCAGAGAAGTCCAGGATCCTGCAGCTGGAGGAGGAGCTGAGCCTCAGGCGCAGCGAGGTGGACGAGCTCCGTCAGTGCCTCAGGAGCTCTCACCAAGCAGAGACCCCTGAGCATAACCTGGGCTTGCAGTCGGAGGCCCTTCGGCTGCGGGATCAGCTGCTCTCTGCCAACAAGGAGCACCAGAAGGAGAGCAGCCAGCTGAAGGAGAAGTATGAGAAGACATTAAAGAAGTACCAGCAGGAGATGGAGAAGCTGAAGTCTGTCAATGAGAAGTACTCGCAGGAGATCGTTGACCTAAAGCATAAAGTTCAGCAAGCCACTAATGAGAACATGGGGCTCATGGACAACTGGAAGTCCAAGTTGGACACGTTGGCTTCTGACCACCAGAAGTCTCTGGAGGACCTGAAAGCCACACTGAACTCAGGCCCTGACACCCAGCACAAGGAGATTGTGGAGCTGAAGGCAGTGGTGGAGAGTATAAAGATGGAGCACCAGCTTGAGTTGGAGAACCTGAAAGCAAAGCACGACATTGAGACAGCTGTGCATGTAAAGGAGAAAGAGGGTCTCAAACTGAAGTTGCAGGAGGCTTTGGATGAAGTGGAAAAAAGCAACAGCAACTGGAAAATGCAACTGGAAACCATAAGCAGTCAGCACCTTCTTGAGCTCCAGGATGTGAAGGACAAATGTCGAGATGCTGAGCTGAGGGTGCATGAACTGGAGAAACTTCATGGTGAATACACAGACCAGACAGAAGCAATAGCTTTCTTGAAAGAGCAGATTTCTTTGGCTGAAAAGAAGATGTTGGACTATGAAACGTTACAGAAAACAGAAGCCCAGAGCAAACAGGAGATCCAAAGATTGCAGGAAAAAGTACTTGTCTTAGAGAACAAGCTGCAGTCCATGGAGGCCCTGCATCCTTCTCAGCATGCAAATGTATGACTTTGGGGTAGTTTTGCTTGTTAATCATCACTGTTGGTAACCCCTCCTAGGAGTAACCCTCAGCTGCTGCCTTGTGCAGTTTTCTGAGGCTCAAATATCTGGATGTTTTTTTCCTTCCACTGACAGTGCTCTTTCTATGGTGTATCTCCATGCTGAAGGTGTCTTCCCACTCTTCAAATCCAGTACAGTGGGCAACTGGGACAAATACAAGTCAGGAGAAGCAAGTGGGGCCACATCTGGGCTTGGAGGCTGCTGTGGCAGCAGAGCAGGGTGGTTGTGGTTTGTCAGGGTGGGCTCTCATCCTGAGCAAGCAGCGTTCTGAGCTCGAAAAGCATCATCCCTGCAGTTCAGCTGTGTTCCTCCAAGGAGCTGCAGCAGCCTTGGTGTCCTTTGGGGTGGGTGGAGGGAGAGGGTGGATGAACAGTCACTGCCTGTGCTGAGATAGGGCAACAGTGCTTTCCCAGCACCTGGAGCAGGATTTAAGAGCCCCAGTAAGGGGGCTGAGCTGTGTGATGGGGTGGGGGGATGTGCCAGCAGCACAGCAGAGGCAGTGGGGAGGTTTCACAGCATATATGGGAGACAAGGGAATGTTGATTTGAGGATTATAGTGGAAGGGCTGCTGGCAAGGGTCAGGATGGCACCAGGCTGGGGAAACAAAATGCCTGATTGAGCCTGCCAGGGAAGGCTGGAATAAGAGCAGTAATAATATGAAGAGGTCAGTTTTCTGCAGCCTTTGTCTCTTTGCCACCTTATTTTTTAATAGTCTCATAGGATGCCATTGTGATGCCATCATCCTGCCTTTGTGCATGGCACAGGGACACATGGCTGGTTCTGCACTGGAGTGAGGGGGGAGATTGCTACTCTTGGCTCGAGGCTGGGCCCCTATTTGTGTTTGGATTCTGCATGAGAAATGAGAAAAAAACCCACTTTACCACTTGGCCCTGTGGGGATACAGAAAATGAAAATAAACTGTAAAGTGTGCATGTTTTAAGAATGCTGTGTTGAAATTTCACTGGTGATGTAGTTGCTGTTCCAGACAGAGTTGCCAATGAAGTGAATTCAATGCCTGTGTTTAATTTCCCAACATGAACAGTCCCACTGAAACCAGCTGCACCTTCAGGTAGCAAAGTCAAGCCCATGAGTTCCTGTTGGCCAAGTCAGAGCTTGCAAAAAGGCACACTGAGGACAGGAGAGGCAAAAGCCAAGGAGCAATCTGCAGCATTGATGGTGTTTCAGGGTTTGCCTCAGTGTGTTTCATCTAGTAAAGACAGTTGGGAACAATAAGTATAGTCAGGGCCCTGGGAAAAGTGGGCTGTTATTACAACATGTCACATGTTATAGCTGATATTCAAACAGGAATGAATGGAAAAGAAGAAGCTGGAGGCTCCTTCCAGAGCCCTTTAGATAAATGAGAGGGCTCTGGGGGATATTGATACTGGATGAGAACCAGGGAGCCTTGAAGTAATTATTTCAACTGTGTGTCAATTAAAATCAGGAGATTATGGGAAGATATGCATGGGTGAAAACCTTTGAGGATCACAGGTCAAGTTCTATTTTAAAATGTCTTAGTTAATTTAAAGTGACTGCAATATTAACTATCCAAGTATTTTAAACAAACGTGTCTTGTGACAGTCGTTCCTAGACCTTCAAGTGAGAACCACAACTGTGCTTCCCAAGACCAGTTAAATAGTTTTTCCATACCAAAAGTACATCAGGAAATGTATTTCCCCTTTGGAGGTGCTCCTCCTTCTGTTTGTGTCCTACAGCCCACTCAGACTTTTGGGGACTGACCTCAGGGCTCTCAGTGGTGGCCACAGTGGCCTCATGTCATGATTTTTCTGTCCGTGAGCTCTGGGATCTCTGGCTTTTCCTTGCAGTATAGAAAAGGGGGAAAAGGCAGAATCCTCTATATGGACCAGCATTTGCTTGTTATTATTTTTATTAATGCATTAATTCTCTAATAATTATTATTTTATCAATGTGTTTATAACTGTGGGCAGAGTTAAGTCCTTCCGAAGCTGAGGAACTCGTTGACTGGTGGGTCTCAAGCTGAGTGCTGGAGAGCATTTGCACCTGAATATTTGCTGTGATGGACCAGAGGAGCCTGGTCTGAGGGAGAGCAGCTTTTCCATCACTGTGCAAACTCTGCAAAACTGTGCAGAGCTGGACCCAGGGCCCATGGGGAAAGCCTGAGCTCTCTTCCCTCCTGGGTGAATCCCATTGCTGTGCTCAGCTGCCTGTTGTGTGTGGGCACTCTCAGATGGTCCTGGTTAACCTCAGTGGTACCCAACAGGACAAGTGGCTCCTCTAAACCCTTTATTTCCCTCTTGAGAAACATCCTTACTTGGTTATTAGATACCCTCTGCTTTGGATGGGGCTTCATGGTTCTTAACTTTGCTTTGACTCTTTGAGTAAAGTGTTGGTTTAAATCTCATGTTTCGCATTTATTTCAGATGATTGAAACTAATGATATTTCAGAAGAAAAGATAAAGATGAAGCAGACTATGGAAGGTATGAAACTATAGTTTTTACATGGAACACCCTGTTCTAGTAGCTTATGTGCTTTTTCTTCCTCTGACTTTCTGCTCTTGCAGGCACAGGTGCATGGAAGGGGCTTAGGAAGTCATTTCATCTCTCAGAATTCGCTGGATGGCATTTGTGCCTTTGTTTTTCCCTTCTTATCTGGCTGAGTATATGCAGGGAGGGAAGTTTTCATTTTTATTACACACTCACTGTGCAGATGGTGCAGGTTGGAGACAGATCTGGGGAAATAGGTGCATTTCTATCCCATCACTGATTCTTACAGCAGGTAAAATTCAGACCTGAAATGTCATTTGTTCCTAGGAGAGGAGTGATAATGGGAAATATTAACGTGACTGGCTTAAAATAACGAGGACTACTTTTTATTAAGCTTACTACAAATCAAATCCATCCTTTTAACAAAACTTGGAATTTTATGCACTCAGAAAATTTGTATAAAGGAAAGTGAAGCTGAACTGCACTCAGCCCCCTCACAGAGGGTGAGCTGTAACCCTGAGTCTGAGCAGCAGCAGAGCTGGATAGCCCAGACAGCCTCTGTTAGGATGCAGCAATTTAAACTGAGGTTACTGGGGACTTTTAGTGGCTTAAACTTCACTTAATAGAACCTTTGTTCAGTTTGAGTGTTCCTCCAGCTGACAGTGGATTCAAACAGATGTTTTGTCCTGTTTCCATCTGCTCTCACTGCAAGCCAGGTTTTGTCCATCAGCCTCATCTTTGCAGGTACAGTTTTATGTAGAGCACATACATTTTATACCCTATCCCTGCAAGTGTCCAAGGCCAGGCTGGACAGGGCTTGGAGCAACCTGGGATAGTGGAAGGTGTCCCTGCCCATGGCAGGGAGTTGGATTAAGATGATCTTTAAGTTCCCTTCCAACCCAAACTGTTCTGTGTTTCTACACTGAACTGATTGCTGATTGACAGGTAATTCCTGCCTAGTGATGGCAGAGCTTAACTGGTCCAGCAACCACTGCTCTAAATGGTCACTCAGCCCATATGTGTGTTCTTGCCACACTGAATAACCCAAAGATAGATGTACTGAAAACAACCAAGTCAGACTTGAGCCACAAAAGCATCAGGCTTCAGATCTACAGCTCTGAGTGTGGAAATCCATTAGTTCCAGAAAACATGTCTTTTGAAACTATCTCTGCCTTCCAGGTGATACAAATAAATGTGCTGAAGGTTCCTTTTGGTGGTTTTTATTAATGTTTTATTCCCTTTTTCCCATATCCTTTGTAGTTGTTTTCTTTAAACCTGCTTGATACGACTTTCCAGCTGTGCATCCCACCTCCAAATGCCTGGATGGTGATGGGATGCAGTGAGAAACATGGGTTATCTGTCTCCTGCTGCTTCTCTGCTGATGGAGGGTACCATCACCATGCCCTGTGCACCCCAACCTGTGCCATACAGTCAACACCTCCCTGATTTGCACAAAGCATTTTCCAGCCTTGTGATCTTTGTCTTTTCACTTCCCCACAGACCTCCAAGACAAGCTGAGTAAAAGAGACAAAGAGGTGTCATCCCTGGTGTCCCAGACTGAAACTCTAAGGGCCCAAGTAAGTGGTAAGTTTCCCTAATCCAGTGTTGGTGGGAATGAGGTGTTTCCCTCCTCATCCTCTGTTACTGCTGTTGAACAAGGGCCCAGGTGCTGAAATGGGCCTGTGTAAAACATGATGCTGCTGGTCTTTCAATGGGTGCTGTTGGTAGAAATTATTTTGGGAGTTGAACACAAACACTGCAGGAAATGTTTTGTATCCTGTGAGGGAGGGTTTGGGTTCACCAAATGTCTTAAAGCTAAAAAGACAGAAGTCAATGGATCTGAGTGTTGTTTCCAGGGTCTCCCCTTAAATAGGGTCAGATCCAGAACTAACCACATCTGTGCTCTTAGGAGTGGGAAGTGGGAAAAGGCAAAAAGTGGGAATGTAAGTAAAGGACTGACCTTTCCTCCCCCAAATCCTATGCTTCTCATAGCTTTGGAAAATAAATGCAAAACAGCAGAAAAGAAGGCTGATTCAGTGTTCAAAGAAAAGAAGAGGCTGGAAGGGGAACTGGAAGCCTTGACCAAGAAAACACATGATGCTTCAGGGCAACTGGTCCTGATTAGCCAGGAGCTGCTCAAGAAGGAAAGGTCAGTGTGCATGTCTGGAGACAGAGGGGCTCTGTGTATATTCAGGTCCATTGGGGTGCTTAACTGACCACCTGAAGGAATGTAGACATTGTTGAAGTCCAGCCCCCAGCTTTCCTGTTCTTTAGAGATGCTGATGTGGGAATTTGGTTAGAATTAGGGGCTGTGAATTCTCAAAGGCACTACCCTGTCACTGCTTGCCAGGAGCTGCAAAACAGCTCAGTGCCCATGTAGATGCTGAATGAAGTCACCTACAAGCCAGCCAAGCTGGCAGCTGCCCTGCTCTGAAATAGTGCCCTGTGCAGGTCCCAGTTTCCTTGAAGCTGGCACAGTGGGACAACAAGGGGATCTGGGCCCCTGAAATGGTGGGAGTTGGGGAGATTTGCTTGCTTGGCCTTTCTTTGGATCTGCAGCAAAGATGGGAGGGAGCACAGCACGAATCCAATGGTGGTGTGGGCTCTAGAAATGTTTTCACCTCTTCATGCTGCTTCTTCCAGGAGCCTGAACGAGCTGAGAGCCTTGTTACTGGAGGCAAACCGGCACTCGCCGGGGCCCGAGCGGGACCTCAGCCGGGAAGTGCACAAAGCAGAGTGGAGGCTGAAGGAACAGAAGCTCAAAGATGACATCAAGGGGCTGCGAGAGAAACTGGTTGTGCTGGTGAGGGCACCAGACCCCCTCCTGGGCTTGGCCTGGGGCTGGAGGACTCTGTGCTGCTGGGGAGGAGGGTGGTCTGAGCCTTTCAGACCTTGCTCCCAAGTCTTTGTGCCTTGTTTTGTGCTTCCCATCTGATGGGGAACTTCCTTGACAGTGCCTGTGAGCAGTGGCCTGGCTTAGCAGCATCTCATTAAGCAGCAAAAATGTCTGTATGTCATAGAATCACAGAATATCCTGAGCTGGAAGGGACCCATAAGAATCATGGAGTCCAACTCCTGGACCTGCACAGACACCCCAACAATCCCACCCTGTCCCTGAGAGCATTGTCCAAACACTCCTGGAGCTCTGGCAGCCTTCGTGTTGTGACCACTGCCCTGGGGAGCCTGGTCAGTGCCAACCACCCTCTGGGGGAAGAACCCTTTCCTCATATCCACCCTCCTTGTTAGTCCCTTCCAACTCACAATATTCTATGATTCTAAACCCCCTGACACCACGATTCCCTTGAGTCCTGTCACTGGTCAGCAGAGATCAGGGATCAGTCTTCGTTTGTAAGAAAATTGTAGACACAGCTGTGTCCTTCTCCAGTGTTTTTCTGTTCCCACAGGTTTTAGATCCACGGTTAAATAGGGCTAAAATTTGTGGGAGAAACAGAAGGTCGTTCAGCTACCCCACGTGTTTTACATGATCTAAGTAACATCTTCTAACTCCCGTGTACTTCAGTGTCCTCTAGTGGTTGGAATGTGAATAACCAATTTGAACTGGAGCTGCTGCTGGTTGCACTTGGTACGAGCTGTGCTCTGCCCCCATCTGCTGCTGAAATCGCAACGCATTTCTGGGAGTTACGTGGATTTGCACTCTGAGTTTCTGTAGTTGCTGGTTTTGGTCTAACATGTTTCCCATTCTCCCCTTGCTGTCCAAGGACAAGGAGAAGTCGGTGACGGATCAGCGGCGATACTCCCTGATCGACCCCTCGTCGGAGTCGGAGGTGATCCGGCTGCAGCACCGGCTCGTCAGCACGGAGGACGTGCTGCGCAACGCGCTGGAGCAGGGACACCAGATGGAGAAGCTCATGGAAGCAATGAGGCTCTCCTCTGAGAAAACACAGGTAGAGAGCATCAGCAGCCACCTCCTGGGTGGCTCAGCCCTCAGCAATCCCCTGGGATGTTGCCCTATGCTCCGGGGGGGATGCCTCAGCTGCGTCGCCTTCTCTCTGCTGGAGCCTTGTTCTGTCAGATGTAGCTTAAATCTATAAAATCCCTGCTGGTTGGTAATCACAGATCCCTTTGGCTTTGGAGAATGGTTGCTAAATGTGGTGTTTTGGGGAAGTTGCAGCGTGAGGAACTGTTGTTTGTGTGTGCAATGTCATGTGGCTGCACGGCCTTGCAGTACAGGCACTTTAGAACATGAAAGTTGAGGTTTCTCTGCCATCCCTCTTCTTTGAGAGGTTTATTTCTGCGCAGCCCATAAGCAGAAACTTTGGAGGTGACCCTGGGAAAATGTTTTCCGCTCTTACCAGCTCCTGGAGGCACCTCTGTGTCCAATGTGAGTTTTTGCTGGTTGACTGTGAATGTTCTCACTCCAGTTACTGCCTTCTTTTCCCACCTTCCTCTGGTCTCCCTTTGTTTCTTCTGACTCAAAGAAAACTGCTTCTGTTGTCGGTCTTGCATCTTTCTTTATGAAAGTGAAGGCTACAAGTAAATTTACTCTCAACATTTGGCTTTTCCATCTCATAAGTGTGTTGTCTCAGCCCTGACTGATTCCTCCTGCAAAGTGAGCTGCTTTGTGCTTCCTGTCCTTGCTTGTTCTTCCAACTGTATTCCCCCTTGGCTCTACAACCAGGCCGTGGCTTTCAGAGCCCAGATGCACCAGTGCTCCTCTCATACTTGCTCACTTAAACACTTAGCTGAAAAATGTCTTTCTCTTGCAGTAATGAGTTACAATTGGCATTCAAGCAGACACCTTAGGGTAGTGCAGAGAATGGGGAGAGAGCTTATTTTCCCTGATGCAGGTGCAGATATGCTGTGGTGGGTAACCTGGAGGTATCAAGCCTTCTCCCCCCATGACAGTCCCCTTTGGACACAAAAACACTGTTTGCATTGCAGTGACACGTGCAGGGAGTTGGTCAGGAGGAGGGTGCAAGGTAAAAACTGCAGCCCTGAAAGCTCTGCTGGCTCAGCTGAACATCTGTGTGTTGCAGACAAGTCTCTATAGCCCTCAGTGCAGTGGCACCAGCCATCTGCCAGCACCAGCTGGAGTTGAGATGACAGGTCTGTGGCAGTCCAAGATGTACCATAATCCTGTTGGTATCTCCAGAGTGGCTTTAGCTTCTGTGGTAATTGCTGTGTGTCAAGTGGAAATGCATCATGAGAGCCTCATCTGTTGGCAGCTACAGGAGGGGTGGTGGGGAAAGTCTATTCTCTGTTTGCTTTGATGCCAAGTGCCTTGAGAAAGGGAAGTCTTCCTGTTTGCATTCCCATCTCCAGAGGTGGTGGAGGTGGTAATTATTTCTTCCTAAAGCATAGAAAATAACTAATCTCCCATCAAGTGACTTGGAATGGGCCTTATGAGGTCAGCTAACATGTCCCTGGTATTATTTTGATACTTTCATGCTTAAGAAAACTTAGAGATGTGACAGGATTGTATTATGTCTTCAACTACAATGCATGGTGCAAAGAAGCAGAGGATTACTGCAGGAAGCCAGGCTTCAAATTTCTGTCCATGTCAGGTTTTTAAAGTGCCTGTTTACAGGGAAGTCTGGATCAAAGCTGCCCAAATTAAACCTCTGTCTGTAGGGTTGATTCTGCACCTTTGTGGTCCCAGTAAGGATGGAAGCTGGGACTCCTGTAATGATGGGTTTTAAACCCTGCAGTCTTGCCTCCTCATGATGTCTGGTTTTCCTGCCATCAGCAATTCACCACCAACTGTGACTCTGATTTCCAAGGCCCAAGCACCTGGCATCTGGAATGCTGGGACTCCAGGCTACAGCTTTCTTCTCTTGCTTGTGCTGGCTATGCTGTCATTTTGAAGCTGAAGGGCTCCATATTATCCCTGCTAAAGAAACATTATAAATATTTAAAAGTTTTTGTGCTTTTTAAAGATAGAAAAACCTGTCCTGGCTGCCAGGCTTGTCCCTGGAGATGGGAAGTGGCAAATGTCCTTTTCAGTGCTGGATGTTCAGTGTGCCATGTTTTGCACCTAACATTGTCTTTGGCTGAAGGTTTGCTTTTTGGGATTTAAGAGATGGGAGTGAAGGGTGGGTCTGTGGCTGTAAGGATGGTGGGGATTGGGCCAGGGTGTAGAGGGCAGGAAGCTTCTTGCCAGAAGTGGGCTGGGATTTTTGTATCCTTCTTTCCTTGTGTGGAGTGGGCAGCTGAGGAAGGACCTGTCAGCTTTGCCAGATTTCAGTGCTTTTAAGTAAAACCTCCAGGATCTATGTCCCTCTCCAGTAAGAATTGTCTGTTCTCCATTGCAGACTGTTGGAAATTCTGGGTCTTCTAACGGGATTCACCAGCAGGATAAATCCCACAAGCAGGAGGTAAGTTATGAGCAGGATGTTGTTTCAAACTGCTTTATGTGATTTCTTGCCTGCTGTGCTGGGGACAGCACTTGGATGGGGCAATTCTGCCAGCAAAACCTTGACTGTATCATTCCCACATTGAAAGGAAGAGGCTTTGCACATCTCCAGTTCCCAGTGTGGTGGGAACCTCACAGTGGGTGCTTGTCCTGGGAGAGGCAGTGGGAAAGCAGAGAAGCACTGCAGTGTCCTGGGTCAGTGCTGTGTGACTCTCTCCTGGCAGCCCCAGTGAGAACCTGCTCAGACTCAGATCTCTGCTATCCCCTTTACATTTGTGCTGTCCTGCTCTCAGTTTTCATTATTCAGGACAATATCTGTAGCTTCAGATTTCACCTCCCTGCAGGCAGGATGGCCGGTCTGAGGGAGAGGCAGTGGGACTTAACTGGGAGAGCAGTGGGTCAGGACATGGCATTCAACTCCATGCCTCAGTATCTGCTTCCAGAAAAGACCTCTGTGCTTGTCTCATTTTGCCTGACAAGGTCTGTTTTCTTCCAGGAGAAGCTCTGATAGAGAAGAGGTGAAGAGGATCATTTCATGCCAGTATCAGCTCCTCTGCACAGTCAGGAAAAAACAACACCACATCTGGCTTTTAGCACCTCCAAAAGACCACACACAGTATTTTCACTTTAAAGAAGGACAATGTTTATAATGTACTAACTGATGTAATCAGGGCAATCCTGGAGTCCGGTTTTCCAAGACAGCCATTGTTCCAGGAGGGAGCAGAAGGATCTCTCTGTGTTTGGTTTCTTACTTGTCTTGGTTTTGACTGTGGAATTTGTGTTGTTTGAGCTGCCCTTGTCCCACCAGCTGATGTGGTCTGGGTGGCAGCTGCCCTGACCAGTGGCTGAAGTGTCAGCAAGTCCCAGTAACCAACCCCACAGGAGCTGAGAAGGGATTTGCTTGTGGTGTCCAACTCCAAAGTGTGTGCCCAGGGTCTGCACGCTTCCCACGGGGTCTGTCCCTTCCCTCCCACCCACCCTGATGTCCTGAGGACCTGCACACATGAGTGAAACCTGCTGGGATGAGGAAATCCAGGGTATGGGGACATGTTCCCCTCCTCTCCTTGCAGAAGACATCACTGTTTTAGAGCACGGAGGCTGCACTTCTTGTATCATAGCATGTTGTGGGAAATAATCCAGTTTCAGAGGAATATTTATTTTGTTTCTCCCCCACTGCTGTTTTTAGGGAAGGAGCTGCTGGCTCTGAGTTTGGGGACGGGCACACTTTGCTCAGATGTGGGTGGCCTTTCTTCCTGCAGTGAGATCTTTGAGCAGACCTGCTGATGTCCCATGCCACAGCCTGTCCAGCCTGGCCCCCCTCACTCCTTGGGGTTTTATTGGGTCTGTTTTGAACTCAAGATCCACAGATGCTGGATCCCAGCATCACTGGCCTGGGAGCTGCGTGTTGGGGGCAGTCAGTGTGGGACAGATGCCTTGAGGAGAAGGTTTCCTCCTTGCCTGTTTAATGTATCAGCTAATTGGGGATTGCCTGGCACTTTCCAGAGCTGTCCTTGGCTTTCCAGTGGGATAACCTGGGATGGATGTGGTGAAGGTGCTGCTGTGAGCACTCATACTGACTCTGATATGGCCTGAGTGTATTTGGAGCAGAGGAAATCCAAGACTGGAGCCTGGGCAGCTCTTGTGGCTGTACCAGCAGTGCAGATCCAGGCCAGGATCCTGTTCCTTCTTCCCAGGGTTTTACTCTAACTTTGGATGGCAGCTCCCAAAGGACATGAGGGCAGAGGAAGGGGACAATGTGTTCTTAAAGGTGTGAGAGAGCCCAGCTCAGGTTCACTGTTCAGTACCACAGGGAACAGTCACAGCAATATTTTTCCAGGTTTTCCCCCTGTTAGTTCCCATCTCCTCCAATCTTATGAGCTCTTGTGTTATGATGGGGCATCTGTGAAAGGACAGGATGGAAGAGACTACTGGGAGAGCTGAGCCAGACCCCAGGCACGTGAACATGATGGCACATCAGCTCTGGTGCTTTTTGCCCTGATTTCCCATGTAGTTGTGTTGCTTATTCATAGTGGATTGCTGGACTCCTGCTTCCTGGAAGGATGGGCAGCCAGAAGTAGCCTGAGAAAGACTTGGGCTCCATGGTTGTGATTCTGCCATGAGGAGGAGGATGCTCAATACTTGACCCTGTTCACCTGATCCTTCAAAGGATGATGGGAGAGGAAGGGGACTTCAGGGGGGTAAAGCAGGTCAGAAAGCACAGCAGAAATCTGGTACATGGCACTGGGAGGCAGAGCCTGGGATCAAACTGGCTGGAAGTAGTTCCTATGGGATCCCATCCTGCCTTGTAGGAGTTTCTTCAGGAAAGATTGCCACATATCTGCCCCACTCTGGGAGTTTCCCTAGGGTGGTCTCCAAAATCCTGGTGGTGTATTCATCTTCTGAGTGATTTAGTAAAGTCCCAGAGGGAGTGTTCATTTGTTACAGCCCTCAATAGAGAATATCTCACTGGGAGCTGCTGTTTTAAATTTTAAGAATTTAGGGCTGGTGTTTGCCAAAGTGCTCATGTTGGCTGGATGGTCTCTCAAGTCATGTCTGCAGCTCCTGTGGGCTTCCCAGGGTTTCCTGGGCCCTTGCAGGAGCGAGGCCCTGTTCTGTTTTATAACTTATTTTCCCTGATAGGTCTTTTAGAGACTTTGTGACCAGCTGCCTTCACCTGCAGAGGAATGATACCTGTGTTTTCCATCTTCCTTTGGCTCTGCACAGGACAGGATTCCCTAGGGGTGGTTATGGGGACTGTGTATTTGGTTCTGTTAATCAGATCCAAAGTTGTCAGGCTGGAGGAGTCTCTGGCTCCTGCCTTTTCCTGGGGAGCATTTCCTGAGAGCAACTCAGACCAGTGGCTTTTCCTGTTCAGCTCAGGTGTCAATGCAGAACAGCAGCATTTGTGCATCTGCTCTGAGTTGGTGCTGATGGTCTTTTCTGCCTGTAAAGAGCTGTACTGGTCCCTAAGGATCAGCCAGGAGCTGATAGCACTGCTTGGCTCTCTGTGGAGGCTGTGTGGTTGTTCTGTTGCAGGGCTGTACCCAAATGGGCAGTGGGATGAAGCCCCCAAACGCCCTGGGGGTGCAGGACCATGGGATCTGCTCCCAAATAGGACCAACCACAATACCAACAGGACATATTGTCACATGTATCATCTGGCCTTCAGCTCAACCCTGTGTAGGGGGCCAGAAGGGGTTAGACCTCAGTCATGTCCTTCCTCTCCAAAACTCTGGCACAGGCTTCCCCAGGGCACTGGCCTCTGGCTGCCCTTCTGAGGTTATAAGAGATGAATCTAGGGACAGACTTGGAAAGGACAAGGAGGAGATTCCCCGGCCCCTCTATTTATTTGTAAGTTTGAGTGCTATTTTTACCTATGTGGTGGTGTATAAAGTGCTTCACAATACTTGTTCTTACTGGCTTGGTTCTTCGGGAGAGATTTCCAAGGGCATTGGAGCGCTGATGCACCATCTCCTGTTGACTGGGGCTTGTTCCTGTTTGTGCCTTCACTCCCCCTTCAGCTTCAGCCTTGCTCTTATCTCGATCCCAGAGAGCTGGTGTGGGGGGCTGTGCTCTCCCCAGCCCTTCTTCCAGCCTGGGAGTGCCATGCTGGTTTTCCATCTGGAGCTGGGTCCTGAGCATTGTGCCCCAGAGTTGCAGGGTTGGAAGCAGGAGGTCGTGCACTGCTGGAGCTCTGGGCTCTGAGGGAAGGACCAGTACCTCGGCTGTGGGAGCAGCCCCAGGGCCAGTGGCATTACCCTGACAGTGATGCTTTTCTGCTGAAAGCTGAGCTGCTATCCAGTGAAAAAAAGCCTTTGGAATGGAGACTACTCTGTGTTTGAGTGATATTTCTCCTCTAACTCTCAAGACCAAAGGGAAAAGAATCAGTCTTGCTTGGGGATTTCAGCTGTATCCCTCCTGAGCAGCCAGAGAGCTGGAGTGAAGGGCAGCACCGTGCTGGTGCCCTATGGAATGATGGTGCCAGGCTGCCAGCCAAGGCCTTACAGCTCCTGCCTCCCCCCAGCCACCAGCAGTTCCTCTGGCTTGCAGTAGAGATGCATGAGGGTTTCATTAAACAAAATGATGCAAATGACACTGTAAAAGTCTTAACAAAAATTCCAGTACTCCATTATTTGGCAGCTTTAGCAGCTCAGCACTATTGGTAGGGAGTTATTAATACACTAGGGTCCTATAGGCCTCATGTAAGTTACCAGAATAAAGACAATACTAGATGTATAAATGGATGATAACCTTTTACCTGTTCAGTATGTATTACAATTTTGTAGCTTAGTCATTTTTTGGCTCTCAGATTTTGTTAGTATGATATAAAAAAAGGACAAAAAAAAAAAAAGGTTTGACTGCTAATGTCTATTTTGTTATTTGATTCATTTTCTTCCTCTGTACAAAAGCTGTACAAATCTGTCTGTGTAACTCCTCCACATCTGTATTCATGTACCACCCCCCTGTCCTGGCTTGCTGGTGTGGTGAGCTTGTACTAAACAATAAACTCTGTGGCTGAAGTCGGGCACCCCGGGGCTGCTGGGGTGTGTTCAGGGTGTTCTGCGGAGCAGGAGCTGGAAGGGGCTGGGGACATGGGGTTGTGGCACTATCCCCCTTGCCCTGAGCCACAACAGTGACCTTCAGCCATCTGTCTGCATGCTCTGCAGCTGCCTGGGAGGCTGCAGAGCTTCCCTGAGCATGAGCTGTGCCAGAGGTGAGAGCAGCCAGGCCCAACACCTGGGGCACCTCCTGCTGTCAGGTATCTCCTGGTGCTATTTATTCATCCATGGTGATTTTCCCCTCTGATTATCTCCCCAGTCCCTCACTGACACATCCCCAGCACCCTGAGGCGAGGAGTGTTGCAGGATGCTGCACTGGACCCACCTCCCCTTGCTGCTGGCACCCACTCCAGTTTGCCAAACTCCAGTTTGATTGGTGCCACCTTCGTTTTTCAGAGGCTGGGGTCGGGTCATCCTCATCCCTTCCAGCTCACCTACCACAAACCTTCTGAGGACAGGGAAATGGGAATTGCAGTGGATCAGTCTGGGAGGAGCTGCCAGCCTCCTGTGCCTCCTCTCCCTGTGTTCCCATATGGATGCTCTGAGCATTGTGGGGTTACTATCACTGACAAGGCAGGACTGGAGGGATTTATTGCAGCGTTTGGTGCTTTTTTTCGTTCTGCAGCATCTCAGTTGGAAACTTCCTTGACTGCCTGTGCCCTGGTTTGGCTCTGCTCATACAGCAACAAAACATCTGTCTCCTCCTGCTATGTTTTCCTGCACCCAGCAGCTGTAGATCCTTTCTAGGAAGGTATTGCCAGCTGCCCTAAGATACAGAAAAAAACTGGAATGCTTTTCCCCTTGCTTTCTGGCTCATCCTGTTCCTGGATTTAAAATTCTCCATTACCATGATTACATGGAAGTTTTAAATTCTCTCCAGTAGCAGGTGGTGGGTTTGTTCCAGAGCAAGGTCCCAAGAAAATTACAAGTGACTGATGACAACACCATGAAAACTGTCCATGCAGCTGTAAACAGGGTTTGTACAGTGTAGTCCCTGATGTCCCCATATTTTTCAGGGTGAGTAAGAGTTGCTGTCAAGAACAAATAACTTGAGACTTTCTGTCTCTTCAGCAGTTCCCTGACCCTGTGCAGTGCAGGGTCTTAGGATCTCATAAAACACTAGGGCAAGATCAGTGGGTCCCTGGGTCACCATATGACATTTCTGGAGCGGGTGCTGCTGCCATGAGCTTCAATGTCCTCCAAGGCTGGAAGAAGAATAATTCATTTGAACTTGGGCAGAATTTCCAGTCACAGAAGGTCCATAGGGCTCAGCCTAGTGCTGGTGCAGTATAGGGAGCTGATGAAGGTGTTACATTCCTGCCCTTGGCTTTTGGAGGCAGTTGCTGCTCACTCATGTCAGGTCCTGAGGTTCCACAGCTGGGAAGGGCTGAAGGGTGGGATCCTCTCCCAGTGCTGGAGTGGGGAGCTGGCAGTGGCTCCTGTGGGTGATCCCACTGTCACAACTTGGTCCTGGGCAGCGGCTTCAAGGAGGTTTGTGACCCACCACTCCATCATCCTGTCTTCACTGCTGAGAGGGAGAATGGCTCCAGCAGTGGCTGTTGAGTTGTCTCCATGGTGGCTGAAAGGTCACCAGCAAGCCCTCTTTTCCAGCCAACATTCCTGGAAGGAAGAAGGCAGCTTTTGTGGAGAGGAGGCTTTATCCAGTACAGCAGGCAGACAACAGTGAGTTTTCTATCAAGCCAACCCTTCCCTGGGTTGGGCAGGGGCAAAGGCCGTAAGCACCATATTCTGCTCAGGACTCCAGCTCCATCTTTTGTGTAGTCTCACTATGTAATTCCTCAGTGTCCATATTTACAAGGAAGTGCTCAAGCCCCTGTATCTCACAGAGAGGCTGCTGCAGCACAGGCCTTTGCAGACATCACCTTTTGATGCCATTAATTGTACGGTGAGGATTAATAAAACATGAAGTCTAAAGATGCCTGAATCACAGTGGGACCTGGTAAACTCTGCCAACAGTAATCTTTGCACTTTTTTAATCCTAACATCCCTTTGTGGAGTGGAGCCCAAGCTGGGACACAGTACTGCTGCGTGCAAAGCCAGGGGGCTGAGGGTGGCATGGGGACCCGCTCCTTGGGCGTCACAGGGGGAACAGGAGAGGTGATGCATGGGCTGTCATCTGAGTTTGGAACCTCAACCCTGGGATCTGCTATGCCTGGAGCTGGACAGGTGAGTCAGTGCTGGGTTTAATCCAGGAGTGAGGTAGGGATAAGACAAGAAGTAGCCTCTCTGCAGAGGGGCAAGACATTGAGGTGACATCTCTGTGTGGATGTGGCTGCCCTGCTCTAACTGGCCATGCTGTGGCCACCTGTGGTCTACATTCCAACAGTATGAACCTAATGATCTATGCACCCAATGGCATGTCCCTTTGGGACATCCCCTCTGGAGGTCGTGCATGATCCAGGTCTCTGCTTGGTGCTGGGAGACCTATGAACAACTAAAGGTGCAATTTGGCTTTTGTAGGGGCTCCCTGTGTCCCATTTCCCAGGGGCACTGCAGCTGGGCAGCCCCAGGGCTGAAATCAGGGTTTGGAACGTGCTGCTTCCCTGGCAGGGCTGTTTCCTCCCCATCCCTTTGCTGCCTAACCAGCATCCTTATCAAAATTGCTGATTTCCTCCTCAAAAGTTGCTCCAAGCCAGCACACGGTGCCTCTGGGCCACCCACGCCCCAGGAACAGCGAGGAGGAGCAGGATCGGGGAGATGACCGGCAGAGGCTTCATCTCCATCCCGGGAAAGGGCATGGAGAAGCTGAGCCTGAAGCCATTTCCAGCACGGCTGAAGGGCAAGAGGGGCTCAGGGGTCTGTGTGGACTTCCGAAGGGCACCATGCATTCCAACCTGATCCTCTGCTCCTGTGACAAGAGCTGTCCCCTCCACACACAGGGACAAAGAGCCAGGGAGAGCAGATGAGATATCAGGGGATGAGGCTGCAGCAGAGGGACCACGGCTGCAGAAATGAGCAGATGGAACCTCCTCAAGTTCAACCAAGGGACATGCAGAGTCCTGGGCAGGATCAGCGCCAGGCACCGGGACACGCCGGGGGTGCCCGGCTGGAAAGCGGCTCTGCAGAGGGGGCCTGAGAGGGACGGGTGGGCAAGGGGCTGCCCGCCCCCGGGGAGAGGAAACCCTCTGGGCCAGCCCCTGCTGCTGCTGCTGCTGCCCCTGAAAAAAAGGGCCGGCAGGAGGAAGCGGACCGAGGAGCTTGGGATCTGCCAGGGCCGAGATGAAGGCACAGCTGTGCTGGGCCCCCGCCACAGGGGCCGGCCCTCGGGCTTGGCTCAGCCCCGTCACTGAGGGGCCATCCGGGCTGGCTGGAAGGATTTCAGGCGGCTCCCGAGAGCAGCAGTGCCAGCCAGGCCCGCCGGGGACGCGGCTGTGGCTTCCCAGCCCTCCAGGGCCGCGGGCTCTGCAGCCTCCGGGGCCTGAGCGCAGCCTGGGCTGCTGCTGGTTGCACAGCAGCCCCAGAGCCTGGGAGCTGCCCCGCAAGGCGCCGCGGGCCCAGCGCCGGCCTCAAGTCCAGACCGCGGGGCACGGGGTGCTCGGGCTGGTGGCAGAGAGACAGGAGGGAGGAGAAAGGTTGAGGAGCATCAGGGAGGCTGAGGAAGAGAGAGGCTGGAGGGACCACGCTCTGTCTGCATTTTTATGATTTTATTGAGTTTATGATTTCTATGATTTACTTTTTCATTAACTTCAGGATCTCTGAAAACACCTTTTCTCTCTCTGCTTCGATGTCGATGTCGGATAACCGCCTCCCCGCTCTTGGAGGAGGTGATGTCTCGCGGGGCGGGATTATCCTTATCTGGGTGAGCTGTGGTGCCCAGGAGACGTGCTTGGTCTTGCGGGTCTTGGCTGGCTGTTGCTCCTGTGAGGTGGAAGGGCCTGGGGGCGAGGGGTGAGGGTGAGCTCCCCACTTCCCAGGGGCAGCCCCCGGCTGGGGCAGCGCTGCCAGCCCAGCACGTGGCAGGCAGCAGGGCCACCTGCCTGTCCAGAGACCCCCAGGTTGGGGGTGCTGGTCCCCACCCACCACCACACAAGCTGTTGTCCCACACTGGCCAGGGCCATCCCCACATCTTGCTCCACCTCCAACCCCAGTCACCCCATTCACCAGTCCTCCTCCTCCATCCCGTTCCCGCCTCCCTCATCCCACCTCAGCCCCCCATGCACAGCTCTGCACACACAGCTATCCTTTCCCCCAGCCCTCTCCCCAACAGACGACCCTCTACCACTGGCACCGGCGTATGCTGAGAGGGACCCATGCAGCTCACCCTGTGCCTTGTCCACCATAGGAAGCTGGTCCTCCCGGCCTTGGAAGTTTTTGCTGCTGCTGCCCAGCAGCGTGGCCATGCTAGTCTGGGACGGAGAGAGCAGCTGGTTGCAACACAGGCCCCAACTCATCAGCCCCCAGCAACCCTCCCAATCCAGCTCTCCCTGGGGCAGCTGAAGGCACAGATTGCCCCTGGATCCTCAGGCTCACCCTCCCAGCCTCGGTCACGCCTGCTGTGTCCGTGCCTTCCCTACCTTGTTGGGGAGTGCCATGAGGCTCTGCATCTGCACGTTGTTCCTGGGGGAAGCCTGGGTGCGCTGCGCCAAGTGGCTGATTCTCTGGTGGTCCCCACTGCTCTGTGGCACACGGGCAATCCTGCCACTGGATACCGTTCTCCTGTAGGATGGGTCCAGGACTGATCAGTGCCCAGCACAGGGCAGTGCAAAGAGGGCTGAAAAACCCCCCAGACCTGGGGCAAGCACTGGCCTTCCACAGTCCCTCCTCTGCTCCCCTGCACTGCCTAGGCCCCCTGATCCCCTCCACCCCCAGGCAGGGAAGAGCTGTCCTTGCTGGGGCAGGGCTGTCCTGCACCCCAGGAGCCAGGGATGTGTCCTCAGATACCCTACCTTTGGGTGTGCTGTGTGTCCTTGCTGGGGGGCATCGGCTGAAAATATGGGAATCTCTCAGGGTACCTGGGGAGGGCAGAATGTGCAGATGGGTGACAGGGACAAACAACCCACTCCTGCTTGGGGCAGTACCCCAAAACCCACAGCCTTGTAGCTCAGAGTTTCCCCTGCTGGCAGCCCTTGGGGACAAGGCCTCCCACTCCCTCCTGCCGGGCAGGGCTGAGCAGGGGGCTCAGCAGGGTCAGACCCTCCCAAGCAGACACCTTCAGCCCTGTGCCTGGCACAGCGGGTCAGCCCTGACAGCCATTGCCCCCCAGCCCACTCACGCAGCCCCCCCGAAGCAGAGGTGATACTCACGGGCCAGGAACCTGCGTTTCGACCATGCGGTCACAGGACAGGCACGTGAAAGGGACTGGCAGCTGCCTAAGGAGGGACAGAAAAGGGCTGGGTGAGCTCCTGGGGGGCCACAGCCGCCACAGCAGCTCGCTGGCAGCAGCAGGGTGCCGGGCACGGAGCTGCAGGGAGTCACGGCGTCTGCAGGGCGAACCGTGGGCTGTCGGGCCTGGTCTGTCCCCATTCCCCAACCCCCTGGCTGCTGCCAGGGGAAGGGCACAGGGCCCACGCTGCCATCCCAAGCAGCCCTTGCACTGCTTGCGGCGCTTCACCAGCACTAATGACCCCCCTGTGCCTGGCCAGGAGGGCAGGGCACGACCCAGCCCTGGGGCGCTGCGTGTCGCACCCCTGCCTGGGGAACCAGTCGCCATCTCCCACCCTTGCTTCTGGAAGCCTTTGCAGCCACAGCCCAGTTTGGTGTGGCAGGCCTCTGTCCCACAGGTGCCCCCTCCTCGTGCCTCCTTTCCTGTGCAGAACCTGCTGCTGGTGGAAGGAGAAGCATCGCCCTGGTCCGTTTGGCGGCGAAATTGGTGCAGTGCCAGGGGACCACGTGGGCAGTGTCTGGGACAGCCGGAGGGCACAGGACCGTCGCTGTCCCCAAAGCCATTGCCATCCCCATCCCACTCACTTCCTTGTGCCAGCGGCGCTGTCACTCTCTGACATCTTCTTCTCCAGCTCCTCGATGCTCTTCTGCCAGGTCTTCTCCATGTGCTTGTGGAAAATCTTCAGCTCCTGGCGACCCAGCTGTGGACAGGTGCACACCCTCAGCCAGCTGCCCCGGCATGGGACATGGCTGTCTCCAGGGAAAATCCAGGAGGGGGACCCTCAGAGGGATGCTGCTTCAGGCTGCCAAGCCCCAAAGGTGCCAGTTTTGCATGAGGGGGACGAGGCACCGCTCACCTTGTTTTCCATCATGTTGTTGAGCTGCTGTTGCATCTCATTCCAGTGCTGATTCTGTCCTGTCACCTGGCCCTGCATCTCCTGCATCCTCTGATCCAGCCGCTCCATACAGGCTTCAAACTGGGTGCAGTTGACTTTGGTGCCCAAGGCATTTTTGTCTGCTTTCTAGTGCAGAGAAAGGCAGGAGTGAGGAGGGCAAAGTGTTGAGCAGGCCCAGGGCGTGTCAGGGGCAGAGGGAGAAGCACTCCCTCCGTGCCATTGTGCCCCTTTCAGGGCAGGGTGGCCCCGTTCACCCCATCACCCCCATGGGGTCAGTCCCAGCAGCCTCTACCGTGTCCATTGCCGCCAAAACATTCTCCTCATCTGCTTTGTCCTTCTTCAGTGTCTCCACGGACTGGAACAGCATCTTTAAACACAGAAAGCATCCCATGACTTGGCAGCAGGGCTGGAGCTGCCTCCTGGCCAGCTGAGCACGCCTGCTCCCCCTACCCAAAAAGCTCTGGGAAACACCTTTGGAACCCGCTCAGGGCTCTGAGCAGGTCGGCAGGGGGACAGATTCCTTGTGGTCCCCCGCCTGGAGTCTGCCTGGGGGATGCTCTGACTCCACAGCACTTTCAGCCACCCACCTCTATGTCTTTCTGCTTTTGCTCACAGTCCTTCTGCAGGTTCCCTGAGACCAAGCTGAGCTCCTCACAGTGCCCTTCAATCTTCCTGACTCTGTCCTCCATGTGCTGCAGCAGCTGCTGGTCCTGCTCCCGGGAGAAAGAAAAGATGATGCTTAAGAAGGAGGGTCTGGTTCCACGAGCCCGCAGTGTCAACAGGACATTTGCAGCACGGCTTTCATTTCCTTCCATGCTGCTGAGTGGTCCAAGCCAGCCTGGGGGCACTGAGGGGCTCCCCCACATTTTACAGCAAAGCACAGCCAGCCAGGGAAAGCCATCAGGCCACTGCCAAGTCCCCGACAGTGCCAACTTCCTACCTGGCTGCTTTGCTTTATGATCTTGTCCAACTTGCCCACTGCTGTCTGCCGTGACTCCAGGGAATCCACGTCCTCCTCGAGTTTCTCGCAGCGCTGGACGAGCTGCCCCAAAAACTCTTTGATGTTGAAGGTACATTTGGAGCACTCTGCCTTGGCCATCTCTGTCTCCTCTTGCACAGTCCCTGTTATATCCCCCAGCTCGCCCAGCTGCAGGAAA